>JAGTJM010000084.1:0-119886 GCA_020747015.1 Pyrenochaeta sp. MPI-SDFR-AT-0127 | reverse complement strand
CCCTTGGAACCTGTAAAGCGACAAACTGTAGGCATCCGAAACCACGCTTCTCAGCATTCCCAGATACCATTAGTATTTATGTAGTCTGGCACGATCTCGATGAATCCGTCAGCGTGTGTACGAAAATCAGTCGCATTTACCCTCGAGCCTCAGGTTCGGGCCATCGCACCAACGCGTCGTACGCGCAGGCGAAGAGGTCCTCTAAACATGGACAAGAAACTTTATGAAGGATTTAAGAGTGACGAGGTCACAGACGAGATGCTTGATGAAGCCGCGAAGCTCTTCTCCGAGAATTACGGCGTTTGGGGCGAGCATGCGGCAAAGCGAATGGGAAGGTTTGCGAAAGCTGGTACGACTCCCCTGCCAAAAGCTGTGCTACCACACTGACCACCACAACTAGGTTCTCCCGTTCGGCTAAGTAAAGAAAGGCTTCGAAATGAATACCTCCCAGGAGAAGTATCCTCATATGTAAGGGTTACCGTCAACGGTCATCTTGCTGGGAATGCGTTCGCCTGCCGATGGTCTGTTGATGGCAAAACCATTTGCTGGATCACTCAGTTGGTCGTCCACCATGACTACCGTGAACGTGGGCTTGCTACTGGGCTCCTCGACGAAATTAAACTAGTTGGAGATGATGTTTATGGGATAATGAGCTCCCATCCAGCTGCTTGTCTAGCTGCTTCAAGAGCATACAAGAGTGAGTGCATGTCACCGTCTTCTAGTCTCATTACTCACATCCACCAGGGCCGATTGATACTGCCTCACTGGAGTTTATGAAAGAACATGCGCAATCGATCATGAAAGCCTCCCCAGTAGGCTATGTTCGGGATGCAAAGTTGCGGGGTAGGCTTTTTGATTCCGAAGATACTAGCGGTCTTGTGTCTAGTGCTGATACTGGATTCTTTGTCGACCATGAAGAGCCACTTGAAGCGTTATCATGGGCGCGGGAGTCGGTGGACTGGCCTTTGGGTGAACTTTTTGGATGGTCATGAATTTCTTCTGATCCTGCAGGCGCCGCGGCGTCGTTCTCAGTCTAGGTCTACTTCATCGCACCGGAATGCTACGTCTTGATTCTGGAAGGTACTTTCGATAGATATTTGAAAACGTAGACTTCTGGCATTGTAGCAACTTGTTAAGGTATGCTATGGGAATCACTCCTTCAGTGCCGACATATCTGCACTCTGTGGCAGCGTCGATAAGCAGCGGCATCGCTAATTGAATTAGTGCGTGAACCGTTCATGTCACGACTATACTCTGCCGTTATTAAATCTTTCAGTCTTAAAATACTTCTCACGATCTCAACATTTCTCAGTATCACGGGATCGCAAAGACGTCTCCGGTAATATACCATCCGCAAATCGGCGAATTGGCGAAGTTTCCCAGACGAAAACCCCAAATCGGTATAACACGCACACACAGCTTTTATGTGGGTGAACTTACAATAAGGATTGGTAATATAAGTATCTCATCACTTAAGGTACCGGCATGCTGGTATTGGAACTAGTAGTTATCAGACAGTCCCATTCGAGGCTGTGAACCTTACTGCAGCACTCGAAGCCCCTACAAGCATTAGGGCTATTGACGCACGAAAGGTCTGTATATGCTCGTCACGCGCTGGGTTGTTCTGCTACAAGACGACTGCGAATACGAGACGCGTCTGCAGATCTACCTTTCTTTTACAAACAATTGGGCACTAGCTTCTACCATGCTTTCAATAAATGAGACGGCTACTTGGCAGGTAATGCATTATGAAGGTAAAGTATTCATACACATTTACTGCAACTTCACTGTAGTTTTAGCAAGACAACTCGACCATGATTATATCCTAGGCAGACCATATCCTTGTGTATCGCCAAAGTATCTGAGCGGAATTCAGAAGGGAGCCATAAGAGGCGCTGCCCATAATTGGTTATCCACTGGTCCTTTACCGTAATGACGCAAGGTAGGTATTTTTGCTGAATATATGTGGTCGTGATTAGAGACGAAGGTAGAGGGATATAGAAGCTGTTCGTGTGAAGTGCCTGGCCATCGTGCGAGAAAGCGAGGGAGTCCACGAACGTAACCTTACTCTCCAGCACGCTGGAGCACTGTCCTGTTGCTGTCTCCCACAGCCGCACTGTCCTGTCACCAGATGCTGAGGCGACTAGCTGTCCGTCTGGTGAGAACGCTACTGCACGGATATAGCCTGTATGGCCCTGCAGCACGCTGGAGCATTGTCCTGTTACTATCTCCCACAGCCGCACTGTCCTGTCACTAGATGCTGAGGCGACTAGCTGTCCGTCTGGCGAGAACACTACTGCACGGATATAGCCTGTATGGCCCTGGAGCACGCTGGAGCATTGTCCTGTTGCTGTCTCCCACAGCCGCACCGTGCTGTCACCAGATGCTGAGGCGACTAGCTGTCCGTCTGGCGAGAACGCTACTGCACTGATATAGCCTGTATGGCCCTGCAGCACGCTGGAGCATTGTCCTGTTGCTGTCTCCCACAGCCGCACCGTGCTGTTATAAGATGCTGAGGCGACTAGCTGTCCGTCTGGTGAGAACGCTACTGCACTGATATCCTCTGTATGGCCCTGCAGCACGCTGGAGCGCTGTCCTGTTACTGTCTCCCACAGCCGCACCGTGCTGTCACCAGATGCTGAGGCGACTAGCTGTCCGTCTGGTGAGAACGCTACTGCACTGATATAGCCTGTATGGCCCTGCAGCACGCTGGAGCATTGTCCTGTTGCTGTCTCCCACAGCCGCACTGTGCTGTCATCAGATGCTGAGGCGACTAGCTGTCCGTGTGGCGAGAACGCTACTGCACTGATATCCTCTGTATGGCCCTGCAGCACTCTAGAGCACTGTCCTGTTGCTGTCTCCCACAGCCGCACCGTGCTGTCATCAGATGCTGAGGCGACTAGCTGTCTGTCTGGTGAGAACACTACTGCACGGATATAGCCTGTATGGCCCTGCAGCACGCTGGAGCATTGTCCTGTTGCTGTCTCCCACAGCCGCACTGTGCTGTCATCAGATGCTGAGGCGACTAGCTGTCCTTCTGGCGAGAACACTACTGCACGGATATAGCCTGTATAGCCCTGCAGCACGCTGGAGCATTGTCCTGTTGCTGTCTCCCACAGCCGCACTGTCTTATCATAAGATGCTGAGGCGACTAGCTGTCCGTCTGGTGAGAACGCGACTGCATGGATATAGCCTGTATGGCCCTGCAGCACGCTGGAGCATTGTCCTGTTGCTGTCTCCCACAGCCGCACTGTCCTGTCATCAGATGCTGAGGCGACTAGTTGTCCGTCTGGCGAGAACACTACTGCACTGATAGAGTCTGTATGGCCCTCGAATACGTTGCGACACGCATCCCAGTCTGTCTCCCACCCGAAAAGCATTGTGACCCTTGGTTGAACCTGTTCTACGAAAATCCTCCGTGCAACACTTGCCTCAGGCGAGAAAACAAGAGCGGACGAGTAGATCTGGAGCGGCGCATCTGTAAGCATTGATACGAACCGCAGCACGAATCGGCTAATATCGTGGACGAAGTCTGTACAGGTAGTGCTGGATGGCTACATTGTGAGTTAGCCTAGAATGAAAGTTCATCCAGTGGAAAGGTGCTTACTGCCACAGTCGCCCGCAATTTTGCTACCAGGTGCACGCATTGGCTTGCCTCCTTAATAAGGCTCATGGCTTCCAGCCAGTGGAGAAGGTGCTTTTGAAGAAAGAGGTGCGTTTCGTCTCCATCTTCAATTTTTCGCTGACTATGCTCAAGATGATCAACCCAGTAACGGCACGCATATTGCAGCTCAGGCGGCAATTTGCTTGCAATAGTCACCTCGTCAATCTCACGTCTCAATATCCCGGGTTTGGATATCCCGCAAATGTCCTGTCGGAGGCCGTTTGGTGCAGACATAAGCTCAAAGCATTGAGAAACCAACCTCTCGTGCATGCTTTTCTCGTCTATGCAAAACAATTTTTTTCCCTGTGGTCCCGAATCGACAAGAAAGTCGCGAAACGATAAGTGCAGGAGTGTAATTGGTACCGTTTCGTCATCGGGTATGCTAAGAACAGAACGCAGCTCATCCAATAAGAATTGTACTTTATTTTGTGGTTTTTGGAGGAGACGTGCAAGTGCGACCAGTGAAAGGGGACTTTGAAGAAGGACAATACTTCCTACAATGGCCTGGAAGTTTTGGAGCCACATGTCCTTTCCATCTTCTTCCTGTTCTGACAGAAGTTGGTCTAGCACTGGTAGGTAGGTTCGATCGATTTGTGAAAATGTGGATTTCTGGTACTTTAAAACCTTATCAAGGTTGTCTACTGGACTTCCTCCTCTAGTATTGACATATCGGCACACCGTAGCAGCAAAAATGAACAGCGGTACGGCTAACTCAACAAGTGCTTGCAGCTGGTCTTCTGATGGCCAGTTCGAAGGTAACGAGCGCTTCCGTTGTATGTCGTCGAGCTCATGAATTAGGAAGAGCCGTATATCATGCTCAATTGTGCTCCTCGGCACTTCATGGAGCACCATGTCCTGATAAGTTCCGTTTGACATTGCTTGAAACCCAAGACGGATGTGAAGCTCAGGCCTACTAGTAACAAGTACACGTAAGGGCACAGTTTGAACGTCTTTCGTTCTTGCGAGAAGCTTGAGTATTACTCGAATATCTTTTTCAGCTTCACATTCGTCGAGCGCGTCGATGACGATGACCCGCGCAGGACCATGCGAGCGCGCCTGCTTAATTCCCGAGAGTGGTTCTAGGATTAGTTTTTCAAACTGATCACTTAGCGTTCTTTCTGGTAAAGCGGGGTCTTCGTTGAGTGCCTGCCTGATGCTGGGCAACATGCTGGGTTCGCGAGAAACAAGGTCCGTGGCGATGGTGGTGAAGAAGCGAGATGCATTGCCGCGATCCCCCTCGCCTTTCTTGAATAAAAAGCTCGCACCTAACTGACCAGCTTTGGCAAGTGACTGTGCAGCAGTTCGCGCGATGGTCGACTTTCCTGTACCAGCCATGCCGCTTATCCAAAAGATGGATTTGCCGTCTTTGTCTGTAGCCCAGTCCGCGATAGTTTGGAGAAGGTCGGTTCGGGTGTTGGGTAAACATTGCGCATTGTGTTGTTCGGCATAGGAGCTGTAGGAAGCGCTGGTAGCGATAGGGAGGTTGATCAGGTCGATCCTTTGACGGATAACTTGCGTGTCGTCGGCCACTAGGGTTAATTTACGGTCGAGACCGAGCGTCAGGCCCCTATGGAAATAGTAAGCGACTACTTTTTGTTGAATTCGTGGAGATTTCTAATTTACGTTTGATCGACCTGCAGCGCTAGTGTGAACGTACGTTCATATCCTTCAAGGCCAGAAACAACTTTGTCGACTTGCGTGCTCGTGAAGGGCCATTGGAGAGAACGCATGCCAAATGGTCGAATAGGCCTTCGATTCTTTCCCAGTTCCAGCTTGCTTTCCAGCTCTGTCAGTTCTTTCAGGCATCTAATGAGCGCCGTAGACAAGCCAGCAGTAGTGGCAAGCCGTGCCGCATCTTGTCCATTGAGGAGATTTTCGATTTGCAGCAAAACGCAGGTGATGTCGCCAGCTTTTCTCGAAACCCGCTCGATGTCAGTTCTGGCATTCTTAACAGCTATCAAATACTGGAAGCAAAGCGATGTGATCTTGGCGGATGCATCGACGATGGTGATGACGCTTGCAGCCGCTGAAATTCCGTCCATGACGCTGACTGTGGTGGGACGGCGAGAGCCCGCAAGCAGACAACAACTGGCTTTTCATGTGGTGAGCAAGCAGCAAGGCTGTGCGAAAGGCAGACATGGTTTTGCTTCGTTCTTGGCTCTACAAGGCTGAGAAGGCTAATACAGCTGACGGCCAGAGTACTGGATTGCGGGGTCTGATGCATGTAGAGGCAGCCGAATCATACACCGCCATCCTCTGTCAAGCCGTGTCAACCTCATCTTCTTATGGAGGGGTTGTCCGAGGATTTTAATGTCAAAGTCAACTTTTTAAAGCGTGTTTGGGTTGTTATATGAAGGTCTCAAAAGCAGGGTCGGGACAAAGGCACTTAGTACACAATCGCGCCCCATTTCCCGCATCGGCCCGCGGACCCACATCGAAGGCAATTTGGCTAGCGACTAGCCTACAATCGAAGACAACAGCGAGTACAGTGTAGGAACCAAGCAAGCTCTAAAGGCGAATATATGAATTATGAGCCTGTAAGTTGACCTGTTCCTGTTGACACGGCGATGGTGGCCGTCGCACACTTTCTGAAACTTCACCACTAACCAGCGCATGGGCGCGTTAGCCTTCCATAACATCAATCAAGCCCCCATCATAGGTTTAAACACCATCTGCATAACGATTCTTTCACGCGCAAGAAGAAATACATAGATACTGTGTGGCAGTGCAGAGTGAGGTCCTTTATGATACGCAGAAGTTGTTCTCCTACAGGTTGGGGCAAATCTTGGACAGGCACTGCTACGCAGCACTCTAGCACAGCCACAGCCACGGGCTGTACAGTCTGACAACAGAGGTTTTGATGCAGAGCCGCGTCAGCGTCGTGCTGGAAAATATCGTCTAATGGCTTTTGATCGTGTTCTGAGCAGCTTCTCTGCAGACCAGGTGCGCAATGTATCAACGAGATGGTAGGGTGTCTTGGTCATCAGTCAAACCTCCAGTATACAATTATGCTGTAGACATTTTCAACGAAATCTTGACATAGTGAAAGCTGATTAAGATACTGGTGATCTTTTACTATTGCGCAGGAACTGATGCTATTCTACTAAATTCATCTAAAAGCCCGCCAGTCCGCAGCTTGCTCCTGTTGCGCTATCGAGTCATCGTGCAACTGAACACCTAGCCCTGTTTCTCGGGCCTCTTCCTTGTCAGCTACAACGTGAACAACAACCTCCATCTTCTCTTCAATGTCCTTGCCCTGTTTTGCCGGTTCGGCGTCTTCGACCAATGTTTCCATGCCTGTATCGCTCCTCCTGATACCCCAAGGCTTCATGGGTATAATGCCCTCGTCCCATTCCGAGTTCGGCGTAGCTTCTTGCATCTTCAACCGCAATTGTGGGTGTGTGGTCTTTCGCAGATCGAGGCCTGCGAGTAATTGACCTGGTTCAGTGACTGGTACGTCTCCGTCACACCCCGTCCACTCTCCATAGCCAGCCTCCTCTTGCGCATGCCGTTGAAGTTGCAGAATGTTAGTCTGCGACCATTCCAGTGCGCCATAGAGCGGGTGCGTCAACTTCTCATCTCCGTAGGTTTCGTCGCGGAGTTGGTTGCGTCGGTATTTGCGACGCTGCCACCAGGCGACGGTGGGTTCGAGACCTACATCCAAAATGATGATGAGGATTCCGAGGACTAAGATGAGAGAAAGACCTAGAACATTGAAACTTGAGTAATTGGTCGAAACGATTTTCTGATTGGCACACATAGTCTGCGCTACGGTTTCGTTCGCAAGTGGCGGTTGCCGAAAGTCTTCTAGAGACTCAGGTATACCGTTTGCCGCTTCAACAAAAACGTCTTGAAGCGAGGCTAGCGTGCCTTTGATCCAATGTTCCGCTTCAAGTTGCCACTGATTGTCAGGCAGAGGGGCAGAGTATCCATAAGAGAGACTGTAGCGTGCACGGAGGGCGGAGGCACCAATGAAGCCAACGGTCGCGGAGATAGTATATACACCATATGTCCAAAGGTTATCCACCCACTTGATAGTGGCAAACCCATCGTCAGTGGGAAATATCTTCTTGACGCGGGCACTTTTCCGGGGGTCAATGACTCCTCGTAACGGTTCGCAGCGTTCAGCTTCAGGAAGGTTGGGGTTGCAATACTGGACTTGCTGGGTACAAGCTAAAGCACCAAGAGGCTCGTCCTGGAGCCAGGCAGAGAACTGAGTCTTGGTGGTTTGGTGGTTAAGCTCTGAGGCGTTCTTGTGCGCTGAGAACCATGGGTCGTCGACTGGCCCAGCGTAATGAAGTTCTGGTGCTGACATGAAGAGCAGGTGTACGTCTGCGTCTACCAGCTTGAGAGCATCGATGGGAGACCAGTCATTGATACCGGGGAGGAGTGTTTCGTTCGGCGTACCATAGTGCTTCTCGGCTCCAAGTTGATATTCCAACCTAGGAATATTTGCTGAACTTGTCCCATCGCCTGGTAGATAGGCATTATCAACAGGCACCTCGTAGGTGTGGTTCACAACTTGTCTCACATTCTCGACAGGACCGTACATGTATCGCTTTACCGCGCCGTAGTCAGTATCGTTATAGTCCTTCGTGTAGCCTTGAGTTTTGATTGGTGCACATGTATAGACCATACGGAACTGGAAGCGGTTCGCAGGAGCAGTGTTGATGCCAAGATCTTGAAGGCTGTCGAGTAGCCCAGTGTCCATGACCAGGTTGTCGTTCTCTAGCTTGCATATGTTGTCACCAAAAGGGCAAGGTACACCACGAGTCGATACCAGCGGTAATCTTGGCTTGATGTACAAATTACAACCGTCGGTGTGAGTCTCGTTTGTGTAGCATTGCATCCCGTAGTTAAGAAACTTGCTTGCCTTCCCAGCTTGGAATGGTAGAAGCATAGTGAGTTGCTTGTAGACACTGTTCGCCTTCTTGATGTTGTACGAACCACATCTTGTGCCTTTGAGCAGAACCTGGTTCAGAGTCTCGCTTGTCACATTTGATGAAAAAATGGAAGCGACACCAAAGGCGGCAGAGATCGTAAAGGCGGCAACAATGATTGGCAAAAGTCGCAAGATCGGCCTCCGTGCTCGACGACCAGATCTCCAGGCCATCATTGACATAAGCATCCGCCAGGCCCCATCTTGTGCAGTATCGGAGTTGCGCAGGATGGCCTGTCGCTGGTGGTAAAGGCCATCTTGTGCTTCAGCAGAAGAGAAGTAGCGATGCAAGGCAAAGCAACCGAGTCGCCAGAAGCTGTACTGGTCAGACGGTGCAATATTTGGCAGGGCTGGCTGCTCACCTTTTTCCTACCATACCAATGAAGATAGCTAGAAAAGCGATCATGAACCCTCCATTTTGTCTTGTCATGGTTACCGTAGCACCTTTGATTTTTCCATGGCTCCAATTTGTCCAGAAGCCCAGATGGACTTCGTAGGAATTTGTAGATGCCATTCTTGGTATTCGGATTTGCGTTCTGGTGTGGTCGGGACCTGAGTTCAGGCACCCCGATTGTCGAGACCTGCAGCGGGAAGGAGCCGTGCGATATCGTGTTGCCGTGCGGCGAGGTAAGCACTTAAGGACCGTCAGAAATGACCCTAGATCCCATTATGGAGTTTGGATATCAATGGGAACTAATGCACGTCCGACAAACATAGCTGTGCTAATGCTGGATCGTCCAGAATGGACGAGTTCAAGAGCAACGGAGGAAGTCCTGGCGATCGATTGAGCTGGCGTCCGCGCAGGAGAAATCTGCTACTGGCCCCCAATTTTGGACAGCAATATATGAGACGTGGATTACATTCTATACTGGGGTACTCTGGCATGGAGTCGACCTCTGCCAAAGGGCACGATTGGCGCGGAAGATTTGCATCCTGGAGGCTGACGGCTTAACCGCCCGGGTGGGGAAACCGCCGACAGCGCTATTTTGGTCAGTACCTGGTGGTTGGAGAGGTACGCGGAAATTAATTAGAAACAGGATCCGGCTTCTGGGAGAATGTTTGTTTGCACGAACCGCAAATAGTGGCCGGTGCATCTTGAAACAAATAAGGACGGTAGACAATCATGTTGGCCATGGATGTTGCTATTTTAGGCAGCGAACAAGTGGGGGCGCACAGCCAGACGGTCCTTCGTCCTCGAACTTCGATTTCAGCAGGCAAAGCCAACAAGATCAGATACGCAACAGATACAAACTAATTGTGGTAACAGTTGCAAGGCTTTTCAGCAGCTTCACTATGAGGCATCGATTACTCACACAACAGCAAATCTTGCATGGGCTTGCTTGGTACCCAATGCGCGCATTGTCGCGCCTCTACAACTACGACTGACAGCGTTCTATCTGAACCTGAACGATTCACTTCTTATTGTAGATGATTCAGGAAATCCGTCGTGATGGAGTTCAATTGCTACAACAGTCTAGGGCTCTTACTACTTGGTTGAGCTTACAGAGTGCTGGTTAGGACGACTGGAGTGGTGAGTTCCTTTCTCAACTCTTCCTCAAGAACAAACTTCAGCGGTAGCTCACAAGAAATACCAGACACATGATTCACAATATCAGATATGATGCGTTTTCTAACCAGCTACGTGCCAATTGGTGTCGGCGTTGATGTTCGGCTTTAACAATGTCCGAGAAAGCCGAGTTGATTGATCCTCATCAAGGCGGCCAACCTCCTTCACCCAGCAATATTGCTAATCATTATGAGTGACACACAAAAGAGGCAGAGAAGACAGCGAGCTGTTTTATCGTGTAAGGACTGTCATCGGCGCAAGCTTAAGTGCGACAGAGAACTTCCGTGCAATAGGTGCATCAATGGGAACATCGCAGCCCAATGCGCTTACGGACCAGAACCTCTTACGGGCCCACCTGAGCAATCAGTCAAAAGGCAGCGACAAGCTTCGATCCCAAAAGCCAATGTTCGATTTGAGGAACATTCACCAGCTCCAGTGAAAGTTGGCGAGTCCTTGTTCCGCTCGGATATCGTGCAGTCGGACATATCGGCCCAAAATCGAATCGACCAACTTGAGCGCGAGGTCGCTCTTCTTAGACAACAGTCAGTTATTCACGTAGATAAGTCTCATGAGCAAATCTTTGATTTCGTTCGACCATCGGGCGAGAACGAGGTCGACCCACCTGTTTATCAGGTGGGGATGCTGAAAGGGCGCAATTATGCGACATTCTACTACGGGCCCTCTTCAGCAATCTCCATCATTGCACATGTAAGCAACCCACTCTCATCGATACTTGGCATCAGAAAGCGCGATTCCATGATCTAAGCTTCCACTTGCCTGAATTATACTCACCCAGGCTTTGGAATTTTTGTTCAGGCGCGTACTAGCTACAACAAGCTGACGCCGACAGTTTCCGGATCTGCGTTCCTTCATGAAATGTATTTACCAGAATTCTACAGCGCAGAGACTGGCACAAGACATGAAGGTCCTCGAAGGCAGGTCTCAGTCGATAAACTCATCGTATAGTATTTTGTCAATTCCACATCTGCGAAGTCTTCTTCCTGACAGGGGAACCGTTGATATCCTCATACGACAGTATCTTGACACTTTTGAAACAACTTACAGGATTTTACACCTTCCAAGCTTTGAGGCGGCTTATCGACTTTACTGGGATTCTGAAAAATCTACAGGCACAGATATGGATGCATTAGTGCTTGCAGTCCTAGCCTGCACGATCTGTACTTCAACCCACGATAGTCCGAGATATAATCACAGCGGCTCGAATTTCCATAGCAAAGCTGTGTCTTGGATCAAAGCTTGTGAAGCCTGGCTGAGGCGGCATAGTAATAAGCACAGAACCCTTGCATCGCTTCAAGTTCGTTGTCTTCGTTTGCTGGCATTGTCGGCAAGCTCTCACAAAGTGAAGGAGTACTATCAAGAGACGCAGGCACACATGGCTTTTATGCGATCATCTGGCTTACATAGAGATCCCAGCATTATTGGCACACGTTGCTCAGTATTTGAAGGGGAGATGCGTAGGAGACTGTGGGCAACGTCTATGGAACTGGAGCTTCAAGCATCAATCGATAAAGGTAATATTAGCGTTCACGAATGCAAACTGGCAGCCACTGACTTCTCTGCAGGGACGCCATCTGTACTGTCCAGTCTCGAATACGACTGCACATCACCTCACAACCTGAACGATACAGATATTTATGTCGGCATGGAAGAGCTTCCACAATCTTTACCTATTTCCACCTTCACGGATACTTCCTTCCTACACTCTTCGATGCAGACAACTGATCTCAGAACGAGGTTATGTGCGCTGACAAACAGTTTGAAGTCTAGTATGAGTTTCCAGGATACTCTTCGATACACTGACACCGTGCAACGAAGCTTGCAAGCAATCCCTGAATGGGCAAACCTGAGATCGAAACAAGCTCAAACCCTCCTTGATCTTCAACTACGGCAGTTTCTAGTGATCCTATTCACATCAAAAGCACTGCGCTTCAATACCAATTCGGGAGCAGAAAGTTGGGTTTCAATCATAGGTTCGCTTGAAGCGTCCGTCAAGGTGATCGACATGCACACGCATATCCTCAATATGCCGAACTTGGCTCTTTGTTGTACACGTAACGATTACTTCCGAGCGGCGATGCTCATTTGTCACATCGCCTACCATGCCAGCAAAAGTGATGGTAAGTTGCCTTCAGTGTCAGCTCATTCTCTGCTGATCTGTCTCCGAGACAAAATTATCGCGCAAGTCGCAAAAGCATCCTTCGACCATTGCGTACACAAAGCGCTCCGCCTTCAAGAAGAACGTGCAATGCGGCCCGGTCGGGGTGGTCAACAGCATTGGTACCTATCAGCTGTGGTTGCTCTAGTTGGTCTGCAATATGACCCTTCACAACATGAAACCATGAAAAATCAAGCCATTGGTCGTGTTTCGCGGTTGTTATATAAGATGCTGTCATTGCAAGAAGACCCAAGTGAGCAAGCCTTGGCAAGTGAGGTCAGTCGTTCTTGGGGCCGCAAAAGAGCCGAAATTGACGCAAAGCAGGTGTTGCTCGAGGATACTTCCGCGACACCAACGCATGCCGATGCAACCTTGAATACCGCCGCAGAGCCTCCCTCGGCGGAGGTATATGCCAATGCAGAACTGCGCCTCGACGCGTTTGACATTGGCGGTGTGTCTGAATGGATGTTGGACGATTTCTGGTTCTTCAACGATGGTCCAGCTCTTGACTTCAACGGTCAATCCCGCTCTGATCTCTAAAAATACTTCTACCCCAAGGCTTGTGTAGTCTGTGTGGGGTTGGCAGCTGCGAGTCCACGAGGCTTTGAAGGTCAAGAGATGCCCGCGCATTCCCTATGGTTGCCGGCCATTGCTTGTGCGTCATCACAGACCACTTGTCTGCTTCATATGTGAAACCTACCAGGAAGCTCCATATTCCAGAATCCACTTTGGAGGTCGATTGAGCCTCCGCATGGTGATCCAACCACTAAGGGTCTTCAGCCTTGCTCGGCGGCAGGGCTAACTGTTACTAAACGCAACGCTAAACACCAATGCTTACGACTCACCCCACATCCGACAACCACAATTTGTCCCAGGGTTTCTCCAAACAATTTGAGTTGTCTAGCCAAGTCTGTGCTTTGTTTGCACAGTGCGTAAGCAGTGGCTTGTACCTGGTTGATAAACTACAACTTCCCGGATTAGGACGCCATTGCCAACACAACTAGGGGGGTCGTGGCGGCTTGGCGCCCGTCATAGCCGACCTTGGAGATCCAGTGCCCGATACAGATGGTGTACAAGCAATGTTAGTGTGATGTTCGGCTGGGGTATTCCTGACTTGCTATTCTCGACCGTTCTTGGAAAGTGTATCGGGCCTCTTTCGATCGCGGCGTTCTTGAAGATATAAATCAAGAGAGCGCGACCACCCGAATGTACTCCATCACAACCAGCATCTCAATTCACACCATTCCTCCAATCTTCAGAACCACAATCGCCATCACATTTACTTTTCAGTAATATCGTATACCACAAATTCAAAATGCTCTTCCAGAAGTTGGCCATCATTTCCGCTCTTGCAGCCTTTGTCGCCGCCCAAGACCTCAGCCAAGACGATATTCCCCAGCAGTGCACAGCTATCTGCGCAGAAATTGTTGCGATTTCCCGACGCTGCGACAACGAGAATGGTACATATCCTTCACTTCAGCAAACAATCAAACTTAGCTAACTGTTTTCTTCAGAGAGCGATGCTGCCGAGCTTGACTGTGTCTGTAGGGCTCCTAATGCAAACACTTTGCTCCCACCTTGCGAGGCTTGCGTAGCCCAGTTCGACACTGATGACAACGATGATACCGACGACACCACCCCCGATGTCAATGGTACTAAATTCCCCACTTGCCATTTTTGATCGAACTTTTGCTAATGTCACTCACTAGATGTCCTTGAAGTCTTGACCCGATGCAACTTCACCAGGACCACATACAACTCGGCTTCTGCTAGCTCTGTCCTCCAGTCCGTTTCTTCAGCTCGCCCCTCTGCATCCGGCTCTGTCATTGCCGTTACCTCAGGCACCGTTGTAAGGACCACGAGCGTTGCTGCTTCAACCCAGCTGCCTCAACAGACCGCGAATGCTGCGCCTGTTCAGACCGCTGGTGCCGCGATTGGCCTCGGTGCCCTTGGTCTTGCTTTGGGAATGTTGTAATCGGTCCATAATCTGAGACATTTACTGCTTGTCGTTCGACTGGAGTGTGGGACATCAAGCTACAGCACTAAGCACTCATCAGAGGAGCTTGGTAACGAATAATTGTTAGCTCTTGTGGGATTTAGTCGTCTGAGTTGTCGGCGTTTGGATGTACTTAATTCTAGAATGCATAATTGTTGGCTTAAATTTGCCCTTTTGCTTATTCTTGTGACATGCGCCAAAATAATGAGTGGTAACACATTATGACATGGTCGTTCCTTCTTTCATGCGACTTCTGTCAAGGGCAAGATTGCACTTTAAAGTAAGATTGCGATGGTCTCGTACTCTCGTACTTCTGGCCGACTGGGGTAATTCGCCAAGAAAGCTTTGGCAAAGTACATTGTGTCCATGCTCTCAGATCTGACATGCGCAACATGTCTCGTGCTGTCCATCTCCATGTAGCTTCAATTTTCAATTGAGATGCGGTGAGTCTATCAATACATGGCGCATGTCCCGCTAAGAGTCCTAAACTCTGGCCTTCAGACTGCCGGTTTTGGCACCCCGTGTTCGAGGCTATGTGACTTGTTTCAGATTTTTCCTCGACACCGCCTCCCTCATCGTAGGACCGAATATGTATCTTTGGACAGTGACTAGCCCTATATAGCAGTGCTTGCACGTTGCGCGCGCGACATAATTGTGGGCGTTAAAGCCGATATCTTCGGTGTAATTCGCAATGATTTGCGACCCGCTGGCAAGGCGTATTCCTCTGCGGGTCAGAATCTGCACATTGATGCAAGCAAGTCATGATGTATCGCATGTATTTACTCACAAGATTAATGTTCAATTCAATATCACGTGCTCCATTAGCTCGTCCACGGCATGGGCTCATAAGGTGGATTATACCAAGCCTTTACTAAGTTGTAGGATATACCAACTTATCAACCATAGCAATATTGGTCATACTGGCGCCAGCAACTTATCCACTTTAGTATTCACTAACTTTTTGTTCTCCTTCTCCTTAAATGTCTTTTCATGTCCATATTGCCCGTGACAGCAGTTTTGATTGTCCATGAAAGCAGTATACTGTTCATTTCTAAGGGCCGCCACAGCACCTTTACCCTCGTCTGGAACACCAACATTTGTTCATGGCGGTCCGTCCTCCTAATAACAGACTCTTATATTATCTGTATGTGAGTGTGTTCTGTTCACATTGCAGAACACTGAGTATACACCGCGGTAGTTTGGTCTGCTTTCTTGTACCTCGACTGCGATCGAGTAAAGTAACTTCTCATACAGCAATGACTGGCTACCGATGTCTACGCACGTCTTTTCATTCTGCCCTTGCTAGAGAGCGAGGATGTTGTGTAGAAAATCGGACTAACTTGACCGGAAGCTATCCTTGCATTTTTTTTTCCCAGTCGTCCGTCTGTCTCACTGCAGTGCGAGTACAAGAAGCCGGACCAATCTAACCGGATATCATCCCTGCACTCTTTCCTTATCACCCATCCACGCGCATCACCTTCCCCTTGGTAAAGTATTGCTTACATGTACATAGCCCAAGCAGCTAGTTCACGGATAGTAGAAGGTTGTGGCGTGCCGGCCACGGGATCTGCAACTGTACGATCGCACTGTGCACCAATCGGACTGTCTCAATGCCGGAGTAGTACCCCTGGACATTACAAATCTAGGCATCAAGTACCGCAAACAAAGTTGATCCATCTGAAGGCCCTGCGTGAACTAGCTGAGTTAAACTTAGTGCTCTGCAAGTTGAGCTTTGCAGATATATATGATCATCATTCGACTCACCTCCACCAATCTTTAAGATTCCATATCGTTATTACTTTGGCTAATGTCGGGGGACGGTGAATAAAGCCACGCACAAACTTTACTCTCCACTACATTCTTCCATTGGAAGCTTTACAATACCTGATCCATGTACGACTATGTACGTCGGATGCTCGGCCTTCAAATAGCCCGACGATATCTAGTCAAAGTTCATCCTCTCCCTCGATTGTGGAGATACAGCGGTCTCTTTCTGATCAAATTCACCATGACAGTCTCTACTGAGGCTGGACTTTCTTCAAGCATAATCGCCACACTCAAGAACCGCTCCCTGTCCCAGATTGGTGTCGTTCTTATCATTGTCGTGAGTCGCCCCATTGGGAGGAACTACCGAGACAGTTTTTGACAAGTTGCAAGTTCGTCGGTCGATTCTTGCTGAGAGGCATCTATCGTATTTATCTCCATCCCCTTCGACATTTTCCTGGACCCCGAGCCTCAGCTTTCACCCGGCTTCCATATCTTACTGCAACCGCACAAGGCAGGCTCTATAAACACGTTGCTAAGCTTCATGAAAAGTATGGCGAGGTAGTTCGTATCTCGCCAGATGAGCTCAGTTTTGTCAATCCGAACGCATGGCGCGACATATACGGCCTCGGACCCAAACAAGGGCAGGGTTCCCCGCCACCCAAATACTGGCTCTGGTATGGCACTGCTGCTGGTGGTGTTGAGCCAATATCAACCATTCAAGACCCTTCTGAGCACGCAAGGTTGCGCAAGGTCTTTCTCCCGGCTTTCTCTGAGCGAGCACTCACACAACAGGCACCACTATTCACGAAGTACGTAGACCAGCTTGTGCAGATCCTGAAAGATAGCTCTCAAGAAAGAAAGGCGGTCGATATGGTTCGCATGTACAACTTCACAACATTCGATATTATGGGCGATCTTACATTTGGCGAATCTCTGCATATGCTTGACAATGCGGAATACGATCCTTGGGGTACGTAACGATATCTACCCGACCCACAATTAGATGTGCTGACTTTATGGCGCAACTTCTAGTAAGAATAGCTAACGTGACTTGTGTGTAGTATGAGCGCTACATACTGACTCTCTCGCAGGTGAAATCAATCTTCGGCTTCGTCAAGCGGTCCGTACAGCTCGGGTTGATTTACACATACTATCCGCTCGCAGCCGCCATAGTTCGAGCGATGATCAATAAAAAGGCAACACAACTTGCAGAAGACCATCTGGAATACTCCAGTACCCGGGTCACCAAGCGCTTAGACAAAGGTCGAGCGTCCAAAGGCGTGGATATCTGGGATTTGGTGCTGGAGTCCGAAGACAAGGGTAATGCCTTAACCAGAAAGGAGATGAACTCCAACGCCGGCGTATTTATGTTTGCAGGGACAGAAACCACGGCAACTCTGCTAAGTGGTTTGACCTATTTACTGCTCTCCAACCTCGAGTCAGGGGCGATGAGAAAGCTGAACGAGGAGGTAAGAGGAGCATTCGCCTCATCGGAGGACATTTCCATGGAGACCATACAGACACTACCGTACCTCAACGCGTGCTTGAAAGAAGGGCTAAGGCTGTACCCTCCGGTGCCATCGGGAATGATGCATCGTACGATAGGGCAGGGAAGTACGATTTGCGGGTACTATGTCCCACCAGAGGTCGGTGCTACCACTCAATCAACTACCCATTTGGCAGCTAATGCTTTCGAAAAACAGGTTTCTGTAGCAGCGCATCATAAAGTGATATATAGTTCACCTGTGATGTTCAACAACCCGCTTTCATTCACCCCAGAGCGCTGGCTCGGCGATGAGCGTTTTGCTAGCGACGTGCGATCAGCATTTCAACCATTCTCCGTGGGACCACGAGATTGCGTAGGCAAAAAGTACTTTTTCCCAAAAATGCCACTGAGGGCTCTACTAACACATAATCAGCATGGCATATCATGAGATGCGCCTCATTCTTGCGAAAGTGGTGTTCAATTTTGATCTTGAGCTACGTCCCGAAAGCAAGGATTGGGCCGACCAACAGGTATTCATCCTTTGGCAAAAGGGTCCATTGATGGTGAACGTGAAACCAAGCCATTAAGATTTATGGGGAGTTCAGTACTTGAAAAACTTCTTCGTACGGAGACGTAAGAGAGATGAGCTAGTATTGGAGAATGGAGTAGAATTTGGAAAGTCTCAGACCTTCGCGCGAAAGAGAGAATTATATATGATTATTCATTCCGATTCGATGTCATATTCCCTCACAGTTACTCCAAATGGTCGTAATAAGCAATTTATTGACCCGACTGCCTGTATGGCGAATCCAGAGTTGTTGGAGTTTTAAGGTGCAAGGGGGAGGTGGTGTCTCCGCTGAGTCCTTGATGAGTATCTCATGAATCAGAATGGCGACCACTGCGGCCGTATGTAGGGCTGCAAGGCCCAGGTGCAAGCAATGATCCACCTTCAGAAACTTTCGTTCGAAGGCAATTGTGGGCATACGCTTGTTCGTTTCCGTACAGGAGGGACGGGTGGGTTAGAACATAACTAGAAGACAGTACATTATGTCTCCCAAGCGCTTCGCATTGTGTGTCATTTTCATGGACGACCGATCATTGTTGCTGAAATTCTTCGACCATGAATAAAAGGCATAAACATACCTGCCGCATCATTAAGCTCCTGCAAAAGTCTGATTTTATTTCATAAATACAGGTTATCTGAGGCTTAAAACTTTGCATGTGTCGGCCGACTGAGTTCACATCCCTCTAATTCGAAGTTCTAAACCCGGCGCATGGGCTGTTACCAGATAGTCCATCGCACTGTGATGCGCCGGAGTTTACATAATAAGCATTAGTGCCTGTGCAGGATGAAAACGCCGTGCAATCAAACGCGATGGAAAACCCGGCCGCCCCATATGATGGTTCCAGAGAGAAATCAAGGAAACAGGTAGAGGTAAATCGAAGCGGACCATCGCCAGTGATTCGACAAGCACAATTGACATCGAAAGCAGTACTTTCACCGATAGATCCTATTTGTGCAGAACATGGCCCTGAGTCCTCACCAACAACCTTTTGCGGACTCGACCATGTTCCGCTAATGTATATTTCATTGCCAATTTTGCCTCCCCAAGCGTAGAATTTTGCGTGAGCCCACCAATTGTTCGCCCGAGGCTCGAGGGAGGTGCCTTGACCGAGTTAGATCGTACTTTTCTTAGTGGGCGCTGTGGACATGACTAACCTTCTTCAAATGAAGCAGGCACTGCGGCGGCCAGGCTGACAAGGAGGAACGGAAGTGTCTTGAGAACAGCCATTGGCATAACGATGGAGCAGATAATCTGATTCGTAGTGGAAGAAGAGATAGAAACAAGAAGCAGTAAGGGCGATATCAGGCCAGCTTGGTGGTATGTACTGGGGAGCTGAGACGATCGACGGTGTCAACCTTGAGAGGATATGAAGACTCTTATAAGCTTTGTGACAAGCTTTTCCTTGGCTTATTGGTCTTTGCTTGTTCATTGTCTTAGATCCAGAGTCAGGTCACTCTAGCAGGAGTATCAATCATCGCTGTAGCATTTCCTAGCGTGCCACCCGGGTTTCGCCCCGTTGATTGTATGTGGGAGCCCGTATAGTAGCCGAAAACGCTTACCAGTATCAATATAGGGGCTTGAAAATGATAGACGCACATGTATGTTCTACGTGGCTCCTTACCTATCTCAATCTGGCATGAACAAGGGTCAACGGGGTGGCAGTATGTTGACGTGGTTTTGAGACCTTGTGATGTTCGAGGGTTGCGAATACGAAGAAGCTTAGATCTTCCAAAATAAAGTTTTTGGTCTACAACGTTTGCTCCACTAAAATTTCGCAATTAAGGGACTGTCTAAGCTGCGTCAATGATCCAGAACTGTACTCGACTCTAGTGCAGCACCACCTATTCATTGGGGCACACGAAGATTGGAAAGTAGTTTCAGGGAGGCGGTAGAATGAGTTTCGACTAACAGTCGGCTCTTCATATACTAGAAAATCACATTGACTTTGTACTGGTGTAGTGTTAACCGAGCCCCTATACGAAGGAGTAGGTATTTTCCAAGTACTACGGTTCCCGCAAATTCTGTTGACGCCTAGCACTCAGAAAAAGCGAGTTCTTCTATAGCGCTGATCTTTCGCGTTGGTAGCCAACTAAGGCAGCGCATAGTTAAAGAGAGAGATGAATGTACAGCTGTATTATCGGGTACACTTCAGCCGCATGTACGAGGGCACTAGTATTCTCGAGGGTGCAATAAACTTGGTCCATGCCCTGCAGCGAAAGACGCGCGTTGAGTCTAACGATATCCGTCAGGCATTTGCACAATTCCGAGTAATTGGCACACCGGTACTGTTGCCCAGGTCTGTGCCACACTCGAAGATTACGTCTTTAGGAAGTGCTCCTCGCTTTTAGCGTTCTTCGCTTATCGAGACATCCTCTTTGGACGACTTTTGCCTAAGGAAGAGATTCTAGCGCTCTAAAAAGTGCCCTGAATCCTCACACTAGCCTTGTAGCAGCGCTACTCCACAGTGTGGCATTTCTGGAGTACAAGCAAGTCCCGACATAGCTAAATTGCGATAATAACCATGGCAACCTAGTTTATGTTCCGAGCGATAGACTTTATTGCTTGAGTAGGTATACCTATCATTTTTGTTTCCCTTCCTTGGCGTAGAAGCGCATCTAAGAGCTCTGATAAGTTATTTGACTTCCAGTAGGCTGTGATAGAGTAGTGGTAGACAAAGGGCCTATAGCAAATTGAGCGCAACGAACATACATCCAGCGGTACGATTGTCGGCCAACTCCCGCTGGGTTTCAATTTTAATCCCGCAGACTACCAAGCGGTCAGTATTTGGTGAGGTAACATCGCATGTGCGGGCCTAAAGATGTGGCTGAAATAGTCACAAGTCACCTTGTGCTGTGCAGCCGGCTCCCCGCAGACTCTACGATTGGATCAAGAGCAACAATAGTGTTTATCGTTCTAATTGTCAGATATTTCATGGTGAATCCTATGATGATTTCCAATTACTGCAGCTTAGCCAACATCTGTATGATACCGATAAATACAAAGGTGATAGTTTACTTAGGCTTCTTCAGTACAATCGTCTAGCGCCAATCTCGCCTTCGTGGTGACTGCCGTTTGATGCTACAGTATAGATGTATGGATAAATGAGTATTGTAAACATCTACAGCCATATTCTGGGGTTAGCGGTCTGGCAGAAATCCTGCACAGCCTTCTTGATGCATGGTTTTCGTTATATGTCAATTGGCATTGGTACCTCAACACAATTCATCATAGGCGAGATCTTCGAGCCAGTCAACAGTCCTAGTCGAAACAGCGGTTCCTAAGGCTAGGCACTCCAAAACCCAAACAGGGTAACCATGGCTGCCAGGTTTACAGCGTTGCACTGGTCTAGGATCTCATACTTTGCCCTAGAGTGAGGAATTAAATGTAAGATCATCTGGTACCAGCCGGTGCCCTTCAAGCGAAACAGGTTCGAGATTTCAATCCTATCTCTTGGGCTGGAGCGAACGCTTGAGTACAGTGGCGATAAACTGCGCTCAAATTGAATACTACATAGGATCGAATGGTCGAACAATCCAATGGTGACTGCTTTACGGTATTCAACGAGTTATTCACGCCTAAAGGGAGCAGGTGTGTAGAGTAATAGCCTTGACGACGTAGATGTGTGGTGCCATGCTGGTGCACAACAAGAAGACAGAATCGAAAAACATCGAAAGGTAGCGATGATAAAAGGTCGTTCGCTATGTAGAAAATGCAGCAATCTTTGTGCTGAAGAGAAGTTATACTATAAAGTACAAGAAGTGAATCAAGGCCGGCTGTTAGAAGCGAAACATCAACATTATCTGTCCCTCATCAAGAAAAACCCGATATTCAAAACATCAACCAAAGACATCCTAGCTTCCCTTTCTAAGAGAAGTTGCTACCAGCAGTCTTCGTGCTGCCTGCCGCAATGCTTACACCCTTGACGACAATGGAGCCACCCTTGGTGCTGGTCACCTTGACATCAACTGAGTCAGTGCCGAAGCCGCTGGACTGCTCGAAGAAGTTGTACTCCTTCCTCGTTGTTGCCTTCCAGGTCTTACCACCGTCCGTCGACACCTCAAGTTTGGAAACTGGGATATTGGAGTTCATGACCTGCATGCTGAACCAGAACTTGCTAGTACCTTCCTTGTTCTTCAGAACAATGGGCGTAGTGATACCGCAAGAAACGATGTCCCATGATACGGGGATGACGCCCTTGGAAGGTTCGGCTAGTCTCGCGAACGCATCGGGGAAGAGGTCGACGTGGTTGGGGCCGCAGCCAGGGCACTGGTCGACAACCATGGCTGTGATCTTGGTACCGCTTGGTCCCGTGACTTGAACGCAGGCACCGCAATTAGCGCCGCCAGCCCAGTTGCTGTCTGATAAGGCTGTGCCGAAGAGGCCACGGGGGATCGTGTAACCAGTGAAGGAGCACATTCCTCCGCCGACGTTGCCACCGTAGAATGTCGCATCACCTTTCTTAGAACCAGCGGCGGAGCTGTCTACTTCCTTGGGAGGCTCTGGTGCAGCACTAGGCTCGGCGGGTGCTTCATATTTAGAGGTAGGAGCAACAGGCGCCTCAGATGAAGGTGTAGGATTTGCAACCTCGCTCTGAGGAACAGGCGTGTACTGAATAGAGTACTCTGGCTGTACGGACTGAGAGCTGATAGTAGGATAAGAAGGACCAGTTGAAGAAGCTGCAACGGGCTTAGATGGATAGACGGTGATGGTGGTAGTTCTTGTTGTCGTGCTCGTGCTCGTGACATCAATCGTGCTGGTAGTTTTCGCATCCTCAGGAGAGACAGTGACGTAGACCTTCTCGGTCGTGGTTGCAGTGACGGTCCTCCTCGAGCAGACGCTCGGTTTGGGCTTAACGTCGACGGCCTTGACCGTTTCGTAAACCTTTGCATATTCGGTGTGGGTGACTGTCTTGCGACTGCAGACAGACTCCGCGAAGGCGGCACCCACAAAGGGAAGCACAGCGAGAATCGTGGACTTCATGGCGTTCGGCGTTTCGATGTTTGACTTGTTGAAAGGAAGGTATGAAGAACTTGCGCCTCAAACAGTGTTAATCGTATCAACGATCGAAGGAGTGACTAAAGCGAATGGAAGCAGCACAGCGGCTTGCGAAATGAGTGACTGAAGTTCGAGATCCGAAGTGTGCGAAAGCGAAAACCTTACAATAAAATGGGGCATACTATCGTGAGTACATAAAGCCCCTCAGGCCTTACCAGCGCTCATTTCACTAGCCCGTAAACAGCAGTCTCCAACAGTATCGTGGAAATTTGCTCGGAAGATAATAATAAGCTCAAATCTCAAATTGTTTCGTGGCGGCGCCGTATGGGACCGCAGGCCAGCCTCTCACTCCGTGCAGGTTGTACCCCAGCTTCAATCATCTTCAACAAGCTACACCCTAGTTAAAAACTCTAGAGCGTCGATCTGGTTGGACGTAGAAAGCTTGTTAATGCGATTTTCCAAGGGCATGATGGCTGTTGTGATGAGTATTTTGGGGCAGGATGACACTAAAGGTAGATCAAACGCTCGGGAAATGATGCGGCGGGAACACTGCCAGCTCATTTGATGCGCTCTGCAGCCCACCACCAGACCGGTTGGTAGCCAGAACACAAACATGCCAGGAATCTCGCAAGCGTAATTCCAAGGTACCGAGTAAGAGATCGCATTATACTTTGAGTTGCGTGCGAGTTGTGTTAGCCTCTGAGGTGGTCATGAGACACGTTCGGAAGTGATGTTTCGAAACAACGACTTTGTATCTCCACCGGAAGCATCTTGCGGGGAATCAGTACTCTGATTCAGCATCTGGCCGTCTTCGATCACTTGGCATTGAAATCTTCCGTCACGCGCTTTACTTTGATTTTAGCCCGGTAGTTATTTCTGAAGTGCAGCTCTGTCACTCAATGAGAGCGCAAATTTCCGAGCAGAGTGAGGGTGCTCGATGCTTCGTTCCGAAATTGAGGAGTTACCCGTGTGCATTCCCGTTATTACGCCTGCAAGCATCGGACTGCAAAATAGCCCCTTGCCCCTGCCCCAGCCGTGTATGTGTCTCTGTGTCTCGTATCGCTTCACGATACCGCCATCTCAACTTCATAACCCCAGTCCGATCCAGCCACGCTTGTGAACCGGTGATTATGAATGCCACCTGAGTGTCGATACATTCATGGGTCTTGACAAAACTATGTCATACCCCTTTCAGTACTGACCGGTTGGTCCGTTGGCTTCAAATGTACAAAGACTCCAACAGGTCCTAATCGCCTATTCTCTTGTCGCACTTGAATTAAATCATCTATGAAGAGCTGTCAAGTCGTGGCCAATTGCATGGCTGACGTCAATGATTAATACTTCTCTCTATTTTCATCGTGATGAATGCACCAATACCGCCGGCTGCCCAGTATCCCTCGCATGCAGAGCTTGAAGTCGGCAAATGAGCGGGCTGAGACTTGAGAAACCGAACAGATAGAATATCATGTAGACCGTGTAGTGCAGATTGCCGTCGAGGAGACGACTGGAAT
Source organism: Pyrenochaeta sp. MPI-SDFR-AT-0127 (assembly GCA_020747015.1). Classification (NCBI taxonomy): domain Eukaryota; kingdom Fungi; phylum Ascomycota; class Dothideomycetes; order Pleosporales; family Cucurbitariaceae; genus Pyrenochaeta; species Pyrenochaeta sp. MPI-SDFR-AT-0127. The sequence goes on along the minus strand of JAGTJM010000084.1, from coordinate 95,219 downwards.
TTTTTGGCACATCTGCTCGAGAAAACCTGTGCCACTCATGTCCAATCTCTTACAGGACGCCGTGGCTAAATGGGAGCCAGGCGCCGCTCGAATTTTTAAAATGAGCGATGTAAGGTTTGTGCTTACCAACGCCTGGCTAGAACAAACAAGAATGTACTTTTCTTCTAGTTTGCAGGTTACTCGTCTGGGCTGATATGTTGAACGGCACCGGATTGGGCTACGACAAAGAAAATACGGCTGTGAGGTCCATCTCTTCTTGTCTGCTGCTGCTAAGGCGAACAAATTCACATCTTCTCCCCTCCGTCGATTAGTAGCCTAGCTTGAGGTATTGAAGTTGTTCATTCCACGATGATACAAAAGTTGTTCATGGTTGGGCCATCCCTAATCTTCTTCTTTTGGACCTTTGTGGGTGTAGGACTTCCCGTCAAGGTAAACAGGTAGTAGCAGAGTTTCGACGTGACCTTGCTGTATCGCACAGTAAAACCCAGGTTGACCATGATTTGTAGTAGTGCATCTTCGTCAAAATAACGAGAGTTCTCAATGCATGGCAATGGTAGGACGAGGAACAATGCCGGAAAGACGGTGGTTAGCCCGTCTGGCAGCACCGTACTGGTGCGCGGTCGCAGGAACCCAGCAACACGCTTCAGCATCTCTCCTCGACCACATGCATCGGGCACATAGTTGAGCACCAGTGACAATGACATGATATCGAACCGCTCGCCATCAGTCATCGGTAGTGGTCTTTCCATGAAATCTTGTTTCTCAATGCCTGAACCCTGGCTGTTCAAGTCGATCCTCGTCATGTCAATGATGTTCGGAAACTTGGAAATTTCGTTGGTCGTTGAGAGGGCACCAACTTCTAAGCATTTCAGAGGAGCCATTTCAGTGGATTTCCGACTTCGAGCATTCGAGTGGAGCAGTTGCGACTGCTGCAGCCAGTCGACAAGAATCTTGCTCGAGTCGCCCCCTCGATCTTTGGCTTGACCTTGCTTGCTTGCAGCTTGATATAACTTAATGCCTCCATTCTTTTCAATCGCCAGGGACAAGTCCTCAGCCAGTTTCGAATCTCCTCGCTTTAAGGCTGCCGCATGCTCTTTCTGTAGATGATGGTGAGTGCGAATTATGGTCCGTGATCGCTCTGAAGTCATGCGCTCCTTTGGTCTGCTGGCCGGCGGTCGGCCATGGGACAGAGTCTTTTGGCGTTTTTTGACAGCCATTATATTCCGTCGCCCTAGAAGCACATGGTAAGAAGGCTCTGAATGTGAAGATGCCGAGCTGCAAGTTTTGGCGCTAGTAAGCGTTAGCGCCGAAATAACCGAACTTTCGCACCAGAGGACGAAACTCGTCGTGAATTTTACTCTGCGACTTCGATACTAACGACAGGACCACCACATCGCCAAAATGGGACCAAAGCCAGCCACCAAGAGTACGTTCACGCCCATATCGCTGTTTACAGATGAGGGAAACTGCATACGCAGTGTGGAATTCTAAGAACCACGGCGGTAGCCATGGACTCGCAATTCAACACCGCGAATGCGCCTCGATCATCCTCTCCCTTTGCGCACATGGCTAACAATAATTGCAGCCTCCACCAAGACCGGCAAGCAGGCCAATGCCGCTGCCAAAGCGGCCCTTCGCGGCGTAAGCCTCCCTTGATCCTCTTGAGTCGTGTCAGAAATATACCTCTGACGGGCTGTTTTTCTCGTATGATGGGCACAATTAACGAGATGACAGTCGTATGCGAACAAGAAGCGCGCGGTCAGGAAGAGCACCAGCTTCCATCGGTATGCACCACATCACGTTAAATAATTGTTGTCTGCTAACCCCGTGCAGTCCCAAGACCCTCGAGCTTTCCCGCGCGGGCAAGTACCCCCGCAAGTCGGTCCCTCATGAGCCTCGCATGGATGCCTCCAAGGTTCTCATCCACCCGCTCAACACCGAGTCCGCCATGAAGAAGGTAAATATCTACAAGTCGTTTTAGGCATCACAAGGAGGCTAATGCCAGGAAACAGATCGAGGAGAACAACACCCTCGTCTTCATCGTCAACGTCAAGGCCAACAAGCGTCAGATCGCCGCTGCTCTCAAGAAGCAGTACGATGTCAGCTGTGTCAAGATCAACACCCTCATCCGACCAGACGGCACAAAGAAGGCCTTTGCCCGCCTGACCGCTGATGTCGATGCTCTCGACATTGCGGCCACCAAGCTCGCCATCGTTTAAAGAAGTGGTCTATAGATAGTTGTGGTCACGATTGGTCTGGTTATACCCGGCAATGAAAAAGCGATGTGATATGCATGGCAGGCGTTCATGGCTACGTAGTCACGGTGACTCGAATGAATAAATTCCCACATGACGCCATAGCTTGACTTGGTGATCAAGATCTACAGTTGTTACTGGATACTATTTCCTATGATGTCTTATGATGCACTCTTGAAAAATCCCCTATGTTTGCCAGGTCGAATCTTCTTCGATTGAGTATATGCCCTTTTGTCGAGATGACTGGACTCTATCTTTGGTTATCTCCATCATTTTACACTCAGATCGTCCCAATCATGCTCGGATTCTTGATGATGCCTCGGTCGTAATGCCATCTGATACTGTACATCCAATCACACATTTCGGCTCTATCGTACACCACCTTCCAAAAACGTGCCAAACATGCCCTTCTTATTGCCTCAGCCTCTCCAACTCCCTCATGACGACTAGATTTGCATCCAAAAATCGATCCACACACTGCCTCATGCACGGCTCCTCGTACCTATCCAACTTGCCATTCTTAACGGTGCCAGCGGGAATGCATTTACGGAAGCATGTGTCGGTGAGGGAGTGTATCGCTATAGTGCACAGATATCATCAGCTTTTGTTCCGTCCGTTCAGATTGCGATGCGAGTAAAGGGTTGGGAAGTAGCAGCGGCCCAGGGCTGAAGGCGAATCAAGAAGATAATGACGTTGTGGCCTTGAAAGGGAAGAAAAGCGACAATTCTTAGCACGTACAAGATTGTATCCTAGCCTTTTGACCCTCATTCATAGCAAATTGCTGCAACTCCTGCTTGTCGCGGTCGCTCAGCTTGGTGAGGTCGGTATTTCCGAGTCCGCCGCCGAGTGAGTCCATTGCTGCGAGCTAACTGTGGTCACGAGGACTTGTTTGGGAGATTCGAATTGGCGTAGAGGCGGGATAAGGGATATGCGGCGGGCTGTGATGGTGGGAAGTATGGCGATTCTTTTTTATTGATGGTGGTGACCTAACAGACTTTGGACGCATATATCGGCGGTTGGGAAGCGGGAATGGCCGATGGTGTGTGTTAGTCAGCATTGTATTCGCGTGAACATGTTGCATTGTCGAAACTCCATCATTCTTCTTAATAATGATCAAGTTGTCCAAAATGAGGTATGCTTAGACAATTTAATCTTATATACATTCTTCTTGTTCAATTTTTATGTGCTCTACCCTTCATAGAGGTTATTTTCTTTAGAATTCTTAACTTGTATTCGAAGTCCGAAAAGGTACTCGCCCGCATTGTTTATTGAAAGTCACTATAAATGTGGTGTTCCTATGGGCTTCTCCTCTAGATCATTTTCGGATTAGTGAGTAGTATAGCTGAGGAGCGTGGGTCGCGTTTGATGAAATACTCGTTGCCGCATGGAAGAGGATTCAGTATGAAGTGAGCGACTAATGGCGGACGCAACACAAGCGTACATTCATAAGAATCGAAAGGAAAAAAATTGACTTAACTCAGACGGAACCACAAGCTTTGGAATACTAGATGCGAGTAAGACATATTGCATTATACACAGTATTGCAGTGAGTTTCAAAGCGGCCCTCCAAGTGCAGCAAGAGCGCCTTAAATGCCTATCATAAAACCGAGATCTGAGACAAATTGAACAGAAATAAAACATCCTTATACAGTCGATAAGACTTTTCTCCTCCTTGACCATCTTTGTACAGATTGTTCAGGCACCAATCAGGTCCTTAGGTACACAGGCAAACGCCGTGCTTACAACCGCCATAATAGTGCTGACAATGATCAGAACCCAGTTCATCGTCTTTTCTGCACTCGATATCTCTTTGCCAAATAATTTCAGATGGAACGACAACGGTAAAATGATGCAGACACTGAAGCAAGCGACACTGCCCAAAAGCGACATGATGCGATCAAAGGAGGGGAAGATGATGGCGATGCAAACAAAGACAACAACCGTGGCTATGCGTAGGAAAATCTTGAAGAGCCCACGATTGAAGCCTGACATGCCATTCAATGAGGAAGAGGCGGCTAGTGATCGTGAGTCGAGGCCAAAAAGGACTTCTAGCGTCGAAACGATGGGTCGGGAGTTCAACGGGACTTTGGTCAACGGAATAATTGCGATACAGCTCGCAATGAAAACGCTTACGCTCGCGGGGTACCCTTTTGTCAGAAAAATATTACTCGTGATCTCCTCGCGTACACTATCGCCAAACATCAGAATACCCGCGCACGCCATACCGAGGTCAATGACGTAGGTGAAGATATAGGTGATGTTCACGCCCTTACGGTATTTGTAAGGATGTCGCATGTCGCGATAGATGTTGGGAAAGACGGAGTGACCACCCCACGGGGACATTAGAAGACCCATTGATAAGGGAACAGTAAGCCAGTTTTCTGGAAAGAGGTATTGGGTTGCGGGTTGGCGAATAGAACCTGGAGCGTTGGGCTTCATGAGACCGTCAGCCCAGACAGCAATGGTAACTGCGGGATAAGTTAGTGGGTCGTGTAACATGATGTGATGTTTTAACTTACTGCCAAAGCAGGCCATAACACCTAGGATGGATGTGAATGACAGGAGACGAAGAGGTAGAAAGCTCAATGGAATGAGGATCAGCCCACAGAGAATCTTCCATTGGAGGAGGTCCCATCCAGGAATAAGTGCATCCATACTGTCAGCGAAAAGAACTACCAGTGCGACACATGCGGCCAGTAGCTCAAGAGAGAACAGGAGGCTGACTGCTATTCGAGCCTTGTTACCAAACGAGACGTATGCAAGGTCCGCAAAGGTAATGAGAGAGCTGTCCACATCCAAGCACTTTGCAAGTAACTTGGCTGTATACGACGTCACCACTGCCGACCAAGCCAAGAAAATCATTCCAATCACCCATCCAGAGTACTTGAAGGCCAGAGGCAAGGTCAGCAGGCCCACACCAACTAGAACATTGACAGAGTTGAAAACGGTCTGCGGGAGGGTCGATTGACCAACTACGACATTGATGATATGGCCATCTTCTTCGATCTGCTTTACGAGAAGTGGCTCTCGTTCCTGCTCTGGCTCATTTACGCCCTTCAACTGCTGCTCAGTGAAGAGTCGTCCGGCATGGCGCATAGAGGAATCGTTGACGCGAGCAGAAAGGCTGCCATATGCCGTCCCGTAGCTTCCTCCAAAGGGCGAGGAGAGTGAGGGCTCGACCTGGAAAATGCTCGAGCCTCTTGCCCTCATCCGCTGTTCCACTGCGCTCGGAAGCAGGTGCGTCTGCTCTGTGGGGCCATGCTCTTCGTCCGCCACAGCATTGTCGGATGCGCGCCTTCCCTCAGTCTGCAGAGCCTGGCGCAGAGCTGATCGCTGGTCTGCAATTGGTGTTGGGAGCTCACTGCGCGCAAAGTCTGAGGATTCGTCGTCTTGATCGTCATCGCTTTCGACGCGGAACGAGGGTCGTACGGGTGTGATCTCAAAGAAGCCTGCGGCACGCTGCCACGAACGGGCAAAGTTGTTTATGCTGTTGACGCCGCCAGCATCGCCCAATGCGCCGATTTGCTGTGAAATGGAGGATCTGGGGTAGACGATTAGCTCAAGTCCCGCACTTTTGCATGGCCCACAATGGCGCTGACGTACCTTCGCCGTCTCAATTCGCCGACTCTGTTCGACCATCTGCCTGTGCCGGTGACGCTCTCTCCACTGGGTCGCCTCTCGAGCTGGTCCCATTGCACACGGCTTCCAGTGGAGTCAACCGAGCTTTGCCGAGCGCCCTCGTAGTCATCCCAAGTGGACGGCTGCTTCCCTCTAATGTCCATTGTGAGTCAAGGTTAGTCACGCAGACTCACAGCAAGAGAAGAAGCGTGAAAGAAGACAAGACTGGAGCAGAGCAGGTGGGGACGTGACACAAAACTCGTTCTTCAGACCCATGCAGGGAGCGGGAGCTACTTGAATCAACGGGTGGCTACCGTCGGGAACGAGATTGGCGGCGCTGGGAGTCGCGTGCGACCATGATCAAGGGCCGGGAGCGAAGCTTGGGCTATATACATGTACAGAAGCGCCGACAATCGCAGCGGTACAGATAACCATGGCAGCAAGATATCACGAGGATGGGTGGGCCCCCGCATGTACCAGCCGTCATAGCAAGGTAGTTGCATGCAACGGCTCTCTGCCCGCATCGTCATGCCCGCCGTGCGCTGAGTGGCTCTGCAAGCGAAGCAGACGAGCAGTCATAGCCCGACCCGAGCGTGCTGCCTGGTTACGCGCCCACGCATGTCCTAAGGCAAATAAATTCACAGACCAGGCCAGCTGGCTCACCCTTTCTCTCACCCTCTACCCAGCGGACAGCCCCGCCCCACCGACTGGCCGCATAGCACGTTCTCCATCCACTTCCCGCCGCAAGTCGGCCACCCTCGCTCGTCGCCGCCTGCCCCTCGCTGCCACTTCAAAAAGTAGAAAAACTCTGAGACCCCGCCCTCGCCCATTCCGACCCAACACCACCACCACCCACCGCGACTATGTCGTCCAAGGAGCAGCAGCCCAACGAGGCTGAGAAGAACATCGAAATCTGGAAGGTCAAGAAGCTGATCAAGCGTCTTGAAGCCGCCCGCGGTAATGGCACAAGCATGATTTCGCTCATCATCCGTATGTGAGGCCCCATGCGAATGGGCAAGACCGACTAGACTCACCATGTACAGCGCCAAAGGACCAGGTCTCGCGCGCCGCCAAGATGTTGGCTGAAGAATTCGTACGTCTATCCTCCCCAATCCCACCCAACAGAGGACGAATAATCGGCTGTCCCCAACGAGCACTGGGAAAACTGCCTGGGAACCCAGATTAGACACTTCGACCAAGATCTAGAGCTGACAAGTCAGGGCACTGCCTCCAACATCAAATCCCGCGTCAACCGTCTCTCCGTCCTTTCGGCCATCACGTCCACCCAGCAGCGCCTCAAGCTGTACTCGAAGGTCCCGCCCAATGGCCTTGTCGTCTACTGTGGTGAAATCATCACTGCTGAAGGCAAGGAGCGGAAGATCAATATCGACTTCGAGCCCTTCAAGCCCATCAATACCTCGCTATATCTTTGTGACAACAAGTTTCATACCGAGGCCTTGAGCGAGCTGCTGGAGTCGGACCAGAAGTTTGGCTTCATCATCATGGACGGAAACGGAGCGCTTTTCGGCACACTCTCCGGCAACACACGAGAGATTGTCCACAAGTGAGTGTAGAGGACTGCTGTAGTTTCAACCGCTAATGGGCAAAGGTTCTCGGTCGATCTCCCTAAGAAGCACGGCCGTGGTGGTCAGTCTGCCCTGCGTTTCGCCCGTTTGCGAGAGGAAAAGCGCCACAACTACGTCCGCAAGGTCGCCGAACTGGCAGTCCAAAACTTCATCACCGCCGACAAAGTCAACGTAGCCGGTATTATCCTTGCGGGTTCTGCCGACTTCAAGAACGATCTTAACCAGTCGGACATGTTCGATAACCGTCTGCAATCCAAGGTCATCAAGGTCGTCGACGTGTCCTACGGAGGCGAGAACGGCTTCAACCAAGCCATCGAGCTGTCTGGAGAGACTCTCAGTAACGTCAAGTTCATCCAGGAGAAGAAACTCATCAACGAGTACTTTGATCACATCTCCAAAGACTCTGGCAAGGTCTGCTACGGTATCGACGATACCTTGAAGGCCTTGGAGGCTGGTGCGGCTGAGACCTTGATCGTTTTTGAGAATCTGGAGATCACCCGCTGGGTACTCAAGAGCTCTGAGGGCGCCGAAATCATTCTCCATACTACCAAGCTGCAGGAGGCTGATCGAAGCCTCTTCATGGACAAGGAGACTGGCCAAGAAATGGAAGTCATTGATCAGGGCTCCATGCTTGAGTGGCTCGCCGAAAAGTACCGCGACTTTGGTGCCACGCTTGAGTTCGTCTCGGACCGTTCTTCTGAGGGCAATCAGTTCGTCAAGGGCTTTGGTGGTATTGGCGCCATCCTTCGCTATGCGCTCAACTTTGAGCAGCTCGCCGAGTTCGACGATGACGAAGACGAGTTCTACGATGATTGACGGTTGTGCGCCCTCGCTGACTGCGAGGTAGCGTCCCCACTCCACGCGTCGAGTGAAGGAACGTCCGCTGCCCGCTCGCAATGTCACAATGACGCGTCCGGAATGAAGACCGGAGCAGTCGAAGCAACGACGCTTCGCCTCTCCAGGTTGTAGATGAGATAAGGGAGTGTTCATGGAGGGTTAGCATACGTGAGTAGCACCATTTGGAACAGCTGGACATAGCTAATAGTAAACGTAGGCTGATGAATCACCCATTCTTACCACGACCAATCTCGCTTCAACGAAAAGGCCGCAGTCTTTTCGAATACCATGAATGCTCGATCATCGGTCTGAGGAGCTCTATTCTACTTACAATCACGACTTAGAGTTGGTGGGTTGTTGGAGGATGGATATTGTCAATCGTCAACTTTGCGAAACTTTCCCAGTGCAGTCCTAGGTGGACGAAGGAGAGGCAAATTGTTTAAACTCGTACTCACCAGCTAGTCTCTCGTTAAAGCCCAGCTGAAATAAATTGTGCTTTGCATATGCTTTGCATATTTTCTCGTGCAGTTCATATTGGTGCATGTATTGCCTGATTCGCTCTGCTCGAGGACGCCGAATGCTGAATAACTCCAATTGCAAAGAAAAGCTATTGTAGATATTGGGATTGAAGCTTCCCAAGCTGCACAACATACTACCTGATTCTGTGCACCGCAACGTACACCCTCGGATCCGACAAAACTTGCTTACCTTCCAAGAACCCTTTCCACCCAATCAAGTTCTAAAAACCCCACGCAAAAGATACTCTACAAGTCCGATCATCAAAGAATATAAAGCCTTGCACCTGTTCTATTAAATCCTTTTCCTCGATCTTATTTGCCTTTATCTGTTGCAAAAATCAAGTCTCTTTGAAATCGTTTTGGGTGTTGCCGATGTCGGGTTCCACTTCCGACTTTTGAACTTTATTGAAACCTTTCATATTTCGGCAAGTGGCACGACTGGTTGTAGAACACGACAAAATGGCTGGGAATGAGAAGCCTGTAGTTGCGTTTTTGGGGCCTGAGGGGAGTTATACACATCAGGTTAGTCATGGATTCCTATCTTTGTGGATTTTGGGGGGGGGGGGGGGTGATTGAGATTGCACTGTGGTTCCTTTTGCTTGTCTTTCCAATTGTTTGTTCTGGCGACTACCATGATGATTATCAGTTGAACACTAGGTTTTGAGATTTCTTCAAGTATTTCACTTTGTTGTTTCTATTCTTTCTTTTAAGAGTTGGATTTTCTACCCATCTGTCTCTTTCTGGGTTTGCTCGTCATCGAATTCGTCCCTCACAGTCTCTCGCAGGCCACGCTCGATGCGTTCAAATCAACAGATGTGACTATATCACCACTTGTCACAATAGAAGATGTCTTTGCAGCTGTGCAAAATGGCTCAGCTTACCGTGGTGTCGTCCCTTTTGAGAACAGCAGCAACGGCAGCGTAGTTTTCACTCTGGACTTATTCGCCGATCTGCACGGCAAGTACCCCGACATTCTCGTGTGTGGGGAGAGTTACGTCTCAGTGCGACATTGTCTGCTAGGCTATGCGCCTTCAAAAGAGGAGGAAGGAGCTGGTCCAACTCAAAACCAGGATGATTCCGCACATGAGCCTGCGCGCCCAATTCACGACATCTCCCGCGTCAAAACACTCTATTCCCACCCTCAGGCTTGGGGCCAATGTAAAGTCTTCCTCACAACCTACCTCAAGCATTGCGAGCGCCGTGATGTATCGTCTACATCCCGCGCCGCCGAACTCGTCAGCCAAGACAAATCCGGCGAGTCTGCAGCGCTATCCAGCATAATCGCCGCAGACATGTTCGGTCTCGACGTGCTCGCAAAGAGCATAAACGACCGCGTGGGCAACACTACGCGCTTCCTCGTCATCCGGCGAAAAGGCGAGGGAAACAGTAGTAGTAGTAGAACTAGTAGTCGTGGAAACACACCACCTTCCACATCACCGAGTGCCACAACGAATGCAGCCAGCGAGCAAAGAGACTGGAAGAGCCTCGTTACCTTTACAGTCGACCATGCGAATCCCGGCGCGCTGGCGCACTGTCTCGCTGTATTCGAGACCTACGGGCTCAACCTGACGAGTATCAACACGCGGCCCAGCGGCGTGCAGAATTGGAATTACGTGTTTTTTGTAGAGTTCAAGGGTCGCAAGGAGGATGGGGATCAGGATTGTGCTGTCAATAAGGCGCTGAGGGATCTGGATGCTGTGTGTAGAGGTTATAGATGGTTGGGCAGTTGGGAAAATCGGTTACCGGCGGAGTAGCAGAAGGAGGGAGAGGATTGGGAAGGGTGGGGATGGGAGTAGGACTGTCATCGAGGTAGTGACCTCTTGATGACTTCTGTTGAGGGTATAGACATGACGTGTGGTACAGCTTTGGGCATCTGGACGCCGCAACGTCGCGAGGGAGATGCCTTCGCCCAAAAGGGACCTACCAATTAAGCAACATATCTTGCGAATCTTAGGCATGATATGTGTCGCTATATTTGAATGGCCTTTTCATGAAACCCAGCTGACCACTGCGATGGGGCAGATATGAGTTGAATCAAGGCCAATCCGGACATAAGGTCATGACAAGGCACATGTGTATGAGGACGTGAAATACTTCATTTTACGAGGATCATATGCTTGCTAGACCCATGTCTGCGCCTCCTCTGCTACATCATCGCCTCAAAGCAAGTCTATGAGTATGCCGTCGTATCCTTTCATTGATCTTGTTGTATGACTGGAGTGTGAGTCAATCAAGTCGATGACTCTACTATCACGCGCGTATCACCTGATGGTGCCTAGTCTAAGCCAGTCGATGACGCATTCGTTCCCTGAGACTCAGAACCCATCTATTTCGTTCGGACTGGGAGAGCCTTGTCGTCCTTGGGCGCCTTCCACTCCTTCACGAAAGGCAGGAAGTCGGGTTGGCCAGGGATGTATTTCCTCAGCACTTCGGGTACGGTGAAACCTTCGGGAGTCTGGTAGTTCTCCAGGATACAGCAGAGAGTTCGCTCGGTTGCGCAAACTGAGAAGAATCGTTAGCAAGTGTCCAAAATTATGTGGTGGCAAGAATGCACGGTAGTGTGGAAGGTTGGGCAGAGCTAGACATACGTGTACCGTTCAGCGCATGAACATATTCCTTGCGTGTCGCATTCAGCTTCTTAGTGCCGTGTCGAATCTCCAGCTCGCGAGTTTGATAGTCTGTGCAATTCGAGATGGAGACGAGCTCCTTGTACTCGCCGCCGCCAGTCACCGGGAACCAAGCCTCGAGATCGCGCTTCATTGCCGCCGCGTTGTCTTCATAGTGTTAGCTCCAGATCTGCTGTCCAAGAAGTGCATAACTCACTCAACGCTCCGGAAACGATAGCAACGACCTGATAAGGCAGGCCCAAGCTCTGGTAGAACTCCTCAGATGTAGCAAGCATCTCATCAAACGCCTCCCACGACTTCTCCGGGTGAGTGATGAGGAACTGCTCGACCTTCTCAAACTGGTGTATCCGGAAGATGCCCCAGGCATCTTTACCATGGGAACCAGCCTCTTTCCTGAAGTTTGTTGAGTAACCCGCATACTTGATTGGCAGTTGATCGCCCTGTAACCATTCCTCTGAGTGCAGGGCGGAGATGGGCTGTTCTGACGTCGCAATGAGGTACTTGTCTGTCTCTGGCTTGTCCTTGCTCTCAGTCACCTTGTACAATTCCTCATCGAAATCGGAAAGCTGGGCTGTCTTGGCCATTTGGTCGCGCAGCATGAAAAAGGGGGGCTGGTTGGGTGTGTAGCCTTTATTGAAGAGGAACTCGAGGCCATAGTTGATGAGCGCGAGATTGAGGAAGAGACCATAGCCCGTGAGGCAGTAACCCCTGTGTCCGACGATCTTGACACCGCGCTCAGGGTCGTAGCCGTTGAGTCGTGTGAGCACGCCGTGGTGGGGGATACCGTCTTTTTTGAACTCAGGTTTCCTGTCCTCAGGTGCCCATGTCTTTACTATTGCGTTGTTGTCCTCATTGTCTGACACTGGGACGTCCTTGTGGACATAGTTTCCTATGCTCTTCGCCTTAGCGTTTAATTTCTTCAACTTCTCATTCGCCTCCTCCTCCTTGACCTTCTTGTCCTCCTGAAGTTTCTTCATCTCAGCAATGAGATCATCGGCATTTTCCTTGGCCTTCTTCTTCTGCCCCACCTGCTTCTGTATGGCGTTGATATTTGAGCCGATTTGTGTCGCGGCATATTGTGTCTGGCGGTGATCTTCGAAGTCTGCGATGACCTCGTCTACAATCTCGAGGGGCGCATGTCGCTTCCGTTGTGAGTCCCGAATCTTCTCTGGGTCGCCGCCGCGCTCCTTGATAAAGTCGTTGCTGTTACCCCTCCATGTTAGCAGAGTGTTGTAAATATTGAGGATCGAGCACATGGAGCTCAAACTCATGGATTTTTCAGGATCTTGGGCGCCAACTTACATGTCCAACATCTTGTCTTACTCTCTTGAAAAAAAAGGTGACGGCGGTCGAATTGGTCTTATGCAGAAAGTCACAGGTCGACGACTCACAATTGTGGTGTCGCTTGAGTCAGGGACCAGATTGGTCTGTGCCATGGCGGGGCAAGTGTGGCTCTTCCTGTGGCTAAGTTCGTATCCAGGGGTTTACTATGCGTCCGATGAAAAGGCCATTTGAACTCAGCGCAAGTGGGTCCAAAGAGCCACGAGCTTCCCAGAAGAGCAGGTTGGCCTGAACGTGTAGAATACGGTGGCTTTCCAGTCAAAGCTTTTGAGCTTCCTAATCAAGGTCATGGGGTGGTCGGTGCAGTGCATGTGGAGCTACCTGCTGGGTCAAGGTGCAGGGGAGAGCGGATGCAGAAGGATGTAGAGAGGTAGAGGCAAAGTCTCGTCTCAAGCCAAACGTGTTTCTTCTATAGAGCTAAGCAGACAGAGGCCGTAAAGCACCCTAAGAGACTACCGCATAACGCCCATTATACCTCCTCTCGACTACCATTACGCCGTTATACCTCCGTAGAGGGAGTAAAGCCAGTAGCGATACTGCATCAAAAAGCAGGGCCAATAGACCGTCTATACCGTCTACACCGTGAAATCGTATATCGAACATCGTCTTCTGAAAGCCAGAATGCTTTATAGAATGCTGCAACCGAGCATCATATTCTTCCTTTGCTTCTTTCTCCTCTCCAGTTGGTTGATCACGTCTTCCAGCTTATCCACAGATATGCCTCGCCCAACACATGCACGTCAGCAAAGAAAGTCTTTACATGACCACACACTTGCCGCCAGCAGCGGGCTCACCAGGATTTTGGCTCTTCTCCACCTCTGCAATCATGAGCTCAAATCCCTTTTGCACGTTCTCATTGTAGCGTGCGCTGGCTTCTGTCCATGCGCATTTGAATTCTGCAGCAAGTGCGCGGCCATCTTCGGGTGTGACCTGGCGTTGTTCGGGGCGAAGATCGGATTTGTTGCCTACGATGACGAGAGGGACCCATTCGACGGCCTGAAAGATGGAGACAGTTAGTACAGTAATTTTTCATGCTGTGGACGATGGAGGAAGACTCACGAGGTGGTTGAGAATCTTGTCGCGGATAATGCGTGCCATCTCGAAGCTCTGTTTGCTGGCGACAGAGTAAACAATCATGTAGCCATGGATGCCAATGAAGTGTTTTGAATTGAGGATGCTGTATTCATCCTGATGAGAAGTATTCGAGTCAGTGGGACCCTCAAAAACAGCCTTAGTAGCAAGATTCTCAGACGGAAGTCAAGACGGGGAATTGGTTTGGTGGTGATGAGGCAGTATGGGAAATGATGGGGGTGGGGCGTGGATCTTGCGACGCGATGCGGGGAGAAAGGAAAACTCATGTACCTGTCCAGCCGTATCGATAATCTCTGTTGCAAAGTCCTGGTTCTTATAGCGAATCATCTTGCTGAAAGTATTCTCGATGGTCGGGTAGTAGCTGTCGACAAAATGGCCGTCGACGAATTGCACCGTGAGACTCGACTTGCCTGTTACGCAGCTCCATCAGTTACTTGTGCTGGAAGCATGTGAAGAAACAGCGGGCAAGCAACTCACCGACAGCTCTGCTGCCAACAATGGCCATCTTCCGTTGCTTGGGCGCCGGCATCTTGCTGCTGGCTTTTTGCGAAGGGCGTGAAGTTGCTGCTCGACTCGCCAGTGTACAAGTTTCGCGGTTTGCAGTCCACCGCTGAGACGTCGTAGCTGCCTAAGATGCGTTTGGACCTGCCGATTTTCTGGATGCAGCTAGCTTCGACTACGCGTGGAGCTAGCAGTGAGATGGGATGACGCCGTCGAGCGGGCGGCAAGTGCACCGAGGTAGGCCTGACAGACTGGATTGCTCACGCCCAAGCGTCTTGTTCTTCAATTTTTCTTCTCGTCGAAGGAGGCCCGCGAAGACGAAAGTTTTGCAAGTCAAGACTGCAGCGAAGAACGAAGGGAGGACAGCCGGCCCATAAAAAAAGTTCCCTTGCGCGTGCCCATGCCGTCATGCCCTGCGAGCGAGCATCCGTATCTCAAAGTCGGCCAACAGCTGAATCGGGATGCGATTGGGTTTGAACCCAATTTGGCACCGCAAAGGGAACAGCGTGTGTAGCATTGAACGAATCCCGGGCATTCAATTTACGTGATATCAATCATCCCGAGTCTAGCGCATGCTTACCAGCACACACCGAACAACGCCCGCGACCTTGTGAGCGATCAGAGTCCAGCCAGATACCCAAGGGCCTTCCCGAGCTTCGAGAAAACTAGACGGGTCTTACTCTGGCGTCCCGAGTCCCCGTTGGACACTTTTACCCGAGCTAATGATGTGCGAGTCACGGCCCATGTCTGTCACATGCGCCTATCCGAAAGTCGAGCGTTTGTGTGCTTGTCATATTACACCATGATTGTAGGATACTGCAAAGAAGCGTGGAAGAGGGTGGTCGTATATTACTCCGACGGCAGAACTTTTAAGTTGCCAGCTGTTGCGTCACCTCGACCGTTTCCCTGGAACCGCGCAGCCTTATGAGTACAAGGGCACTGCCTTAGATTTAGCCATCACTAGGATACGAGGAGACCACCAGGCACAAACACTTCTAGATGCGAGCATGTTTGCATTCTTCCTCCTATAAACTGCAGAACATCTGCCAGCCTAAAGACCGCTGCCCGCATGTTGCATAGCCGGCTATCATCTCCCATCCCAAATCCGGGGTACAAAACGTTCCAAAGCCATATATTCCAACCGGTAATTGCTTGCATGTCCATGTTCTGGGGTATCGTGCTATGACTGCCAACCGTCCAAAAATACAAACGCCTGTAACAAAGAAGACGACTGCTGCCCAATGGTAATCAAAACCGGCTTCCAAGGTACTAAAGAGACCATGTGTCTGCATGTCCTGGCAAGGACACAACAAACATCAGCCGGCTATCGACGTAGAACAGCCTGTTCAGGCCTTCTCTTTCTGTAGTTTTTCAACCACCAACATGAGCCGCGCGGTATAGTTTTGCCATGTCTCTTGGCCCTCTTCTCCTTCGAACCGACCTGCCTTTCTGTCAACGTGCTCGTGGAATCGCACAAACTCTTTGATCTTATCTATGAGTATATCGAGCTGCTGATGTGGGAGTTGTGCGCGGATCTTGGTCCTCATCGGCGCATTCAGGCAGAGGTTGCCAAGAAGAACGGTAAGGTATCCAACCGCTACTCCGGAGTGAGATTCTTCCATTGAATCAGCCTGAAACGGTTAGCATTGTATCGACCCGGGGGAGCAAATTGCAAGCATACCTGAGCAGCACGTTCTGACCCATCCAGAAAGACCTTAGCCAGGGTGCCAATGGCTTCCGCACCGTCATCAACATTCACTCTAGCCTGATCGTTGAACTCTGCAAGATTGATCATAGCGCCCAAGCTGAGGATTAGAGTTTCCAGCACTTCCGTCCGTTGCTCTAGCTTATTTCTGGTATCAAGTAGTCCAAACTTGCGCGTAATAGACGACACGAGAGGCTGCACAAATCTAGGTCCAGAGAATGGTTGACAAGCCTTAGGCTTGTTGTTGGTCAGATTCAAGCATAGTTTCACAGCCAGCATAGTTGATGTGGTCATATCAGGCTGGAAGAAAACAGGAAGCAAATCCGCTAAGCGTTGTAGCGTCCCTGTAGGCCATGTAGGCTGCTTCTGCTTCGCACTAGAGACCGCTTCCAAAATTGAAATGATCAGGTCTAGGACTAGAATATCTTGCGACGATCCTGTACCGGACTTTAAGCGTTCAGCAGGATGCAAAGCGGCGTCAATAAGCTGTGATATGTCGTCTTGGTCAATTAGCAATACCGTACTGCCAGCGCTTCGCATGTCAACTACGAGCGACTCAAGTGCCTTCAACGCTACAAGCTGTGGTGATACTTTCTCAGGCTTTGGTGAGATCCAGATAGGGCAGTCTTGTACCAATGTTCGGAATTTCTCCACGAACTCCTGTGCAATCTTTGACAAGTTCGTCTTGCGATCCTTCGCAATCCTTCGAATGTCGATAGTATTACTCGCGAGCTTGACCAAGGTGGCGATGATACCAGAGCCACATATTTGATCGAGGACGGTCGATGTGGGATTCGTTTTGAGAATGAAGATGAAAGCCACAGCGGTGGTAAAGTCGAATACTATCTCATCATTCGACGATATGTTTTTGAAGAACTGATGAGCTAAGGATGAGTCTAGGAGCTGGCTAGTGAAGCTATCATTGGCCATCTTGGTGCATAGTTCCATCATTGCGTTACGTCTTACGGCATTGCTCGATTTGCTGGAGATATCGTCGATCGACGTCTCTGTCTCCCACTGGAACGCCGTCTGCTGTCCTCGTCTCTTGAGCTCATGGCGGGCCCGCACCTGGCTCGATAAATCTTCTTCCTCGTCGCCCATATTGTCCCCCTCAAACCCTAGATTATCATCTAGATCCATGGAGATTAGGAGGGCATCCTCAGGATTTGTTTCCTGCAGATAGGACCGAGTTTTTGCATATGTGAGTCTCTGACGTTGTCCAAAACTAGAAGTGGCGTGAGAAGTCTGAGAGTCTGCTACAAGCTCGGTGTCAATATCCATGTCATCAGAAGGGATAGCAGCAGGACGAGTTGCTTGAGATTTTTTTCCCATTAGCCCACTCGCACTGCGGCCTTTAAGGTCTTGCTCGCTCCCACTGTCATCATCCTCGTCCTCGTCCTCGTCCTCATCTGAGCTAGTGTCGGCACGCTTGATGGTATCGATAAGCCTAGTCTTGCGAGACTGAGCACTATAAGTGAGATCAGACTTTGATCTTGATAAAGCGCCAAGAAGAGACGTTGACTTTGGGTCATTCAGTTGCAACGTAGAGATTTTCGGCATCGGCGTGGTTCCAATCGGTGATTCGCCCAACAAACTACTAAACAGAGCCTTTTGGCGCGGTGTTACGGAGCCGGACGTTTTGGTCTTGGGAATGCGAACAGGAGTAGCTGATGGGTCCAGAATCTCATACATGGTTGCGTCTTCCAACGCCGTGACCTCCGGCGCTTCAGTGACAGGAGACGGCTTAGCAAGCTGGCGTCCAGGAATCATGCTATTCAACGTAGCTGGTGATGACTGGCCCTTGGCAACTGCAGGTCGTGTAAGCAGAGGTACAGTGCGCACTCGCGTCCTTCTAGGTTTGTTGATCGTACTCGTTAGAGGTTGAGTCTCCAACGTAGAGGCTGTGGTGATCTGGGCCGGTGATTGGTGTCGCGGAGACACATCATCTGCTTTCTTCTGGTATTTGCGACTACGTTGAGGCAGTGAGAGCTCCTGCTTTCGCTCTATTGTTGGTTTCGCAGTGGAGACAGAAGAAACGGAGCCCTGGCGTTTCCGCTTTTTGGAAGCGTTGGAGTCGTCAGATTCCCCAGACTCTTTGTTCAATGAGACAGCTGCTGGTCTGGTCTTTTTTGTTGTGTCTGCGGGTGCCTGTCGTGACGGTTTTGGCTTTGGTACAGGTGTTTCGTCATCTGAAAAGGGCATATCAAAAATCTCAAGGCTGTCCGATGCTTTCGCTGGGCGCTTTGACAACGCCTTTCGCGATGGCGGTATAGAAATAGCCCTCACATTCTTCGAAGCCTTGGGTACAGACAGTGCAGGAGTCGCTGCCCGCGAAATAGGCTTTCCGACCACCTCTGGTTGTTGCACCAACTCATCGTCTCTAATATCCTTTGTGGCTTTTTGTGTAGGTTGAGGTGTCTTGCCGCGCTGGGATCGGGGTGCATTTAGAGGATTGGACGAGGATTGCGACACTGGTACTGGCTTTGGGGGTTGGGCAGGCTTCTGTAGTCTCTTGGGGGCGGAAGCTGCTGTCTTTGCGGATTCACGCTTGCGCGATGGCGGCATGACTTTGACTGGCCTTTTAGTCGTAGCCGGGGCCTCATCTTCTGAAAGAGGTATATCAAAGTCTTCTTTGGGTGTCCGATGCTTCGATGGGAGCTTCTTTGCGGGTTTGATCGGGCGCGTAACTGACTCATCTTCAGATGGCACATCGAAGACGTCTGGGCTTCCTGTCCTTGCGCGTACGCTACTTGTATTTCCAACAGCCTTCAACATGCCTCCAGGCCTTTTCAACAACCCGTTCGAGGCTGCAGTATGTTTGCGCGGTGGCTCGGGCGAAGGCGCATCCTCATTTGAAGTCGTTGCAGGTGTCGGGATGGTCGCAGATCGCGAGGACTTGCCGTAGGTCACAGTCTTCTTGCGGCGATCCGCAGAGGGGAAGCTGGAGAACATGGGCGTCGCCATCTTACGGACAGTGTGGTTGTTATGGTCCTCCGAAAAGTTGTTCAGGCGCGCATCGTAATGGCGAAAGAAGTCAGTGCAGGGCTTCAAACAAGACAGTGCCGCAATAAGAATTCACATTGGGGATGCGAGTTTTCAAACAAGGCCGACGCGTCTCCGTCACGGTGAAGACTGTGTTGTTTTGGCTTTCACCACGAAACAGCATTCACGGTTGGCGAACTGCATTGGGCGGAAAGGGCCAATGACGAAGTCGGCCAAAGCGGGCTGTGGTGAGGCAGGGTCCCGCAATCAGATCTCGCGAACGGCAGATACGCTAGCCCCGGATAGGTTGTCCGTCAAGTCGCTCCTTCCAAAGTGATGGAGCTCGCCGATGGTCACGAGCCTAGACTTGAACTCCACTTAGGCCTCAAGTCCTCTTCTCATCGTCTTATCTCGAGAGTCATCTTGTTCTTTGACTCGAATCCTCCACTCTAGCTCATCTTCAAGGCCAATCGTGTACCCCGCTCATAAGAATATTCTCCAATTGCATAACTACCCACGCAAGGCTCGATCTCCAGAGCTCCAGAAGAAGGTATTTCATTCTCTACCTTGTGCATACTTTACAGTGCTTCCCAGTCACCAAAAGTATTCTTTTCATTCCTAAAGCCATGCAAGCTCTTGGCTGATGCATATCTCATTCTGACTGACTTCATCCAGCAAACGACCCCGCACGCGACCTTGAATCCATCATGTCTACCGAAGCTCAGCAAGCAGCAACTTCGCAATGCGTGGGGCCTGACTACCGTCCTGCTACGCAGAAGCCAACGGCAACCGTCTCAACCCCTCTCAAACAGGCCAATGTCCATATTCTTCCTCAGACACCGCAGCTGATAGCATTGCTAACGTAAGACCCCTAACAAATACAAGATGTTTGAATACTAACAACCAGTAAGAATGATCCGTGATCGCGGTACAAACCGCGCAGACTTCATCTTCTACAGCAACCGCATCATTCGTCTGCTTGTAGAAGAAGGTCTCAACCACCTACCTGTGGTTGGGCAAGAAATCACCACGCCTGTTGGCCGTATCTATTCTGGGGTCAAGTTTGAGGGCAAAATTTGCGGTGTCTCAATCATGCGTGCGGGCGAGTCCATGGAGCAAGGTTTGAGGGATTGCTGTAGGAGTGTGAGAATTGGCAAGATCTTGATCCAGCGGGACGAGGAGACGAGCAAGCCGAAATTGTATTATGACAAGCTGCCCGAAGACATCGCCGATCGTTGGGTGTTATTGTTAGATCCCATGCTGGCTACTGGTTAGTTTTCCTGTGAGCGGTAGCGAAATGTTGCTAACAAGATGTAGGTGGCTCGGCGCTCATGGCAATCGATGTGCTCAAATCACGGGGTGTACCTGAGGACCACATCCTCTTCCTCAATCTCATTGCGAGCCCGGAAGGTGCGAAGAACCTCGCAGACCAATTCCCCAAAGTCAGGGTAGTGACTGCGTTCGTTGATGAGGGTCTAGACGAGAAGAAGTGAGTGCTCCTGTGCTATATTACCCATCACCGCTAATCATTGCTGTAGCTACATTGTTCCTGGTTTGGGCGACTTTGGTGATCGGTTTTACACCATGTAAACACGGATAGTCAGTTCAACGCTACCGTGAGCATTTTTTGGCGTAGGTTGGCATACATGTAGGATCCAGTAACGTGATGCAAACGGAAATGTTGTATGGTTCGGGTGTAAATAATCGATTTTGAGAGCTACTGTCCGAGGACATTGCTCTACCATGCATATCCCCAACCAAAGATCTCCATGAGAACGCCGTGAAACCTTGGTCCTATTTTTGGTATACCCTGAACGCCGTGCAAGTGACCATCCCGTAGTGCTTGTTGTACAAGAACTCTCCGCAAAGGAAATCACAAAAAGTACTGTCGCGAACGAGCGAGCGGGACCCCTAGTCTGCATACTCCCCTTCGGCATCCAGATCATCCTGCTCAATGAATCCATCGTCCTCTGGATCTGCCGGGCCTTTCGGCATGCCGCCCCTCCTATCCGTGCTTCGTTCCATCGATGCATTGCCCTTGGCCGCCTCCTTTGCTACGGCATCACACGCATCAATCCAATCGGCATACACGTCCACAGGCGCTGACAGGTAGTTGATGTTTGTCTGAAAGGTCTGGCCGCAGACTTTGCACTGCAGGTTGCCGACGCCAGACTTCTTCTCGATGGAGACGCTTACGGATTTCTCGTGGTTGCAGAAGAGGCATTGGAAGGTTGTTGGGAGTTTCTCCTTCTGTTGGATATTGTCAGCACAAATCGCGTATAGTTCGCGACCTGGATGGGCGTTACCTTCTTGGGCCCTTGGGGCTTGGAAGATGATTTGCGCTTGCCCTGTGGTGCTGTTAGATTGCGCATAAGACCTGATACAATACGAAAACTTACCATTTTGATGGATGTGCTTTGCTGAGAGTGGAGTATGGATGTCTTTGCCGCGGCTTGAGGTCTAGTATTGGGCGTAGCGAATGTAGTTGGGGATGGACAGACTGGCGATGTTGGACTCGAGCTATGCGATGACGCGGTTCGTTCTGGTGCGCGACCATGAAAGTCAAGAAACGCGTGCGGCGTTGGTGGGCGACTCCGACGCCAAGGGGGGTGCTTTCCGCCCTCACCGCCTGGCAGTTCCCAAAGTTTCCCTTGCAGCTGCCCCATGCGTCGAATCGCCGTTCGATAAGCCCCGCTTCCAATCAGCTATCGAGCCGCATTGCAGTCAGCTGTCCAAGCACCAAGCTCCCCATCTTCGTCCACGTTGCTCCCTCTCCTTCTTCTTTTCTCTCCTCTCTGGATCCTTTGGGCCCCTTCGACGTTTGTGCGAAGTTCAGTTCATGCTAAAGTAGCTTTCTTTCTTTGATTCTCTCAATAAAAGCCCATTATACCTCCAGTATCATCCATATCCATACACCGTCGGCACTCACCGGTCTTTGTATCACAGCTTCAGGCGGACACAACGAAGGTTTTTGGTCTAGATTCTCTACGTTTCTTGTTCAAGTCATTGTTGTATCAGGCAGACCAAATTCATCATGTCTCTCGAAAGCACTGCCAGTAATGCTGTGCTTAAGGAGATCTTGGATGGCCTCAAGGCACTGCGAACGGAGAACTCTGTCCTAGCAGCTTCTGTCGATAAGATCAACGGGCGTGTGAACATGTTAGCTGGTATCAAGCAATTGAAGGACGAGGCAGCAAGCGAAGCAGCCAATGGTGCTCTTAGCACAGAGAAAGCGAAGGCTGTTGAGTCTGAGAAGACCGTAGAAGCTGTTAGCCAGCAATACGAGCAAGCACCTGCCTCTATTGATTCACCTCCTCGTCGAGCAAGCGTTTCGAAGACTTCAAAAATCATCTTGACTTCGTACCCTGGTCAAGCTGGTGTTGACCCGTTGCCAATGGAATGGGGTGCCAAGGATCCTGCTGTTCGTGGCCCTGTCGTTGTGTCCCGACATGCAAACACCATTCGCAGGCGTAATGGTATGTTTATCTGTTTCCCTTTATTGAGAAACGAAGATGCTCATATATTCTAGCAATTGGTGCACATGGAGGCTCATACTCCATCTACAATGCTCTTGCTGTGGCAAGCAAAAACCTCGACATCACTCATAAGCCAGACTTCACGAATACAGAGCCCGCCGCCCAGATTGGCCCCTTCCCACAATGGAGCGACCCAAAGAAAATTGTAGCTATGGACCCGTATGGCCATTTGGCCCCATGGCTGTACAAGGAAACCATGGACAAGGACGATGTAGAAATCAGACCTACAATTGCAATCACCAGGGCGCATATGAAACTCCCCGAGCTTGAGGAGAGCGTGAAAAAGGGCCGTCTCGTCCCCGATGGTAAAATCTGCGTGAACGAGACAGGTGAGGTTGCAGTCACCAAGGTTGCAGTAGAACCTGTCTGGTATCTCCCAGGAGTAGCTGAGCGCTTCAACATCGGTGCGTATTGTTATCATGCTTACGCATCCCTCCAGCTAATGTCTCCATCCAGATGAAGGAACACTCAGGCGAACACTGTTCGAGGAGACTGGTGGCTCATATCCTGAACTTATCACCCGTCACGATATCAAACTCTTCTTACCTCCGATTGGCGGCTTGACTGTTTATATCTTCGGCGACCCAGCGAAAATGTCTGATCCCAGCGCTAGACTCGCACTCCGAGTCCACGATGAGTGTAACGGTAGCGATGTCTTCGGCTCTGACATTTGCACATGCCGTCCCTACCTAACCTTCGGCATCGAAGAGGCTGTCAAAGAGGCCCAGAAAGGTGGTAGCGGCGTCGTTATCTACTTCCGCAAAGAGGGCCGCGCACTTGGTGAGGTGACAAAGTACCTGGTGTACAACGCCAGGAAGAGGGGTGAGGATAGGGCGAGCGAGTACTTCAAGAGGACAGAAAACATTGCGGGAGTGAAGGACATGCGATTCCAAGCTTTGATGCCTGATATTTTGCACTGGCTGGGTATCACGAAGATTGATAGGATGTTGAGTATGTCTAACATGAAGCACGATGCTATTGTTGACCAAGGTATCCCGATTCACGAGCGCGTCCCGATTCCTGATGAGATGATTCCGGCTGACAGCCGTGTCGAAATTGATGCGAAGATCCAAGCCGGTTACTGTAAGTCCTCCGCTCGGCCGCCTGTTCCGACCTATTCCACATGTCTAAGCGCCCACTGCCTAGTCACGCAAAAGTGGGCTTTAAGATTATTGACGCTGACGCGGAACCTGCAGTTACAACTGGTCATGTCATGTCGATGGACGAGCTGGCAAACGTAAAGGGTCGTGGTTGGGAAGATATTGATGTACGTGGGATAAAACTCTTCTTATTTGCTCGCTCCCGAAAAGCTGACTCCAATCAAAGCATTAATCGATGGTACCATCCATGTTTGCGAGAGAGTAGCCTTGGTGCAAAGGTCATCTGAGCCCCTTCCTGCATCCAGCGTACATGAATATGCAGCTCGGTAACGCAGGCCCCACCAGATGGTAAAGGTCTAGAAGTAGTATCCCCACGGCTTCCAGATAAGGAGAATGACAGACACTCAATGAGATTACTACTATAGTACCCATTTGTGCTCACTCATGCACCGCTTGAAGATGATGCTTCCATAAAGTGATTGGCCTGCTTACATTTCCCGCGCGAATTGCTCCGGGAAGCGGGAGGCCTGCAGTATCTCAAGCCACTTACGATATGCCATGTATGTCCATTTGTATGGCTACAGGGGTCGGCTTCCTTTACGCCAAAGCAGAATGATACCTCTTCTGACTTTACCGCAACTGCCTTCCGCTCTTGCATTTTTCCCCACATACACAACAGAAAGCCATGCAGTCAGTCATGCAGCACCAAGCATTTCGAGCAGGATCTCAACGCAGGCCTTCCCAGGACTGTCTCCGCCTTACCCGCCGACCTAGGTGATCACAGAGAGTATGACTCCTCAAGTTGCAGGGCCTTCTTTTTGTGGATCATGAAGAAATATGAAGGTGGAAGTTGAATCCCGAGACGGAAGAATCGACACCGACACCGGGGCGGCCCGCAGTTGGGCTCGACCGCTATCGTGAAAAGGCACGTTTACCGCTCCTTTTTTTTCTTTTGGTCAAATAAAGATTTCTAGTATCCCCACTTAGTCTCCCACATGCACATGTAGTGATTGTTCAATATTCAAATCTAGATCGCAATCTTCCTTTTCCCCATCAACCGCCGTAAGCAGAGATGCGAGACACGAAAAGAGAAATTTCCAAGTCACAGATCAATGGCACGTGTCTGCCGCAGACTAAGATAGTGGCGGATATCATGCAGGAAACAGCGGGCGAGAGCAGACAATCGTCATGGTGGTACGGATCCAGAGCATGTATTGCTCATGCGGTTTTCGGGCAGGATCGGCGTGCGATCTGCCATGGAAGCGCGTCTGGATGCGCGGAGATTTTATTGGGAATGGGGCTTGACACTGATGGTGTGGTGGTGAGGGGTTGATGGATTGTTGAGAAAGGTGATGGAGGGGTGCACTGCATCTTGTTACCACATCAACTGTTGATCGGTAACCGTGGTGCTGAGTTCGGCCCGAGAGAGAAAAAATCTCGTATACCTCGTCGTACGTAGAGGAGGGTTTTTGTCGGTTGTGAACGTTGATGTTTGTGAAGGTGTGCGCGGATGTGCGAGCGGGAAAACGCTGTTAACGGCCGCGGCTGTGACGGCGTGGATACGTACCCGCTTCTCGGGTCCCAGGTACTGGATACATACTGTTTGCTAACTTCGCGACATGTTTACAATAGACTGGGCAGCATGGCATAATTTCTAGTCGCAGTTATGGATTTTGGGCTCATGCATCCGCTTCTCCAAGTGGAGTGATACATCTATAAACGGCAGACAAGTGGAAGGCGCGGAAGGGCGATTACTTGACTGGTTGCTGTGCATTTTGTGGGCAGAAAATTGATAATTGATACCTGAGTTAGTGGTCGTGATAGATATACGAGCACGCAGTAGCTGTCAGGGGGGTTGTTTGACAGGCCGGGGGGGAGAGTTATGCATCATAAGCGCTGAAACTAATGAACAAAGTATAATTAGCAAGAAAGTAATTGAATTCAAAAGTCGCCCAGATTGCAAAGTTAATGCTATAGTAGTGCTGATATTCAGCTCGAGGGAGAATGGTTAGTTGAGAGCTACCAATCCGGACTATCCTCCGCTCCACTTTAGACTTTACGGCTGAGTTGAGGACAGCTGACGTGGAAGTGGAGCCGAAACGAGGTGACACTTGTTCGAGAACCAGATTGAGACTTCCAGGATTGCCGGAAGAAGAAGCGTCTCATCGCGTTCGCCCAGTCGATGAGGTCGTGCGGAGGCCAAAACACTGTTGACGCACCCAAGCCATCGAGGGCGGCCTCGTCTGTCAGGTACGTGGACGCCGCTTAATCGGCCGACAAACTGCCGCAAAGAAGCAAATACCCGGCGTCAAGAATCATTATGTCATCGCGGGGAGAGGTCAGGAATGGAGAGACTGTGAGGGGAAGTTGACCGTATCCTCGGTGTGGACTCTCTCGCGTGTTCTTATGCTCCAACCGGATCGCACGAGGCTACGGATGGGTGCCCTTGCAACGTCGTGTTCTCGACTGTCAACAAGCAACGTGATATGCATGGCATGACACATGCAGAAATGGAGAGCTGAGGCAATGTCGTCACGGACACAGGCGTTGGATGAGCATAATGAGGCGACCACAGTCCAAATGGCACACAAACCACATAGCGATCCTAATTATCGATAACGAGATTGCTGTGGATGGTCCAAGGACAGTTACCCATTGTGCATGTCAATGTACTGGGGACACGGCAAGGAAAAAGACGCCAATTTTCCAGGTCCTGGCACCCGGCAAGTTTCTGGTCATCACCACGCAGCCATGACGGATGTTCCTTGAAATCCGGCTTGCGTCCGCTGGATCGATGGTTTGAAGACATGAGTCGCCGCGCCGCTCTGGCAGTGCACCCGCGCTTCCGGCAAGGCCTTGGACCGCGCAATGCCAATCAGGGGAGGCCGAAGCCAGCAGCCTGCCACCCGTAAGCGTCGTCGCTGGATAGTGCAGCCGTTCAGGGCTAACCTGTGCCACGGTGGGCTAATAAATCAACAGCAAGAGCGGTGGCCGTGTGGCCTCGTCGTCTACGGTGGCCAGCTCACACCTGCAGTCTAAGCGGCAGTCTAGAGAGATGAATGTGAGGTGGCCTTGTGCGCGGTGAATGTTGGGGCGGACTCGGGACGAGTGAACGGATGACAGCGCATCATCCCTGTAGGTATTCTAATTCTAAACGATCCACGTTTTCTGGCGGCGCGCATTTTGCCATGCAGCCCAGCCCAGAAGTCAACGACGTCGGGTGGGGAACTCCGGCTTGCTGATGCAGCTGGCGTTGACTAGGGGCCCTGGAACCTGCAGAGGAGGCGTCTTTCTACACGCTCGGTAGTATGGGGTGAATGGCGTCTGGGCGCGCTCTCGAGACCATTATTACTACCTGGTCCTTTCTTCCAGGTCTCACACACACTTCGTCATTCAAAGCTCACGTTTAAATATCCAATTCTCCGACGTCGATCAACTACACCCAAACTACACGCGATCATCATGGCCAACAACACACGATACTACTACTCGCTACCTACTGAAGCACCTGAACGATCAAGATCAGGCAGCCGTCGCCCACCTTTGACGCCATCTACAGTCTCTTCGCCATGCCTTACGACACATGTACCTATGACTTCTCGACGGGACTCTTCTGGATCGTCAGGAAGCCCGACTAAGGCTTCAGCCTTACTGGCCAAGGTCGTCTCATCACCCACAACGCCACGAGGAGAAACACCACAGGGAAGCCCGATGCCGTCACCAGAGTCCAGGATGCACTCAAGTGCTACCCACTCCTCGGAAAGGCCCACTGTGTCGAGGACTGAGAGTGACCGTTACGTCAGACAGTACAGGCAGCAGGGTAAGCAATCGCCGTTGACACCAAGCTGAAAGTAACTGAGACTGACATGGCGCAGATGGCTACATCAGCTTCCCGGATTTTGAAAAGTTCTGCCAAACCCAGAACGCATATGACCAACACCGTGGACACACTGCTGTCAAGACTTGACTGTGGGGCATTGCAACTGAGTGGAAAAGACTTCGAATTTTAACCACTCTACTAACAAAACCAATCACCCTACTATCGTACATTTGCACGTTCCTTTTCACGTAGAGGAGGTAATCCAATCTTGCAACGAAGAGGCCGGAGCCGGAGGATAGCTGGTCGAGATGAGATTTCAGCCGTCTAGCGACATGCCACGCGCAACTGTAGAGATCGCGCCATTTTCGCTCAAATCAATAGCGAAGGCGAGTAGAATTCACAGGCAGAAATCGACGTCACGATCGCGAGACGTCGGGCTGGGAGGCGGGAGAAGAAAGTTCACGTGGGGGGGCAACGTCCGCGGATGTTCTCATGACTTTGGCACAGCCACTCAGCTGCGGCTGGTAGTCATGTTATCGAGCCCTGGGCGGCTGGCGACGGCGAGGAATCTCGGCGAAGGCGCAAGTGAACGAAGTAGTGCACAGCGAACTGAAGGCCGTGTTTACTCATTCGTACATAGATGGTCTGCTTGTGTGGCGCGTGAGGCGTGTACCTTGCAAGTGACCAACTTTAGAACCAAAAAACGAAAACGTTACTCAGCAC
Organism: Pyrenochaeta sp. MPI-SDFR-AT-0127; assembly: GCA_020747015.1. NCBI lineage: Eukaryota > Fungi > Ascomycota > Dothideomycetes > Pleosporales > Cucurbitariaceae > Pyrenochaeta > Pyrenochaeta sp. MPI-SDFR-AT-0127. The sequence continues at coordinate 66,978 of JAGTJM010000084.1, read as the reverse complement.
TGCTCTTTCAAAGTATAGATAGTGATTTGCTTGCATAAGTCCCATTGAGACCAAATGTCCAATCTCCAGCTAAAAGTGTCGGCATGATCTTGTCAGAAGGAAGAGTTGTGGGACGTTCCGGAGCATTTTAGCGGAGATGCGATGCCGCAGCAATTCATTTCAGAGAAACATGCAATCAAAGAAAATATTAATAGAGAAAGTGCCAGTCAACATGCCTAGAAAAGTGAGGTATCGTGGTGAGGCATCGTTGTGAGGCTGCTGATGATGATGATCTGCGGGTTTTGTGGTAGTCTTGGCAGTGCACGTGATTTAGCGCACACATTATTCTAAGCGAGAATCGAAAAGGCTTTGGCGACCCCCGATATTGAACAACGACGACAACACCACACAGCCTCGACGTTCAACAACCAGAGTCGCAATCATGGCTGTCGGCAAGAACAAGCGTCTTTCAAAGGGCAAGAAGGGTCTCAAGAAGAAGACCGACACCTTCGCAAAGAAGGACTGGTACAACGTCAAGGCGCCAGGAACTTTCGCCATCCGAGAGTAAGACTCCCCGCAGCATAACCACACTCTCTCAATGGCCTCAATACTTACTCGTCTGTCTCTGCAGTGTCGGAAAGACCCTCGTCAACCGCACAACCGGTCTCAAGAACGCAAATGATGCGCTGAAGGGACGGATATTCGAGGTTTCGCTCGCCGATCTCCAGAAGGATGAGGACCACGCGTTCCGCAAGGTCAAGCTCCGCGTCGACGAGATCCAGGGCAAGAACTGCCTGACCAACTTCCACGGTCTCGACTTCACCTCCGACAAGCTCCGCTCCCTCGTCCGCAAATGGCAAACCCTCATCGAGGCCAACGTTGTTGTCAAGACCACTGACGACTACCTCCTCCGCCTCTTCGCCATCGGCTTCACCAAGCGACGACCAAACCAGATCAAGAAGACCACATACGCTGCCTCGTCTCAGATCAGGGCAATCCGCAAGAAGATGGTTGAGATCATGACCCGGGACGCCAGCTCGTGCACTCTTGCCCAGCTCACCCAGAAGCTCATCCCAGAGGTTATCGGCCGCGAGATCGAGAAGTCCACTCAGGGCATCTACCCTCTCCAGAACGTACGTGCACACCTGAGGGATTTTGAGGGGAAATATAGCTAACACAGTACAGGTCCACGTCCGAAAGGTCAAGCTCCTCAAGGCACCCAAGTTTGATCTTGGTGCTCTCCTCGGTCTCCACGGCGAGTCAAGCCAGGATGACTCTGGTCAGAAGGTACGATAAGTTCCCTTACCCAGATTGTGGACTACGGCTAACGATACTCAGGTTGAGAGGGAGTTCAAGGAGACAGTTCTTGAGGAGGTATAAAGTCACGGTTGAATAGGCAGGGGTTTTCTGGGTCTTTTCAACATTCTGCGGCATGATATGGGCATCCAAAAGGTGTTATGTTTACAAATGAATGTTTAAACATACCCTTGATGAATCTCCGCAGCAGTGACGGCGTGCATGGGTACCATCCGCATCTGGTGTTCCAGGTGGTGCGGGAAAAGTATCATGGAAATGACAATGACAAGTTACACAATCTCAGTAATCTTGCTGCAAGTTGCTAACCATGTGGCTAATGCGCATTTATCAATTAGGTTGACATATACTGTTAGTGATAACACCCATGCTGTCTCTAGGGCGATCCTCCTTACTCAACCTTACCTTACATTCACACCATGCCCGTCTTCCTCACATACAAGTATCTTATCGTTCCATTCAATCGACCTTCTCATGGAATCTATGATCCTAAGAGCTCTTTGTGTACGTCTCGTCTTACACTTGGATATCACAACATGCATCTACTATCGCCATACTGTCCCCATCTTCAAGCCCCTTTTGTTTAACGTAAAGCAATCCATGTTGGCAACAATATTCTAGTCGCACCTTCAACTATTTCATTCACAAACAATGTGCTGAGCAAATTGTAGTCTATCAGGCAGAGCAAACACGAGCTGACACATCGCGCTTGCCTCCCATTCACGAACCGGTCTTTCTCTGATGATCTTCCGTCCTCCTTAGACATTTCTTCAACGTCAACAGAATGTTCTGAAGCTAACCGCCAACATGTTCAATGCAACGGTGTGCACCCTGGACCACGCGAATGTAGTAGCTTTATGAACAAGGTGCATGGTTTATAGTCGATCCCAAAATATTGGAATCATTCTCTAGCAATGCTACGTCTCCATCCTCTACTCTTCCCTGCGGTATCGCTCCATCCTCATCCCATCAAACGATCACACGATTCATGGCAGCACTGCCAGCGCTCTCCCGCAGCGCCCCCTCGCGGCCGGGAGGAGTCTGCTAGTGTCCGCTAGTCTTCCAGTATTGCGGTGTGATGAGCCAACAAAGTGTATCTGTACGGCTGATGTGTTTGTGCGTTGAGAGTCTCGCGTGGATGCGGGGGGGGGAACAAGACTTGCGGGATTAGGGCGCAGCGTGCTATCTCACCGCTACTTTGACGAAAGATGGACGTCAGCTCGAGCCAAATGACGGTACAGGACCGATTGGCGAGATGGGGAAGTTGAGAGTCAGTGTGCTCGGGTAGAGGACGAGGTGCTTTAGGATTGTTGGGGAGAAGTGGAGATTGCTGCCGCTGAAGTGGAGTGCGAGAACGGGAGCTGGGGCCGAGTGAATCAGTGACAGGATTCTGTGGGCAATATTGTCTGCTTGACCTTGCTAGTTCTTCACCCTATTATGTACATCTCGAGCTATCGGGACGTCGTATGGTACGCGTGGGAATCCAACGGTCGGAATTTACATTCCCGAAGGTTAATCCCAGACGCTCCATCTTTCTCCGTGCAGTGTGGTCTTGACGCTTGCTCATACTTCCGAAATATCTGCCCACTACTGTGAGTCTCCACCTTGAACACCATTGACCATTGTATCCTGTAAATTCGCAATCACCCTAATTTTCAGCCAATTCTCCCTGTTATCTTTGAAACCGGAAGTCCCTCTAATCTCCGAACCCTAACCCTGACATCCTTCTTCGGTATCTTTACTCTCGCTCCATCCACCGCTTTCGGTAAAACCCACTTCACTTGCTTGCTTTCCTTGGCCCGTTTCTTCTTGCCGGCTTCCTCCTTAGCAGCCTTTTCCTCCCCGGTCAGCGGTGCAGCACCAATCGAAACTTCCTCCCGTGCTTCTTGCATATGGTCGAAGATTGTCTTTTTGGGAGCAGGAGTGATGTCCCAGAGCTGAATAATTCCTGATATGATAGAGATGAGCAGGGCTGAATTGTACGGGCTTGATGTATCCGTAGGAGAGATTAGAGAAGGCGGTGCTGAGCTATTGATGAAGCGATCTGCTTTGAACGTGGACGGTAAGGTGTGATTTGCAGGCGAGGAATTGATTAGCGATTGTGAAATGCCTATATCGACGTATGTGTCGAGTTCGAGTTCCCAGGACTCTTCTTCGCCAGGCCGTGCGATACCCTTTTCTTCTAGTGTGATTGGCTTAGTCACTTTGTATGTGGCATTAGAACAAGTATAGAGGCGCCGGGATTCGCTGATGCAGGAACGCAGGTAAGGGAAATGCTTTGAAGACAGTGCTTCAGTCGCTGAAGCGAACCGTATCTCTGGTGGTGCAGGAAACGATGGGTGTATCGAAGGAGGCTGAATGGCTCGTGCCCAAGCCTTTGTCTCTTCTTTGACCTTCTTGAGAGGGGTTGCGTCTGTGTTTTGTGTGTCTTGTAGAGTTCCAGTAGAGTAAATGTGCAAAACAGTCCAAAATACCAATGGTACCACTTCAGCGACGATTCCGTGGACCAGCTCAAGTGCCATTGCCGCCCGGAGATCCATGGGCAGATCATGCTTCGTAAATAGGTCATTAAGTTTTGTGAGAGGTGTAACAATGTCTGCATCTGTTTCTTCACCACCACTCACGCTCTCGTCGTCATCCGGCACTCTCCTCACTGGCGGATTCGTCAAGTCTCTGAGCAGCTTCGTGAAATTCTGTATGAGCCTCTTCTGCGCCAAAGCGGCTCCTGGCAGCCCTTGTATAGGAGATAACCGCGGCAACCCCAGCGCGAGCGCCCAAAAGCGCTGATTGAAAGTCGCAAGATCCGTAGCAAGTAGCTGGTACGACTCCGTAAATTGAGCACCAACGACAGGAGGCAAGATAGCGTTGCAGCAAAACTCGTTGATGAGCGTGAAGAGATCACACTCGGCTTCCGATGTTCCATCTGTGAGTTCGACATTTGAGACACGCTCCCATTGCATCTGGTCAACGATGGACGAATTGAACGTAACAAAATCCGGAAGAGACTCGGATAGGATAGTCAACGACGCATTAATAAGGCTTTCCATCTGCTTGCCTTGAAATACTTCGGTCTCGATGACTTTGGTAACTGTTGGCGAGAGTTCGAAATATTGGCTTTGCATATCGGCTGGCATGCTGAACGCGTTTCGAAGACGAGTCCATCTGCTACTTTGCGGTTCTTCGAGGTTGGCCCAATTTTTGCAGACTTGCTCTAGTAGGACGTCCGAGAAGAGGACATTGTGTTTCGCACCTGCACCTTTGTATGCAACGATGTTGGTTATTGAAGACTCTCTAGTCGACTGTTAAACTTTGCCCATCAAACTCCTTCTTGCAAGACTAACCTAACACCCTTCAGCCATTCTTCCCCACCGAATGCGATACTCCCAAAGTTGCGAACGCCCGGAATCCAGTATGGCAATGATTGTACCCTCCTCTTCCCTCCTCCATCTTTGCTCTTAGTTGCATCTCCAGAACCAGAAAGTAAGCGTGTGGGTAGCAACAAAAATACCGCGGAGAGGACAATCTGTGGCAAGAGGTCAAACCACGAGAAGTCTTCCGGTATCAATCTTCGAATTGCCTGATCTAGACCAAAGAAGTATGCAATGGCAAGTGTGAAGGGACTGAGAAGTGCAATGTAGCATAGTGGTAGAAACAACACCCTTATTATGCCATTGGAGGTATACACGGCCAGGAACAGCGTCCTGAGGGAACCCATCTTTGGCAACACAAGCAGACCGTCACCCTTCGTGCTCGCCGATGCTCCAATGCTCTAGAAAAAGCCAACAAATGTGCTGCGGTCTGACTACTGCTGCAGTGTGTGCGTCGGCGACGTTTAGACCTGCTTGGATGACAAGTGACGTTTTCAGCTCAGCGCCATAGGGCTGGATGCGATTTAGAGATTCCTGCAAGCCTACCCTGCGAGAGGAACGAATGGCGATGGGTTGGTAATGGAAAAGCGGTTGTGAGAGAGACGCTAGAGGGTCGTTCGTAGGGCACGGCGGCATTCGGTGTAGAGCGCTAGTATCGGCACGACCAATGAGGCTTCTCTCTAAAGATAAACCCCGCCTGCGCCTTTCTTCTCGCAGCCCTAAGGTTATGTTATCGTAAAGACTTTGCGCTCCGAGGAATCGGTGAGCCACTAAGTTTTCAGCTGCCGCTCTAAGGATTGAAACCTCAGCCCTGTGTTGTGCGGTTCTCGACCAATCACGCTTGAAAACCCCTCAGCCTCCGCCCTTTTGAGGCTGCTAATTCCGCAAAACCAGTCATCTTGTACTCGCTTACCAAACCACCGATTACAGCAGCGCGGAAAGGCATATTGGTTTCGAATTGGTGAGTATATCAGCATGCAACAATTCTCTAGTTCAGGTGCAGAAAGCTAACATCATCAGAGTGTTGAAGCACGCTTTCCTTCAAAGGTCCAAGTGTCAAAAACGGAACAACATCGATCTGGCAATCAAATTAGACTTCCGCTATCAGCCGCAAGGACCAGTCAGTCCTCCACTTGTCAAAGAAGAGACTTGCACACAGCAGAAGCTACACCAAATCGATCAAGCCACACAAGATGACGTCCACGCCATCGGTGCCCAAGCACCTGAACTTCATCACGGGCAACAAGAACAAACTCGCTGAAGTCCAGGCCATTCTTGAAGGGGTCATCGAGCTACGAAACCAGAATGTCGACCTCATCGAGATCCAAGGGACCGTCGAGGAAGTTACCACGGACAAAGCACGAAGAGCGGCTGAAGCTGTAGGTGGAAAATCTCTGATAATTCCATGTGACAATGCACATGCATGCAGCAAATGTATGAACGAATGCTGACATTCATCCAGATCCAAGGACCTGTTTTGGTTGAAGACACATGTCTCTGCTTCAAAGCCATGAATGACCTTCCGGGACCATATATGTATGTCTCTTCTTTTCACGTTCATGTCATTCCTTTTCACCTTTCCATTCCTTGCCCCGCCACTCCTACTTCCATTCAGACCTCCTGAGCACATCCGCTAACCTCACCAGCAAATGGTTTATGCTCTCTCTCGGTGCCTCTCAAATGCACAAAATGCTTTCAGGGTTCGATGACAAGTCTGCCCAGGCAGTGTGCACGTTTGCGTACTGCGAAGGACCTGGACATGAACCAGTCTTGTTCCAGGGTCGGACGGATGGCAAGTTGGTTGAATCGCGGGGGAGTACTGTCTTTGGTAAGTCCAACATGCAAATCGAAAGTTTCGGAAATGCAGGCTAACGTGAACATAGGCTGGGACTCGTGTTTTGAGTACAATGGTCAAACGTATGCAGAGATGGAGAAGAGTGAGAAGAACAAGATCAGTCACAGGGGGAAGGCGTTAGATAAGTTGAAGGAGTGGTTGGCAAACAAGGTGGAGTCGTAACCGGAGAGCTTGCTTTTCAGGGCATGAGCTCATCTCGTTTGTATTCATGATAACCAATGGCCCAAAAAAGAAGTAGAAGAATAGAACATACCAAGAATGTAGAAGTCGACGCTCAAATCTCATCTCGAGAGTAATTCACTTTCTCCATGATTATTGCTCGTCTTCCGCTCCTTCACGGTCCTTCTTCCACTGCTCTACCCACTGCTCCACTCTCTCCAGGTTTCCCTCAACATCCTCGTTACTCTCACTCTTCAACTCGACCACAATCTCTTCCTTGTAAGCCTCTCTCGCCTCGTCCAGCAAGACTTGCATGATTTCCGAGTCCATATTCTCTTCCAATTTCTTGTCCTTGTATCCTCTTGCAGTAAGGCGGTCATATAGTAACGTAGAGTCACATCGCAGGACGATGACAAGATCGATCCAGCGCTCAGGGAAGAGGTCGCAGGCGTGCCAGTCGATAATGTAGCCGCCGGTTGTGTGGAGTGGGAGGGCTTCTATGTAGTCGAGTAACTAAAAGCAAAGTTAGCAAACCGGTCGCTTGCGCTTGAAGAGCGATCTGCTCAAGTGTAGAGGGTAAAGAGTGGTTTGGAGTGCGCACCTTGTCCTCGTCCACTATCCAGCTCCCCGTCTCCTCATCTTTGCCCTCATGGAAACCCTCATCCTTGACAATTTGATTTACTGACAAATGCTTGAACCCTGTCGCTCTTGCCAATTGCTCTGCATGTGTTGTCTTTCCCACGCCAGGGGTGCCTGTGATAACGATGTTTGGGTTTTGGCGCGCCATCTTGTGCTTGCTTGGATATGGTCGTGAACAGACTTGCTCGTTTGAATTGGTTCTTAGGGATACTCCCAGATTTTGAAGGGTCAAAATAAAAAGATCAGGAACAGGGTGTGCGTGCGCGTGTCAGAGTTTCAGTAAAAGTGCTGTCTAAACCTTAATTGCGTCCCTTGGATGCCTGTCGCATTCCCAAAAGTTGTTTCCCTCCAAAATTTAATTCAGTCCGAACTTTACCCGGCGTGACCCCCACTACCCCTCACTAACTGCTTTGAACGCTGACATTCATTCCAGAATTCTTGGAATGCCTACGCGCGGGTGTGCCTGGCATAACGGTGATGCCGGTACAGAGCGAACGTTATGGCCCTGTCGTCATCTTGACGTGATTATGCTGGTGGATGAAAAGTAGTACATTCTAACTTCATAGTGACGTATATTAAAAGAAGACTCGAGGTTGATATTATTGGCCACACATTAAAAAACAACAATGTAGAGATATTCAAACTTTTGTGTACGGATAAGCCATAAACCACGCTACGGACCAAAGGCCTCTCTCCATTCTCTAAGGGTGAGCACTACCCCGCGCAAAGAAAACATTTCAAAACTCCACCTTAGACTACGCCAAACATGCTAGTGATCGTGCTGTTGTATCATGTGAGGGATCGGGGGAAGACGAATGGCGAGAAGAACCAAGTAGTTGGTGTAAACTAATCCAATAATCTCCAGTCACCCGGTCCCAGCTCTTTCAATGCAGTATTACGCCATATGAAAAGGCATGTAGTGTGGCAATGCGTGGGTGAACAGACGGGTGATGGAAACAGTCAGGTCACATACCCGAACGACTGTGGAGCCACCAAAATGCGTAATGATGCCGGCATCTAGATCGAAGAACAAGCCCAATACCCGTAAGTCAAGGAAACCGTTGCTTCGAACCATTTAGCTCTGCTTGCACTCAGCAGCCTCCTGCTTGGGTTTTGTGCCGTCATTCTGCAGATGATTAGCATGTCATACGGGGGCGATCTCAAGTAGTTGGACTGACCTCATCATCCGACTCTTCATCCTCATCACGGTCATCACTCAGCTCGTCCTCGTCCTCGTCATCCTCATCCTCGAAGTCACCCTCCTCGAAGTCCTCAATGTTCTCATACTGAAGGGCTTCACCGGTGAACCAGTCGATTGCACGAGGAATGAGCTTCTCCTTGATGTCTTCACCAAGTTGATAGTCGAGCTCGAGGCGCTCCTCAATATCAGAGGAAGCATCGTCCTCATCCTGAGGAGGGCTTGGTGGGTCGAAGAAGTTAAAGAACGACTCTGTGGGAACGGTCTTCTTAACAACCCGGGTCTGCTTGGTGTCTGCGTGATGGTCAGTATCATTGCTCATGTAGCGAGGGTTATAGACGCACTCTTGTTCCTCTGCTTCTTGCTCTCGATGCGGACAGTCAGATCCTTGCCTGCCTTCCAGTCGACCTTGTCACCCTCGGCGTGATCGTAGATGAAGTCACCGCCGTAACCGTTCTCCTCCTGGTAGAAGTAGGTCTTGGTGATGGTCTTGTTGGTGAAGAACTCGTTCTCCTCGAATTCAAAGATGAGGCGGAAGCCGGGGCGGTCGAGATACTCCATGCGAATGTCGGTGAGGTGCTTCAGCGCAGCCTCATCGCGGTCTGTTATCATCTCGGCGAGCGAGATCTGGTTCTTCATGGCGCTCAGCCAGAACTCTGGAATACCTTTGACATCCTTGCCCTCGTCCTTGTTGAGCTCTGCCTCGGGTGTGTCCTCATCATCCTCCTCGTCTTGCTGTTCGCCGATCTTGACCTGCTCTTCTGAGGGCTCCTCAGCACCGTTGACAATCTTTGCGCGTGTCTCGTACAAAGGTGTGAACTTGGCGAAATACTTCTTCTCCAGCTGCAGGACCTCCTCCTGGAACTCAGCCTCGAGCTTTGAGTGGTCCTTCTGGACGCCCTTCAGGCCAGCGACGCGACGGCGGACCGAGGCAGGCAGGGACTCGATATAGCCACTTGACCTGCCCACCAACGAGCCGAGCTTGTTCTGCATCATGGCGACGAGGGCAGGGTTGGCAGCGAATAGACCAGCGGCAGTGCGCTCGAGTTCCTCTGCAGTAAAAAGTCGAATTAGCGGTCAAGGCCTTCACTACGCGATAACGCGGGGTCAGAGGGGCAGGAACAGGAATATTGCGACTCACCTTCTTTGATCGTGCCTACGCCGGGCTGCTGGGCGTGCGACGATATGGGAGCAGCATTGGCGGGTGTGTTCTGCGGGGTGCTGGAAGGCAGATTGTTAGCAGGCGGTACGTCCATTGCAGCGGTCGTTGCGATGATGTCTTTGGCGTCAAAATTGTGTGGCGGAACAGTGCAAAGTGACTTACGGGGCGGATATGGAATCCATCTTCTTATTGCGGATTGGCTCAGACATCTTGGCAACGCGGTGATGTCGATATGCGGGTGGCAAGTTGTTGAGGGAGGTGGTGTTGTTGTTGGTGAGCCGTCTGCAGAAATGTTCGGGCGGGTTGAGCGAGAGAAAGCCGCTGGGCAAGGTTATTCGCCCCTCTATGAAGACTAGTTGCTGCTAGTCCAAGAATGTGAGTGGCTCTGGCTGGAGGAAACAACGACCACGGGCAGCTGGAGCAAGAGAAAACGGTCTTGCTTGGGGGGGTCTCGGGAAATGGCGTTTCGAGTGCAAAAAAAGGCAAAGGCGGGTATTGTGCTATTTGTATGGCTGGTCGCCTGTGAGTGAAGGCCTGGCACGTGTCGTGACCAAGCAGCTCCACGACAGCGACTCATTTCTATTCTGGCGGCGACACCTCACTCGCAGTAGCCTACCGCGTCAGATTTCCGCTGTGGGATGGCCGACCTTGGCCGCCATGTACTCTGTCCAAGTACTGGTATCTACGCGATTACATGGGGGAGTGCACCGGCGTGCGCAACAATTGGCTACCAAGTACCAGCTCTGCATATCGATAGCTGTGTGTCGGAAGACACCCCAAGGCCTTGTCTTCCGTCCTCCAAGCACTCGGAAGGGCCTGGCGATACCCTGGCACACAAAGTCGAGCTGTCGATTGCGAGCGAGTGCGACCGACATGTATCCGTCTTATCGGAACCCTCAAAGCCTCCCTCTATACCTGGTTACGAACGCCATCCCTGGTTTTAGCCACACCTGCCTTCTAGAACAAAGCGGGACCCGTAGAAATCTCTAAGCAAAAATTCGCATGCGCCATCGCATCTGCCCCATGGCCCGAATGAGAAAGCGTGACCCAGGATCGAGCATTTGTTGGGACATCAGTTATCATGGCGCACCTGAATATCTGGTCTAATGCTGATTCATTACCATCTATCAATGGCCCTGTATCCGTTTCAGCCTCCTCGTTGCTACCACCGCAAGACACGCTGAGCAGGCTCCAATGAAGAGACAAACAGCGATGGCATTCGGCCCATCGGTCGAATGACGCTCTTCCGGGGGGGCTTCGGATAATTCTGGACTCTTTCCCGGCTCTAGCAAACTAAAGACAGCCCATGAAATTCCCGTGCCAACGAATTGAGGCAAGGTAGTGTAGAGGTTCATGATACCAAGGTACTTGCCAGAGCTTTCGCCAGTTTGACTGCTGCTGGCTTCTTCCAGGCCATGGTTGAGATGAAGGGCCACTGGTGATTCGAGTTCGATAGAGCTACGCCCCAGGTGGCCGTAGGTGTGGTTACTCGATGAAGAAAGGCGGTTGATTTCGACGCCCAGGAAGGCAAAAGGGGCCCAACAGGCTATCGACCACGACCTACTCCTCGTCAGTACAACATATCTCTAATGTGACAATCAAGTACATACACGCCGCAGACAGCAATTATCATCGTAGCACTCCTCAATGACTGCACGAACGGTGCCATAATCATCGACGATGCAAATATACAGTGGGAAACCGTCCATGCAGTAAGTAGAGATGGTTTGTATTTCTCCATTCCAGTCACAAATCCAGCAATGCTCTTTGGTGGGCGCGGCGTGAAGCCAGGCGCCTTCTCATCCGCTGGGCTCTTGACAAAGAACGGGAGCAGGACAGACATGACGAATGTGATTATCGAGAAAGCGATTAGGGCCATAGAGCCAATGCGACCTACTTTGCCAGTCAGGTCGCCGGCGGCTCTGACTTCGGCGGGTGCATCGTAGCGGAGGTAGACTTCGCCAACCCAAGTTGTGCTATAGAAGAGGAAGGGGAACCAGCCTAGAGGTTTATCAGTACACCACTCGTCGAACATTGAGGGTATAACATACCAATCCAGGCCCAAAACTGAACATAACAGATGGCCTGAATGCCTCTTGGCAGATTCATCGCCGTATGCGCAATGGTCCCAAGTACCTGTTTGATGTCCAATTTCTCATCATCCTCTCCTCCGTTGCTGATCAACACCCTCTCCGTAACAGCCCAGCTCGTGATCCCTACAGCCAGACACAGAGTCAACGCCGCCACAGCTGTCAATTGCTTGAACTGTGTATCTCCCAGCATTGGCCCAAACACTCTCCTTAAATCGATAGCTCCAGCACCGTATCCAATTAAGCTTCCGACTGCAACCATCCTGCTCGCCCAACTACTTCCCATCTGTTGTTTCGTAATTGGCAGAGTATCCACAATGAGCCCTCTACAACTTCCCTGTACAGCATTGATCGCGAAATCAATCCCGTATATGCTCAGTACAGCTACATATATTGTCGCTGATCTCGCCGCTGCCTCGTCCTTGACAAAGTACCTAACCACTTCTTTTGTCCAGCCAAGCAGCAGCAGAAACATACCCACCAGTATTGTGCCAAAGAACATGAAAGGTCTCCGTCTGCCCCAGCGAGATGTTGAACGATCCGCGACGACGCCGACAATTGGCTGCATGATGAGGCCGGAGAGCGGACCCGCGACCCAGACGAGGGAGATTTTGGACTTCGTGAGGCCGAGCTCGAGCAGGTAGGGCGTGCAGTAGGTCATTTCTACGTTCCATGTGAATCTACATGTCGGTCAGTAACGCGCATTGTGAGAATATTCGGGGCATCAAGAGCGTACTGCAATCCAATGAGAGACGCAGTAAGCAATGCCATGCGAATACTCTCAGTAGAGCCCTTGACAGCTGGCGTGCCCGTCCATTGCGCGACGGATGGCATCTTCTAGCCCCGCACTCTCTAACGATTGTCGAAGATAAAGGCGCTGTCGCGTGCGCGCAAATTACTCTCACTTTCTGGACTTAGGGAAACGTGGAAGGTTGCATTGGGCGTGTAGTATTTGGTGGTAAGCAAGGGGCTCAACACAGTGACGGGACCAACACAATATAGGGCAAATGAATAAGCGTGCGAACTGGACTTTTACATTAGGAAACGTGTCTGCATAGAAATGTTGGACGGAGATGCAAGGGGAATCGTCAGCTCCATCGTGGCTTGGCCTTGAATTGATACGGATAGGACCGTTGAAGCGCTCTTGATATAGCTAGCGCCCGCAGCCCCGATACCGAACACCTGGGTCGACAGGATATGTGCCGATCAACTGGGCATCTGGTAACTCTTGTTCTTGCTTTTGTAATTGATATCGTAGTAGTCTCTACGATCATTTTGATAGCAGATGCCTTCATTTTCGTTGTTCGAGTTATCATATCAGCACGCTCTTGGAGACGCGTAGTCCGAGGAGAGGCCCACACCCTGAGCCGGCAGTCACCCGCCTGGGCACTTCATTCTGATGACTTACGCGTCATAGTGGAGGTCAATAATCTTGAAGTTCAATGATTTGCGTCTAGCGCCAGACTCAGAAGCCTGAGTCATCCAAATGGCCCAATCTTCCCCATCTTCTGACATTCAATATCCAGATGAGGGCCCCAAGAATCAAGATGCACATAATAAGGACCGTGAGCCAGGCTGTTTTTACGCTTGGCAAACGTAAGAACATAGCAATGCCGTGTCTCCCGGAAGATTTTCTTTCAGACTTGTTTCAAGCGAATAGCGACAGAATGGCTGCCTAAAGTCATGTGCTCCATTTGAAAGATTGGAATCGAATGCGAAGCAATCTGCTCTCTCTCTGGACACAATGATGAGCGAGAAGGGGCCAAACCCTGTTGAAAAAGAGCCAATATCAGTAGCACCTAAAGAGGGCAATTTGGACAAGATCGAGAGACTGCATTGCACTGGTATTCTCCATTGAAAGCATTGGGTGCTCGTTGAGACCACATGTTCTCGTTCAGGCGGTCGCTACTTTGCTGTCTGTCTAGCAACTCTCCAAAGCTGAATTGTGCTACGTATCTTGATTGACCAGAATGATTCGCGAACATTCGAACACTTCACAATCACTCGACTTTCCCCCTTAGCGCCTCGACTGTCTAGCGACGCAGACTCTGATTTTGGGAGGGCCTTCTTAGACTAGTATTCGTTACCAGTAGAGCTGAGGATTTCGAATGACATTGAACGAGCAATGTACTACAGATGAACGCGCTGTATGTTCAACAAAGACAGAGTTCTCAGAGACATGAAGTTGGAGGGTTATGATAGCACCAATGAAGTCCTAGAAGAGACCGTTACCTAATAAGAACGGGCGAGACAGTTTTGGAAATGGGTACACGAAATGAATTGGTCGGGAAACGGTGACCGAAATTCTTTCAGCTGAGAAGTGCATTGACGGCATCAGTTACACAAAACCCAGCTTGGTGGCACTTTTCAACTGATCCGGTCGGTCTTCAACATTACAAGAACATCTAGATATTCTAATTGGATCGCACAAAGGCTACACATATCGCCTAAGCTCGTTACGGGCGCACTTTGAAAGCCGAGGAAAAGTCTACAGACCACAAAGATCCTTGGACTCTTGCTGTGGAGCCCATCTCGAGACTTCACATGATGAACCGGATGCTCAGGTATCCTGACACAAGAGAGCGCATGACCCCAAATGAATGCATTGTAGAGTCTGAGTCTGAGTCCTGTATTCATGGAGGCAGGCTCATAGCGCATTTTGCCCAATGACTCGACATGCTTTGCCTGTCTCCAGGTGGGGATCGTAGAAGCGGCCCGGACTCGGAGAGATCAAGCGTCGGCAATATACCCCACAAAAAGGACCTTTACCCGCCAAGGATGGCAAGAGGAAGTCTAGATTATCATGGTCATAATATTTGTGGTCAGTCAGGACGGTAAAGCGAAAAGCATCTGCTCAGGTTCCGGGTTACGGGTTCAATGCCGTCGTCAAAAATACATGTAATCCCTCCCCCATCAAACACACTATTCCTTTTCAGATCTCCCTCTCACCGATAAAGGAACAGCGTTCAAACAACACAGCAGTTTGGGGTGAATATTTGGAATATCATGAACGACCTTTTTAAAACCAAGTCTTTCACAGAAAACGCATATTCCGAGCAAGTGTAGCCAGTATAATTCCGTCCAAGCAGTCGCTGCCTAGCGTGAAGAATGCCTACCTCTATTTTGTCGCCTAGAAGCGGTCGAACGTAGATCCCGAGTGCTTTGACGTCTCAAGATTGAAGCTAGAACATATCAATATTTGGCGCTGATATAGTCAGATCCAGGATCATTACGCGCATATTTGTGTTTGCTAGATGAGCACCCTTTGCATATCATAAAAAAGTCTTGATCAAGCTCGTGAAACGCACACTCTCCAATTCAAGTACAGTTTCATAATTCGTGATATTATCCACGCAGATCTCGTCGTTAGGATCATACGACGCGGGAATAGCGTTCACATTGCCATTGCCCGCTCTCCCTTGTCCGGCACTTTATCAGCATATATTTGCCGTTCAAACGAATGCTGAAACGATGCCTCGGTCAGAGAGGGATGTATCGCTTGCACATGAATTGCAACGGCACGGACATCGTTCACGCATGCTGCAAGTGTTTGTTCCATTGCGTGTTGCTATGCGCTGTGATCCCCATGGGCAGTGGTTTCAGACCTGCACAACAGTCACAGTGCAATGAAACAGCCGCATTTACAACACCGACATCTTGGGTTGGGCTGGATGTGACGGAACGCACGGCGAGTATCCGATGCGAAAGTTTGCTTGTTGATCGGGGCCATCTTGGAGCGGCCCATTTATTGTGAGACACTGGTTGTCTGTGCGGCAAGATCAATGCTCAGAACGGACTTGACCTGGTCGAAAATCATGGAAACAGCTTGGTGGCAAAGTCATAGAGACGGCAAGATATGTTATCGCTTGTACGCGTTTGTATTGCCTAGTATTATACACACGCCCTCATAGGAGGAACGTTCACACCGGTGTTCACATATCCACAACTCGACTTCCAATAGTGGTGCTCATACGCTGATACATGTGTAGCGACCAAAATGCGTGCCTGATGTACCTGAGATGCACCAACTTTTGCCGCCCATGCAAAATCGCTCGATGGCGACCAAGGTGTATCTAGCTGGAGGGTAGGAGACGACGCAGAGGCGCACGGAAAACAAACGGCGGCAAAGAAAGGAAAGAACAGAAGGGTAACCGACGAGACAAAAAGGAAAGGGTACTCGTGTTCATGTCGTGAAGCAGCCAATTTCCGGTGTACCACCACCCCCAAGGCTCCGAAGAAAGGAAAAGCATGCAATGCAATGCAAACATCAAAAGTGATGTTAGAAGAACATAGATACCGGTCTAGGAAATTAAACAGGATGAGAATGAAGATGGACAAGAAAGACGAAAGCAGATCCTCTAGGAGGCGACACCTCGAACGCCAAACGCTCATTTTACGTCACATGACGTCGTGATGATTTTGTTGCTAATGGCGGTGCGTGCTTAGTAGTGGCTGCCCGCCATGAGTTGCTGCTGTGGTGGAGCCATTGACATGCCCAGTCCTGGACCAGGAATGTCGTTGATGGACTGAGGTACATGAGCAAGACTTGAGAGGTAGTCGTTGCCTGATTCAGGCGAGTCCTCTTCCAGCGAATGAAGATGGTCTTCCTCGCCTTCGAGATCTTCGTCCTGGTAGTCGCTCAGCGGCTCGCCATCAGGGCGAGGCTCGTGTGTGCGACGATGTCTGTCACTCTCATTAGCACTTTGCCTTTCGTTGGAGGAAAATTCAGGAAACTTACTGGGCAAGATTGTCCGAGCGCGAGAAGGCCTTGTTGCACAACGGGCAAACGTATGGTCGTTCTTGTGTGTGAGTGCGCACGTGCCTAAGCGCCCACAGTCAGCGTCTATTCCAACTTAAAAATAGCCAACGAGCCTCTTCCAACGGTGGTACAAAAAAAAGACTACATTGGGGAAATTGCAGCGCTTACCTCTTGAGGTGTTCTAATCTCTTGAACAATCTGCCACATGTGGGGATCGGGCAAGAATGAGACTTCTGTGGGTAGGGGCCGATCTCCATCATGGTGGCGCTCCGGGCGCGTCGAAAGACTGGCGCGGCGCCAGCAGTGCGAGCAACAGCGCTGTGTTGCAGCGGCGTCTCGAAGAGCTCACCATTGACCATGCTGTTCAGGTCATCGTGATGCAGAAGTGCGGGTTGCTGTTCAGGGCTTTCCTCAACAGTGTTCAGAGGAGTACCTTGTCGCGACATGTTGACAACAGGCTTCACTTCTGACATTGCTGGGGGATAGCTTGCACCATTGGCACTATTTGGCGAGTTGTGGTTCGACTCGTCGGCTTCCGGGACCGGAACGACAGAGCTGGACATGGAGCGTCTCAGATCACTGGGGCGGTGGACTTGATGAGAGGCACCAGCAGCAGTGACTGCAGCCTGAATTCCAGCAGAAAGTGAGGAACGTCTTCTGCGTTGCTTGTATGTTGGTGAGCCTTCAATGACCGAGTACACGTTACCTGGTGCAAACGGCCTTGAGACGCCCGAGAAGCCGGGACCCATCAAGTTGGATGGTGGAATGTTCATCAAAGGATTGAATGTGTGGGGCACAGGTAAGTCGGGGATTGCGCTGTACAGACCGGTATCCTCGTTGGCAATGTACGCAGGCTCGGCACCAAGGCTGATCTGGTGTTGCGGTGGCGTCAGTGGCTCGTAGGACAGACCGCGAGTGCTGTAGTCCTCGTAATGAGAAGAGACGAATGAAGGCGCGGGTGAGTACTCCATGTAAGCTGGCATGGAGCTATGGCGTTGGTGCACTTGAGACAGAGGAATGCCATTGCGGTCATATTGCATCTGAGTGCTGAACTCTCGTTCTCTACTCTTCACGATGGTGTTTTGCATTGTTGGTGGCATTGACATTTGTTGATGGTATTGAGCCATTGGGTCTTCGTGATGATGCACGGGCTGGGGCATCGGCTGCGGTACCGGTACCATGGTCGGCGGGGGCATAGTTTCCATTCCACGCATATCAGGCGAGGTTGTCTGGTAGGACGGTTGGACATTGTTGTTAAAGGACGAGGAATTTGTTTGTTGCGCCTTTGTGAGCTGCTCAAAAAGCGACTGCGAAGAGTCGAACTCGAAGGAGAGGGCGGGCTCGCTCACGGCCATGGTAGTTGCCTCTTGACCCATCTTCTCGCGCTTGAGGTCACGCTCCAAGGCGTCGAGGAAGAGTCGGTCGTGAGGTACACTATACCAGTAGAAGACCTTTTGCTTCTTTTGCGTCCGGATGCAGTTGTTCTTGTACAGAAAATCCAGGAAGGCGCTCTTAGGCTCCTCAAGCGAAGCATCTGTACCCGACTTCAGGTTGCGCAGATCTGAGAAGATGCCCTCTTCGAACTTCTTGGAGTTCTTGACTGGACGGCCAAAGGCCTGGAATCTGAAGGACAAACATCGCACAATATCTGTTCCTGAGATGTGGAAGAGATTGCTCCTGAAAAAGCAGTTAGAATCCAGCTGAATGTGTAGAGGACCACGACAATGTGATGTTGAATGCACTCACCATAAAACGCAAGAGACATATTCGCCAGTTGGCAATAGGAATCTACGGATGTACTGATCCGGTTGCCAGTCAACTGGCGCTGAGATGAGGAAGTATTTGACTGCAGCAGCGTAAGTAGGCGACCCAACATGGCAAAGGACCAAGCAGAATAATGCGCGACTGCAATGGAGACATGGATGAGGCACGTACGGTTATCGACTTGTTGAAGAGCGACGATGCTGTCAGGTGGAAGGCTTTGTTGGGCATCCTGATCTAACAAGAAGGTCTCGGGCGCGACAGAACGTGCCTGAGGCGGCGGCATAGCAGCATGATGGGCGGAAGGATACATGCTGCGCTGCAACACGTTCCTCTATACAAACGTTTTGGAGTTGGTACTTCAGACGTGATGGCCCTCTGGAACGATGGAACACGATGGAGAGGCGTTCGAAAGGTCCTGCCAGGTTCGAATAATAAAATGTGAGGCGCAAAGCGAAGGAAAAAAGGCCAGCGACGGTATCAGATATGTTAAATGGGATAATAAAACGTATCGAGGGCCTGCCTCGGAGTGGACAGACTCGACGTACAAGAAGACCGGACAGAGTGAAGGTTAGGGCTCTGGAGATCTCAAACGCAAGTGGGAGGGACGGAGCTTTTAGGGGGGTGTCAGAGGTCTCTGAAACCCCTCGTTAGCATGTTTGAGTTATTCCTGGCCCTGCGCTTGGCTGGTAAGCGTGCGGGCGGCGGCCAATTGGGTGGCGCACGCCGGCGTAGCGACAGGGAAGCGGCAGGGAAGCGACTGGGGTGCGGGCGACTCGTGGGACGGCCGTGCATGGGACGTGATGGCGCTGGGAGAGGTTGGCTGGCCGCTTAGTGTGTTGGATGTCGCTGGCAGAGGGTGGAGAATGATCCATGGGGGATGCCTGTGGACGAGGAAGATTAGACGACGGCATTATGCGATGGGGGTCTGGAAGGTGAAGGCGCTCAGGGCGCCCTGTCCTCGCCCGTTGGCCGCTCCTGCCCTCTCCCTGCCTGCTCGCTCCTGCCCTGCGCTCCGCCGCTCCTGCCCTCGGTCAAGCCCACACGGCCTCGTCGGCGCACTGCCAGCTTCCGGCCTAGCCCAGCGCTCTGCTGCACGCTCGCTTGCATCCCAACTCCACGAGGCCTGGAAACACAGACTTCCAGTTTGCCTATCTTGAGTATTGATCATCGCGGTCCGACGCCCGCTTTTGTGCTTCACCCACGGCCACGCTTCTTGCGCCAGTCTAGTCCGCGCAATGGGCAGGTCCGGCGAGAGGCCCGCCTCAACACCATGGGCCCCTCCTCCGTCACCTCTGCGTAGCTGCTCCCAGGAGGGGGGGCGACCTCGTGGACTGCCAAAGCCTTGCAGCCACGCCCAAAAGAGGCGCTGCCAGTTCCATGGTTGCCGCGCAGCTGATCGCAAGGCTTCGGGTCACCGCTGTTTTGCCGTCACATCTTCACCACCGGCTCCGCTGTCAACTAGAACACCCATACTCGCTCGCTAGAACGTGCGCTTTGGAGCTATTGAAAACCGCCTTCGACTCGCGCCCCTCGTGCCGGCACTCGCCGCTGACCATCTGCAATACGTAGAAACGTCACGCGTTGGACGCTGCACCTCTTTGCAAATTGGGCTCGCATCACGAGAACATGCCCTCGATGGCTACCACCGAGCCTTGCTCCTCAATTCGTCCTCTGTGGCTGATCAATTGAGAGCGTGAGGTGCGTCTAGATGCAGGAACCAGCAGAAGTAGCACTGGGGCATCGTTTGATCTCCATTCTGAAACACGCTGCTTGCCAGACCGGCGGGAGCGCCCACCAGCTTCTCGCAAATCTTTGCAAGATCTCGCAGAATGGAGCATCTTCGTCCAATCTGTCGCTACGAGGCCATCACCTCCCACTGCTACTTGAGATGCGATCCAAAGATAGCGATTGCCTTCTTTGCGATTGACTGGAGTGCCTAGACTTCGGCGTCACGCTCCCCTCGCAAGCCAGTGAGGGAGTGGAAGCCGTTTCAGACTTGCTTTTGGCTGGCCGTTTTGGCCCTGCCGTTTTCACACACTGACCGGCTAGCGAATCAGGGACTGTCGGCGGCATTGCCATTCTTGCGCAAGCGCTACACCCGGGGGTTGCTAAGATGCGATGTTGTCACCGGGATCCTCGTGCATCTGGAGGCTGGTCATCACAGGCACCGTCACTCCAACTTGTCAGCCTCTGCAGCTTGCCAATGACGCGTTATGTCGACGTTATGCTGGCATGCTACACCCAAAACCCTTGCCACTGCTCCGTTAGGGAGGCAATTTCTTGTTTCATAAGGCACCGTATGTGAATATCTGGTCCGGAATGGTTGAGAGATTCAGCCGGGTGCCACTGTTTGGAACCAGTCTGTCCATGAAAGACACTGAGCACGCCGAGGGCTTGAATTGTTACGAAACTTATGATGGCGAGTGGAGAAGCCGGCTCTATGCCGACTTTGTGCCGTTTCTGCGAACGCTTGGTGCCTTACCGTCAGACCTGCAGTCCCGTTTCCCCAAAACGAAGTCTCGCATACGTGTGTACGAGCTTTGGTACACCCACCGGAGCAAACAGCACATTGGGATAGTGGAGTTCTGTACCTGCGCTAGCGGGGCTGGAGTGACAGTTCTGAAACTCCTTCACCCTTTGCCTGACTGCCTTAACGGGACACGAGGATACCGGTCGAAAAAAGAATAGTGTCGCTTGAATTCGTCCTTTTTGCATGATGTTGAAAAACATCTGCAGGAGAATATTGCTCTTGCTGCTTTCGTCGTCCAGAACGAAGGAAGCAGGTTAGGGGGATTCGGTAAATGATACTATTCAGGTTGGTCAATGGACCCTTCCTAGCAATTTCAAGTCATGTACCACAGCCGTGGCCCAAAGCTTGCCAGAACACATGGCCCGGAGGCATGCTCTACACTATTGAAGAGCTATGACTAGCAAAAGAGGCATTTGGCGAGTTGGTATGAGGGTGGACAAGCCGACACGCAGAAGAGTCGGCTGGAAAGATTAGCCGTGCTATCCGCTTCCATATCCACATCTGCGTACCCCTTTGCTTTGCAGTTTGAAGTCTTCGGACAAAGTAGGCAGATGCCATGGCCGTACAAACCTAATTGATTCCACCTGCAGCGGACGCACGTTTTCCGGTCGCATTGGGACGAGATCCAAAGTTACCCATCGCTGATCCCCATGCATGCGATTGTAGCAGAAGACACCGGAAAACTACTGCTTAACGAGCCAAAGAGCTGTGTACAATCGAGGCACGGACCCAAGCTGTGTTTCGAGTCCATGATCTGCTCCCGCTGCATCAGATTCTGGGTCCTTGTATCAGACTGGCCGAAGTTTCAGGTTGATTATTTGTCACTTGCAGATGGACTCTTTGAATACGACCTCTGCATGCTGCGCGGGAGATCTGATTGAGCCGCCGGTAATTCTTGAACAGGCCTGTGCCGGGGATAATCTGCTGATCCGTAGCTGGAGTACTCCAGGAAATCCAACGCTTACACAGATATGGATTACACGGTTTCGATTGTGAGCTGTCCGAGCGCTGAACTATAACACTCTGCGCTTAACTTAAGTTCTTCTGGACTTGTTCTACGTACATGGCTTTAGAACCCCACTATGTCGTTCATCATTGCGCCATAGGGCACCGGCGAAGTTTTGGCTTTGATGGATAAAGTTTACTAGCGTAACCTGTAGTCGACCATCGAAGCGAAGACAGAGATTTGTCTTTAGTGCCTTTTTGATGCGCGACACATGACCCAAGACTGAGCCAAACTTTATTTTGAAGTTGGTCGGCAGCAGTCAGCCTTAAAGAATTGTGGCTCATGCTAGGATTAGGATGCAATGGTTCGCATCTCCAGACAGGGACAGCTAGAGATCGCGCCAGCTCGAAAATAGAAATCACTGCAGTCGAGAAGCGAAAAGAGGCAATAGTAGATACATTCCTGCTGCAAAAAGGAGACTGTGGATCTAGCTGGGAAGGCCCTCGGAAAACTTGCACTAAGTTCTATTGCTCGCTAAGTCGAATAGCTGCAGCTTGGAATATGGGCTCCGCTATGTGGTTCTTTTGCATGTCCTGGACCCAAAGGAGTTTTAGAGTCAATTGCTGGAGGCCGTGCTTCACAGCGGCGTTATGGACATTGAGGAGATCCGGTTCCTGCGGCTTGTGCGGATATGTAGCAGAGCGTAATCGGCACATCCAGGAATTGTGTGCAGACGATCAAAGCTTATTACGCCATTAAGCGTCGAGACCTCTTCAGAAGCCGAGAGCATGACTTGTATAACCTTCAGTGTGGGTTTGATAGTGGGGGGCGGCGAATGCCAAAGTCGAAAACATACGACAATCATGCTACTTGCATTAAGACCTGAGTTCCCCAGGGCAGGATACGGCAAAAGCTCGGCCTCATGTTCATCCAGCGGCTACGATTTTCCGTTGAGTTTAATGGAGCTTGCACGTGGCCTGCTTTTGCACTGAGGAGGGCCGAACGTGTCAATGCACAACATCCAAAGCTCGAGTAAATTTCGTTCGCCCTAGCAGTCACTTGACATGACAGTTGATGAATTGACGTTGAACATCTTTTGACACCGTTTGTTGGCTTCGTTGTGATATAAGATTCAGAACGGGCAAGTGTACCGAACGTAAAGTAATTGGCTATTCTCCACTCTGTGAGTTTGTCATGACTGGCGTCTGTCTGGAAATCAGCTGATTGTGGTAGCATTGCTTTAAAAAGCTAGATGATAAGACAATGCAAGGCACCATTACATTTGGAGAACTCGAGATAATCCCAGGAATTCGTCCGTTATCGTCGGAGAGTGTCTATCGATAAATTCCTCACAGAGGCTTAGTATCACTGGGATCTATTGTTGGGTTGGTGAGAAAGGAGAAGCATGAAACAATTATTTACAGTTTAATACCCTGCAAATGGCAGAGTAGCTACTTACTGGAAATATTTGCTGGAAACTCGAGCAAATGAGACCAATTGAAGTTGATTTGCGTGATACCTGGCTAAGTCTAGCAAATGACTTCACCATTATTTCGTGAACTAATTTGCAAAGGATGCCAATACATAATTGTTTCGATCAAATATAGATAGATGACATGCTCTGAATGACAGTGAGTTCGCATCGAGGTCGTGTTGTGAGGCTTCAACCCTTCCCGTCACTAGTGGCTCTTGGCAACGCTCCCATGACGGCTGTGAGCCTCAACTTTGGAAGCTCACTATAGCCTCCACACATCACATGCGTCCGTATTGATGTTATCTTTATCTATGGCGGGGGCCAGAGTCCCTTCGGCACCATTCATCTGCCATATTCAATCTTCATTGGGGCTGCGAGGACTCGCGCGACGAACACGAATCAGCGAAACTTTTTGTCCCTTAAGCTCACGTGCTTCTTGTTCATGGGTCCGCAATGATGCCACCCAACCAACACGAGTTCTTTCAAGCTCTAGGTCTCGATTAAGCATACACTCGGGCCGTCTTTTAAGTACTTCAAGTTCGCAAAAGCTCAGAGATAAGGAAGGGGGAAATGTCTCCACTCAGGCGTCCAACCCAACAGACAGCAAGGTAGGTCATATATTCCTTTTGGTCCACGGAAGATGCCGCCATTATTTTTGCCACTTGTCAATCAACCGTAATATATCACTATGGAATGCTCGGAGCAGTGGGAATGCGGCTCGCCGAGGGTTTTGGCCTTGAGTTCTCTTTGTCAATCTAAAGGTTAACATATGGGCGATAATCAACTTTAGCAATAAGATCTCCATATCAGCCTGAGTCAGGACATGAAGATATACATCTATACTGTCATGATGTATAGTTCTTTGAACTTCTTCTTGAGGATTTATGCTGACGTTCTGCTAGCCACAACCATCACCATCAGCTACTGCGAAACTGGCCACAACCCTGAAATCTACACTCAAGCTCGACACTGTTCGACATGAAAACATCTACAACATTCCCAATTTTCTCACCCTGACACGTCTGATTGCAACTCCGGCGGTCGGCTACCTCATCATACACAATCATCATCTCTATGCTTTCTCACTTTTCGCATATGCAGCCTTCTCTGACCTTCTCGACGGATGGATAGCCCGACGCTGGAATCTTCAGACCGTCGTAGGAAGCGTAGTTGACCCTATGGCCGACAAATTCCTGATGACTACCCTCGTGACGTGTTTGGCTGTCAATGGAAGTCTACCGATGCCGCTATTTGCCCTCATTCTGGGAAGAGATGTCAGTCTGGCCATTTCCGCACTATACTACCGGTATGCGAGTCTCCCTGCCCCGAAGACCATGGCCAGGTATTGGGACTTCAGCCTACCAAGTGCGGAGGTACACCCTACAACAATCTCCAAATTCAACACGTTCTTGCAACTGAGTTTACTCGGTACCTTGCTTTGCACAAACCTTTTGCACGATCCTTCAGCTACCTCATCCGCAGCAGGTGGGCTCCTCATGTCGATCCAAGAATTACTCGGAGGGGAGGATGGTGTGAGAACCATGATTCAAGGCATGTCAGCTATTGTTGCTAGCACAACGATCTATAGCGGGCTTGAATATACGTGGTCGAAGAAAGCAGTAGTTATCTTAGGAGGAGATGAGGCGTTGAAGAGAAAGCAGGGGTTCAGAGGCAGGATGATCATGGCTAGTGGTTTTGGATCTTTCATAGCGCTTGCTGTGTATCTTTGGTATAATGGAAAAAAAGAGGAGGATGCCAAGAACCAGGTTGAAAAGGCATAGTCGGGTTGTAAAGCATACTCTTCCTGGAGGCTCTTGTACGATAAGGATTAGGCTAGCACATATGGCATTGGCAAACATTTATTGGGTATTCATTTGTCTTCATTCATCATTCCTTCTGATCTGATCGGAATGCGTTACCATGTGCAACCCATATCGTCCTCAATTTGACAACCAAAACACACGCACCTCTGTTCCGCAATCATTCAATACCGCCAAACCACACAAACTTCTCCAAATTGTTCAACAAAGCTGCTAATCTGCTTCTTTACCTCTGCCTACCTTCCATTACCTACCATGTCTGCAATCAATTTACAACTGCTTGTGTCTACTATATCAAGCTTCTTGCTGAACCCTTGCCTCCAATCTGATGATTCACCATCACGCCGCTCACGGTCCAGGAAGAAGAAACTCATTGTTTGTAACCAATACCAGCATCGCTTGTATCTGAGACCTATCATGCCAGCTACGACGAGGAGACAGAGTGATATAACATCCATTGGGGCTTCGCTGGTGCCACAGCCGCCCCACGATGTTGAGCCTGAGACATGGGAAAGAAACAAGAGCACAAGATTGGAGGAGGATGAGGAAGGAGTCAAGGAGCAAAGTTCACACGAGATTGCGGAAAACAAAGCGCAAGATGTGCAATTAAGTGTGTCTAACGAAACAAAGGACGAGCGACCTTTCTGTCTCCCGGCCTCGAAGCAACGAACGCAATCCACACAAATAGCAAACACTGTACACGGGCTAAATAATTCAGAGAAAAACGGAGAAAATAACCCAGACCCATTGGGTGAGGTGGACGAAGTGTTCCTGCACTTGGAGGATGATTACCAACTGAGAGGACCACAAGCCGCATTGAATCAAATTATAAGAGCGAAGAAGGTAAAATTACAGCCCCGAAAAGTTTCACGGAAAATCAGACATCAGACTGACAATTACCCACAGGCCGCTATATATAGAGTCCAGAAATTAATGATACGCAACTTAACATAAACAAACAAACGATATTCTCTTCGACAACCAACCCAACTTAGGGTAGTAGCATACATATGTTATCAATGCGAGTCCCCAGTAAAGGTTCGAAAGGGCTATAGTATTTCCGATCGAACGACAAGTGGGAATACAACTAAATTGAGGTATCATGAGTGCTGGTGTAGGATGTTGTTAAAACCGAGGACAGAGAGAATAGCGCAGTTTGAAGCGCGGTAATTCTGTGATGAAGCGAACAAATATAATATACAGATTGTTGATATATAATGTTACAGTCTATGATATTATGACAAATACGGATGTGTGGAACAAGGCGGAATCATCTCAGATTTGCCTTACCCTCCCATGTTGCTACAGCTTTTTCGAAAAGATCGCGACACGGCACTTTACTACCCAACTTTGCGCACAATAAGAAAGCGCCACTCAATTTTCTATGCAACGAGTACGTCTCCTCTGGTGGCGGCGCCAGTCTTTCGTTTACCATGACTGGAATCAAGCCCCTCACTCTGTCTGTAATTGTCTGATCTTGGAAGTCATATAATTCAGGCCCGGAACCACTAAACGGTTCGGCAAGCGTCAAAACAGACTGGACATGCGCGTCAAGCATTGCAGGTGATTCAGAACCGGTGAGGTAGCCAAGTTCAAGGGAGAGAGTGCGAATGCTTTCACGATCGCCCTCTGAAGCCGCGATCAGGATTTTGATGTATGGTTCGACGAACTCATCGGGATAGTCTCTACTGGCACCGAAATCGAGAAGTTCGATTTTCTGTTTTTCCGCATTGTAGAGGAAATTGGTCCAGTTAGGATCGGTCTGCATGAATTTGAATTCCACAATCTCTCGCAGACACAGACGCAGGATCTGTGTGCCAATCCAATCGCGCTGCTCTTGGCTGAGGTTCTTTGGCTTTGTCACACCAACGCCGTCCATGAACTCGGCGGTGAGGACTTCTCGTCCACTGGCTTCCGGAAAGACTCTCGGTACTGTGAACACGTCTGTGTCATCAGATAAGAATTCACGGAAACGGGTCTGGCTTTCAGCTTCCCGGACATAGTCGCACTCCCAGCCAAGTTCGGTTCGCGCATTGGCGATCGTCTTATCTAGGTAGAGTCCCTTGGGTAGGAGGCGCGACGCGGTCAGAAGAATAGAAAGGTTGCTGAGATCAGAGTCAATTGAGTTGGCAACGCCAGGATATTGTACTTTGACTGCTACTGCTTGTCCTGTGGATTTGAGGACCGCCTTATGGACCTGACCGATTGATGCTGCTGCAATAGGGACGTCCTCGAATGTTTCGAAAAGGTCACGCCAATTCTCGCCGAGGTTACTCGAGAGGACCAGGTTGCGTTGCGAGGCGGGCATGTAATCTGCACTGTCTTGCACTCGCTGCAGAACATCGTGTATTGCAGGCGGTAGCATTTTGATATCTGTCGATTGTCAGCCCCCATAATCCTCTCAAGGTTGGTTTACGGACCTTGGAAGCTTATCATCTGTCCAAGTTTGAGAGCGGCGCCTCGCATACGTGACAACTTAGCCACCAGAATCTCCAAGTTTCCGGGGCTGAGCATGAGGGAACCAGTGGTCGATGCAGCACTACCAGTTGCACGACGGAGGCCTTCGCCAACAGCCCCGAGAGCCATGCTGGTACCTAAGCCGGCGTACTGCCATAGGCGGCCAAATCTTGATGACGGAACGCTGGACTCTCGCAATGCATACGGTGCCTTCTGCGGCAATGAACTCATCTCACTGGGTGACTATGATGTAGCTGTCAGCAAATCAGCATGCTTCAAGCGAAAGGACAGAGCAAGCGTACCTCAGACACAGCATCTTCTGACCTCACATCTTGAGCAAGCTTCGATGCAAGATCTTCCATTTCCCTTGCGGTTGTAGCAGCCTGGGCCGACTGCTCCACCTCCGAAGGCTGTTTCTGGCTGCTCCTTTCGACATGTGGGGAAGCATTAACGGAAGGCACGGGACGGTCATCAAGCGGGTGTCTGCCGCTGGTCTTCCTTTGCAGATGCTCTTTTCGGGAGAAAGGATCGCTTCCAAGCATCTTCGCCACTCGTCTCGAATGAAACACGTCTGTGTTGATACCCTCTGGTATCTTCTCCTCTAGTGTGACTTCCTGCGCTCGTTTCGCTCCAGGCTTGGGAATCGAGTAGTACACGTCTTGGTTCAGTCGGGTATCCTCGACATGTTCATCGCTTTCCTGTCTTGTTCCTGTATGCTTCGGTATCTGCGAGCGAATTTGCGAGAACGCGGGAGGCTGCGACTCCACAGATCGTGAGTAAAATACATCTCTGTCATGTCCCTTTTGAAGCTCTTGTATTTGAGGTGACTTTGAGGGTTGCTGGAGGTCATTCGCATGGGAGGGAATAGATTCAGTAGGCTTTGTAGGGACTCTCGTAGGCTGTCTCGGTAGAGGGATTGTTGATTCGACAGATTCTACTGGCCTGAGGCCTTCTCCAGTGCGTGGAGCCCGTACACCCTGATCTTCAGCCAGAGGTTCTTTCGGTGCTTCAGGTACCGAACGCTTATGATACGTATCGTGTCCCCCATCATCTTGATCTATAGTCAATTCCGAAGTTGGAACCGTTCCATCCGGTAACGGTCGCCGCGGAGATTTCTTCTGCTCAATCTTTAGCTCATCCTCTGGTGGTGGCGTGCGTGCTGTGTGTTGTTCGGAACGATCATAGTGATGATCTTGCTCTAAACCCTCCCTGATACCCTCTTCTTGGCCATTGCCTTTGACTGTCTCCCTACGGGGTATACCCTCATGCTGTGTTCCCGTCGCCCGTTCTGCTGCCGCCTTCGCATACGTGGGGGCCTCTTCACGGAAGCGCTTCGAGAGGGCAATCGCAGCCGCTGCTGTCAGCGTGACCCGATCGGTCTGGTTCTTGACAGCCTTCGCTAGGGTAGAGGTCTTATTGTAGACATCAAACTGATTCGACCGAAGCGCGATGTGCTTCCGTGCGACGGACGTGGAGGCATTGAATAGCTTCGCGGCATCGACCAGCCGTCTGCCTGCCATTGGAATTCGATTCGAGCGCTACGGGTATGAAGGAATCATGGCGCAAAGTGGTACCGCCTTGTAAGATGCAGGAATGTGAGCCCATCGAAAAGTATCCGCGTCATAGCTTGTTGCAGTTAAGCTTAAATGCCGACTGCGCGTGATTGGCCGACTCGCTGCAGCTCCCGTAGTGGGGGACAGCTTGCTACCTCACATATACCCCGAAACAAACACAGCTGGTAAGCTTTTATTTAGTTTTCTGTTTGCAATACGTTTCACACGGCCCCCACCTGATTGCTTTTCGGACACAAGGGAAACAGAATCAAGAATTTGCGAACCTGAATCAGTCGATCCCCGCAATTGAGGCGCCGCTGCCACAACCTCAAGGGTCAAATAAACGTGTCCAACCGACAACCTAGTATCTCTGCGGCGCCCATTGAATTTACAACTTAAATACGATCGGTGGTCAATCTCATTGGGCAGTTATAATATCACCAAGATCCTAGACGGATTCAGCCAAGACTTCACTTCTACTACAACCGAACCAAACGGGGAAAGAGTTGGAGATGAAGGTTGCGTGCCTACAATTTGCGCCCGAAGTAGGACTCGTTCAAGAGAACATTCGAAGAGCAGACAACATCTTGCAGAATACACGAATACCAGCCGACTTGGATTGGCTTGTTCTGCCTGAACTAGCATTCTCCGGTGCGTGATCTCTACCTCCAGTGACGCCGTTTTCAAAGACATATGATGTAGTGTATAGCTGGAACAGGACTGCGCTTTAGTTAGATTACTTACAAGTCTGTGTATCACTCACCTCTAGTCAACCTTGGGATTTGGCTCAGCCATGGTTCAGTCACACATGCCCAGCACATGCGTAGTTTCTGTTTCGATCGTCATAACATCCCATGTAAAATCCTGTAAAGCAGCTCAAGTATACTAATACCACCCAGGATACAACTTCCACTCTTTGGAGGAGATAAAGCCCTTCCTTGAGCCCACAACATCCGGAATCAGTACCCAATGGGCCATCCAAGTAGCGAGACACTACACATGTCACGTCACCATAGGCTATCCAGAAATCACTGTCCCTTCCTCTAACCCCTCAGACACGCAAACACAGTACAACTCCACAGTGACCGTTAGCCCACAAGGAACGATACTGCACAACTACCGGAAATCATTCCTCTACTACACAGACGAAACCTGGGCGTCCGAAGGCCCTGGATCCTGCGCGCATACGCTCTCTGATCCGTCGTCGAAAGATGCGCCATTCTTTGCGGGTGAACTGGGGGCGTTGGGAAAGGTCACACTGGGTATATGCATGGATATAAATCCTTTCCGCTTCACCTCTCCCTGGGACGATTACGAATTTTCTTCGCTGGCGCTTTCTTCCCAGTCCCCGCTCCTCTGCATCAGCATGGCCTGGCTATGCCACCTCACGCCCACAGAATTGCTCACTGACCCCACACAACCCGACGTCACCACTGTAGCATACTGGGTCGAGCGGTTCCAGCCCCTTGTGGAAGCGAAGAACGATAAACCAGTGTACGTTATAATGGCGAACCGGTGCGGAATGGAGAAGGGGGTATGCTATGCGGGCAGCAGTACAGTTATCAAGATCGAGAAAGGGGTTGTAAGTTTGTTTGAGACGGCAGGGAAGAGTGAAGAGAAGTGTCTTGTGGTGGACCTCGCTGAGCGGCCAAAGTTCCAGGTGAGGAGTGGACGATAGGGAGGGTCGATGTTTGAGCATATGGTTAGAGTTATGACTTTCTCAGATGGGATTGCTGATCGAACTGTGCATAGATCCTACTCCTATAACATCTTTGATGCTTCGTTGCGTCGTTTGATATACTATCTAGTATACGCTAAGAATTGTGCATACCATCTTCACTGAGCATATATGTTGATTTCGGAGCAATTCACGTCACCAATGTAGTTGTAATCAATGTTGTTCATTCGACCAGAGCAAGTGCATTCATTCATCACTGCCTAGTCTAAACCATCAGGTCCGATCCCGACCCATATCATTTTCAGACCCAAAGCGCCATGAGTGAGAGTGTCCGGTGATGAAACATGTCCACCAATCCACTCCATGCATCCCTCATTTGAAGATGTTCCCCACTTGGAAGACTGATCGCTCGCTTCCCGCCATTTGCGTAATTCCCGTGATCGCTCGTTTTAGGTGACGTAAAGAAGAAAGTGAGATTGGGAACCGAGAATCGAGAGAGGGACGGTGTGCGAAGGCGAGTCGTCTAGATACCGAGACGGGTCTTGCGCCAATGTCGTCGCTTGGCGTTGTACCTGGAGATGTTCTGTCAGTCCAATGCTCCACTGTCCAATCTGTCGAACGTCTGTATTTGGCAACGACCGTCGGGCAAGTAGAGTGGAATCGGGGTGTCGTACCTGATGGTGTTGTTTGTCCTCAGGCGGATCCACTGAGGGATCGGGCGGTTCTGCTTCTGCGCGCGGGCAAGCTTTTGCTTGGTGCGGAAAGACTTGTGGCTCTGCGAAAATTGTCAGAAATTGTCCTGGAGCGTTATTGCGATGTCGAGAGTGATTGCGTACCGGCATCGTGACTGCTGGATGTGAGTAGTCGGATGTCGAAGAGTGTTGTCGTTAATTCAGGAATTTTGGTTGAGGCGAGATCGTGTGGTGCGAACTAAGCGGCGAAAGTGGGCTAGACCGCATTCGGTTAACGCGCATTCGTGACTGCCTCACGCAACCATTTTCGACCCTACGGCATCCCAATGCCGCCGACGCTGGTTATTAGCATGTCGACAACGACAATTAACATATCAGAGTAAGAAAGAAAACTCAAGAAGGAGCAAGCGAATTGTGAATGTCTTTGAACTTCTTTACTTCCATTGCTTCTGGTGATGAGGGGCAATTGAGCGCATTCAAATCCCTTGTTCGAAAGACTAGATATGATACTTGAGGGCAAAAAGTGCAAGTACCGTACTCTTGGTACTGCATAGCATTCTGGTTTCTATCTTATATTCACGAGAGAACGATGTGTCTCTATCTGGTCATAATCCGCCTTGGTAAATTTTTGGTTGATGGGTCCGACCCGTAGAAGTTTCGAAAAGAAGAGCCAAACAGCTGACCCAAAGAACGTTTGGGATAGCTAAATGAGTTCGTGTATGTTTGAAAAGTAAGCCTAGCCGACGAAGCCGCTGGCAACATTCGGTCAGCTCCACATCTAACTTCAACGTCCTGTAGACACTATGAAAGAGAATGTCAAGAACGTGTCGTCTAGGCCACAGCTAAGGTGGACAAGTAACCCTTTTGAACAAGGAATTACATTTTTGGAAGAGAGTGAACCGTTCCACTAAATCGTAGACACACGTTGTCTCAATGATGCCTGGCTTGTTTGGTTCACTGCAAGAATTGCCCCACATCAAGCACGAAATTGTAATTCATTCTTCTTTACTTTACATGGGATATCATTAGACATTGTATTGCTATTACCACCATGTTCCTCAATTGCTAGAGCAAAAGCCTCTCAACATAACCATCTCACCACGACACAGCTGATGGCCGTCCCAGTCTAAGAAGGACTCTCACCTGCCATCCCACCCTACTTCCAAGCGGCCTTCCAAAACCCTTTCATTTGAGCTAGGGTTCGGCCAATCCCTTGATTGATATTTCCAAACAGACATTTCGCGCTTTTCCGCAGTGAGCATATCTTGAGTTAGGCTCATGATCCATCAGAGTTTCGTGCCCAAGCTTGTTGCATTTCGCTAGCTTTACTCAATGAGGATCAAAGGGACTATTCAGTGCCCGCCGAGGACTGGAATGCAATGAAACATGGTGCTCTAAGTGATGGACAACTGAACTCAGTCCTTGGCTCTTGACGATGAAAACCGTTATTCTAAAAGCTAGGTATAGCGACTCTGAAGTGGTATATACATGATAGGAAAATTCAAGTTGGACCACGAGCTATCGATTAGCCCTGATATCGTACCTGTCGTGGCTCGGTTTTCGCATCTCTCATGGCATGACCCAGACGTTGAGCTGACTGCCTTTATGTACAACCACCTACCTAGGGCTGCCAAAGATTCATCGGGTTGCGGTGCTTTACAATAACCATTCCTTGGCTCTCTACTCCAACTAGAAATTTTCAACCCCCACACGCGGAGGCTGAAACATTGCTTCAGGACCTTGCATTTCTGCTCAGTCTTGCGCAGGCAGAACGAGTTCAGAACCAGTCTGCTGGGTGAAGAGGAACAGTTTGACCATAATCATTGGGTCTCCTCCAGGGGATTTGTGCGCGGCAAGTACCAGTGCCGGCAGAGCATCCTTGGCCACTCCATATATCCGCACGCCTTGCATCTAAAGGATGGCCTGATCATGTCAACGGAGCAAGCCGGAAACAAAACATGGTGTAGAGTCATGGCTGGGCCCTAAAGATGTGGATGGACCCTCGACAAAGTCAGCATTTGTGGCCCAGACTTCAGCAACGCACAAGCGGATTGCAGGTGAGGCATAATATCTGGAGCCCAGATACTGCATGAATATGCGATGGCGCTACTGTGCGCTACTGGAGACTCTTGTGTGGGTCAGAGTGGAGAAAGTGGGAGGTGTTGAAGGTGCTATAGCAGCAGTAACAGCAGCATGCGACAGGTACCATGATCCATGTACTTTTCACCATGCTCGACCCGACGACAAGCCCATGACACAGATGAGACGAACGAGCGCCGAAGCAATGTCAGCGGAGGTTAAAGGTTTCAATTATCCCACCCCAGATTCGCTGGTGGGGAGGTGGAGCTATGACAATCTTGCATTAGCAAGGGTCAGTGGACAATGATGTCGATCCCGCGGTCTGAAAAAGACGTCCTCCGTCTCGGCGAACCTGCTCGTCGCATTCTTTCGCACACCAGCGGATCCACTACCATCATGTCTCGAACACCCATACGCGAATTAGCCATTTCATAACACCTCAATTGCTCGTCCTGGCACCCATCTCGTGCCACTGCAGCTTCCGAGCGCGTTCCGTGGGACAAAAATTTACAAGCCAACGCCCCAACACTTCAGAAAAGGGAGCAAAAAGGGCTGATTGACCACTTTTACGTCCTACGCGAAAGTCAATCTTCGACGCAGAAAGCGAAACTCTATCCTCACTTTCATAAGTCTTTCGAACCATAACACAGCCATGACAGACTATCCAGCTACTCCAACAACTCCGAAATCGCCCTCTCCAGCCAACGTTCCGCGCTCCTCAAGCCACCCGCGCCTCACCAGCTCAAAGCTCTTTCTTCCACTGACCAACGATGCTGCCGCTCTGTCTACGCGTGGCCAACACCTGCCCGCCCTCCTCTCGCGCCGACCATCAACCATCCGAAGTAGTGAGCGCAGAGGAAGCGAAACCGATGATGAGGATCTGGAAGGCTTCAGACATGGGCTATTAATGCCATATGACAGAGATCCAGATCGTAAGAACAGTGTTGGCGCGTATGTCCTAAATACGCCGCAGATGAGGAGCCAACGGTTGATTGGCAATTCGAATCCGAGGTACAGATGGGAAAGATACTACAAAAGCGAAGAGGAGCTCAAAAGCATGAGAAAGCCAATACGAGAGTATTATGAGCGCAACAACCAACTCATCCAACATTACATGTACATTGACCGCCTGCTTGACTCTTCTCTTCCTCACAACCTGATTCAAGAATATACGAACCTCGAATCTGGCGCAGTAAAGATCCCAACTACAATCACGGAAGAGTCGTCAGCGACAACTACGCCGATTGCTACACCTGGCACGAATACTCCGGGCTTGATCAGCGAGAATGGGAGTACTCTGCTGTTGAGTCACTCTTCGGTCAGCTATGGCACCACAGCTACCAATGGCACCAATGGTGCGCCCAAAGCCATGGTCAAGCGCACGCCCAAGGGCCTGTACAAAGTCCCTGAAGCAGACGAAAACTCGCCATTGCTTGCGCGAACTGATGATGCTGTTGAAGACGAGGAGGACGAGGAGGAAGTCATTGACGCGAAGCTGAAAGACTGGGTGCCCGAAGAAGACGAGGACACCGAGTCTCCTATCGTCAAGCTCGCACTTTACGTCAACCTCTCCGCCAACACCACCCTCCTAATATTGAAGATCATAGTCGCTGTCATGACTTCTTCCCTTTCGGTGGTCGCCTCCTTGGTCGATGCGGCGCTAGATTTCCTCAGCACAGCAATTGTTTGGTTTACGTCCTGGATGATCGCCCGACAAGATCGATACGCCTACCCTGTTGGCCGACGACGCCTTGAGCCCATCGGCGTGTTGATCTTCTCCGTTATTATGATGACTTCCTTCTTCCAAGTTGGCATCGAGGGCATCTCGCGGCTCTCTGGGAATGACCATACTGTTGTACAACTCACAATCCCTGCTGTGGCTATCATGGCAGGTACAGTCGTCATCAAAGGGCTCTGTTGGCTCTGGTGCCGCTT
Source organism: Pyrenochaeta sp. MPI-SDFR-AT-0127 (assembly GCA_020747015.1). Classification (NCBI taxonomy): domain Eukaryota; kingdom Fungi; phylum Ascomycota; class Dothideomycetes; order Pleosporales; family Cucurbitariaceae; genus Pyrenochaeta; species Pyrenochaeta sp. MPI-SDFR-AT-0127. The sequence continues at coordinate 31,527 of JAGTJM010000084.1, read as the reverse complement.
GATCCGCAACTCCTCTGTCCAAGCACTCGCCCAGGACGCCGCCACCGATGTTGTCTTCAATACCTTCTCTATCCTCTTCCCGCTCGTCGGCTACTTCTTCCACATCTGGTGGCTCGACGCAACGGGTGGTATCCTCCTCTCTGCTTACGTAATTATCAACTGGAGTCGCACCTCTGCCGAGCACATAAGAAATTTGACCGGCGCGAGTGCAACAGCGGACGAGAGGAATATCTTGCTGTACATGACGATGCGATTTGCGAAGAGTATCAAGAAGATTCAAGGGTTGCAGGCATATCACGCTGGAGATAAGTTGAATGTAGAGGTCGATATTGTAGTTGATGAGGGTACGAGCTTGAGGGATAGCCATGATCTTGGGGAGAGCTTACAATATGTGCTTGGTAAGTTACACTTCTGGTATCAACATGACTGTCTGGTTAAACTAACGCCCGTCCAGAAAGCGTACCTTATGTCGACCGTGCCTTTGTGCACATCGACTATACCGATTATAATTTCCCCACACATATGTCGCAGCAAGAGTAGTATCATTGAGCGGGCTCTGAATTCAGCATGCATCATGTTTGAACGATGGAAGTGTAAATACATCGAGATGAAGATACCCACTTTTCTGGAAGATTAGTTGTCGAGGACACAGCCTATGTTTAGTTCTCAAAGGTCAATCATTCTCTTTAACGTTGATCATAAGCATGAATTACTACCAATTTAGTCTGCTAATTGCTCCCTCAACTCCGCCCTATCACCGTTCAGTCCTCCTTGATACTAAGATCCAGTCCCTCACCACCTTCCCAGAACGCCACCACTCTCTCTGCAATTGTCTTTGGATTCAAGACTTTGCTTTCTGGCGTCACGGTACCTTCAACATTGACAAGTCCAACGTGCACGCCGCTCTCAGTGAATGCGCGGTTGAAATTCTGCACCATATTGCGCTGCGAAGCCTTGATGAGCGAAAGTGATAGCAGCTGAGGAACAGGATCCCAAGGCAGGTGCGAGTTGGTGACGAGAAGAGCGGGCTTGAGCGACTTGTTGGATTTGGCGACTGACTGAAGCTTTGGGATGTAGTGTTGCGCTACAACATAAAGAGCGAGGTTTGTTGTCTATTGGAGTTGTTAGAAAAAGTTCGTAGCTATATAAAGATGAGGTTAGAATGGTGCCAACATACCCTGAAGTCTTCCTCAATCTCTTGCACGCTCACCTCCAGCGGCTCGGACATCTTGATCCTTGCAGCATTGAAGAATACAATTTCGACATCTTCGCCTTGGGTCAAGTCATCGAGTTGCTTGAGCACGCCAGGAATGGAGGAAAGGTCTGAAAGATCCAAGCGCACAGTGTCGACCTTTACACTACTGGAACCTTTCGCGACGAAGGGCGCGTCTTCATTTTGAAGACGTTGGGCGTTGCGAGACAGCAATATGACGTGATTAATGCCCTTTGAGGCGAACTCAGCAGCGGTATACTAGATTGAGTCGGTGTTTGAGATTTATACATGTTCTTGAGGTCTCATACATTGCCAATTCCGGGACCGGCACCGAAGACAATCATATAGGTAGTAGGGAGTAAATTCATTTTTCGTATATGGTGTTAGTAGTGCCAAGAAAAATCTGCCGGCTCGGTGGGGTTGCTGGCTCGCTGGTGCTTTACGTTACTTAAAATTAGGGAAAACATTTTTGGCAACCCACTTTTAAGTATTTGGCAACCCTAACGTCGGAGAGCGGGGTAAACCAGCCTCCATAGCGTCACTAGCCACACGGCTTATAGTAGCTACAGCCGCCTGCGATCGGCTTTTACTTATATAAATTACCCTATAATAGCTTATATATTTATAACTTTTATATAGATCCTATATTATTAGCTATTAGTATTTTTATTATTATTACTAATACTAAGTATACTAGTAAGGTTATTGGGCATTCCTAGCAGCCGTGGTCTGTCTTGATAACTGGCGTTCTTTTCAAACCATTTTCAACCCTGAGCGGGTTGCCATCGACTCTAGTACACCACTTGACAGGTCCTTGGAAGCAGACATTGAAGATTACGCTGCAAGCAATGTGATCGATGCACCAAGACTACCTTCGTCCTCCAATTCCGTTTTATCTTGCCGAAGTTTTCTGATTGCCGCATTGACAGTAACATGTACATAGGTACTTTTCTTATCATTAAATTTCTCCGAGAGCATATATACTAAAACAACGCCAACCCTAGATTTAGCGTACGTGCCACCAGTAGACCGTGAGGTTGTCATTAGCTTGTACCAAGAGCCGCTCAGCATGGTGCAGTCTTTGATCTCGACTTTACGCAACGACATCCCTTCCCTTTCCGGAGCGCGAGTGCACATCTACATCCAAAACCGCGATGTGGACATCGGATTTATCCAACAGCAGACGGGAGCCGAAAATGTCTCTCAACTTCCTAAAATAGGTCGCGAGGGGGAAACGATCCTCTACCACATCATATCCCAGTGGGATTTCCTAGCAGAGCACACACTTTTTATCCAAGCCGATGTACACAACCCACGCGAGTTTCACAATCGACTACGCCGATACTTCGATCCAAAACAGACAGGAATGCTTAGCTTAGGCTTTAGTGGACATACATGCTCTTATAGACACGGGTGTGGAGATCAGTGGGGCTGGCGTGAGACGTCAAATATCATCTCCCACATATACAGCCAGGTTTACAACGTTTCAGAACCGCACACCAAAACCTGTAGAGACATCCTACTCAGCTATAAAGGACAGTTTATAGTCTCCGGGCGACGCATTCGAGGGATACCTAAGGCAACATACATTAAACTACACAGCGCTCTTGTAGATATGAATAGCTGGGCTCATCAAAGTGAGTATATAAATAGTGGTAGCGACTCTTCAAATAGTTCACTCTTTGGGTACACATTAGAGCGCTTGTGGAACCTCATATTCCAGTGTTCAGATATGAACATTGCATGGAAATGTGCAAGCTTATTAAGTAGAGAAAGGAGAGGTGGATCTATACAAGATTGCCAATGTCTTGACAAAATTAGTTAAATGAATTCTAGATCTTAACTAGAGAGTTAATGATTTTTCTTTACTATATAGAGCCTTAGCATTTTTAGTATCTATAGCTATCTATAAAACTAGATTACTCCAGGAATCTTTAGATTTAAGTGTTAGGTTTAAATTGTTTTTGCTAAGAAAAGTGTATACTCATAGAATTGATGTTTACAAGCCCTCCTGCGGGGTATCCCACTGGCGCAGTTGGCCGCGAGGCCCTTCACGTGATCAGCTGCGGCACAGTCACCTCATATAAGTGCGCAGACCGAGATTCAAACATTTACTTTTCTTACTCCTCGAAAACCAGACGAAAGTAAGTAAACATGGCACTGCTGGCTAGAATTCCGGTTCCTATTGAAGCCGATGCTACTGTGCGTAAGGTCGTCCTAACCGACCGCTACATCGTAGCGGCCACTGTATCTGGGTGGATAACAGCACTCGATCTTCATGCTCTAGGAGAAGGGAGCAAGACAGATCTATCTCGTTACCAAAAAACCTTCCAGGCGGATAGATTATGGGACATCGACTGCCGCGATGACACAATAGCTACTGCCAACGACAACGGGATTGTCACACTCTGGGATGCGCAAACAGCGTATGGCTCTGTTTCCGTTCTAACAATCAGGATCACACTAACAGATATTATAGCTCGAGAAAGGCTGACCTATCAGGCCACGTAAACTTGGTAAAAGCTGTTTTACTACCCCCAAATCAGCAAACCATCGTGTCGGGTTCGCGAGATGCTAGCATTATAGTTTGGGATGCACAGTCAAACCAACGTCGCTCTACACTCACTGGACACCATGAACGTATCACGATGCTTAAAGTCTTCGATAATTTACTTGTTTCTGCCAGTGGTGACGGGGCGGTCCGCGTCTGGGATTTAAGGACTGATACTTGCGTTCTTAACTTTGCCGGGCACGATAATGCAATAGTGACCTGCGGTATGAATGACCACCTAACTTTACTTGCTACAGGAGGTGTGTCAGGGGAAATAAAAATCTGGAGCGTAAACGATGGGTAAGCCTCCAGGTATCTATTAAAAATCACTCCTATTGACTTCACGGGTAAGCACATGTGTTGCAACCTGCCAAGGCCACACCAGGATCCCCACACAGTTCTCTAATGCACCAGGCAATGTCCTCGTTTCCGCTGCAGCCGATGGTAGCATTCGGTCTTGGGACTGGGCTACTGGTAATTCTATTCGTGCACTTGATGCCCACAAGGGGCAAAGCGTACGTGGTTTTGTTTGGGCAGGAAACTTGATGATTTCGGGGGGAAACGACGGCGTATTGCGTGTCTGGGATCGTGAAACTTGGGAATTTCGTTACGATCTCCGCCAACATGTATGCCAAATCTACCAAGTGGTGCAGAGAGGTACACTGTTGGCAGTTGCACTTCTACTTCACGGTGGAAGTTCTCTAGTGGAGTTGTGGGACCTTACTAGCATGGACGAGAGCGCATCGAAAGGCGGCTCTTGAGAAGTTGAGCCCTAATTTGATTTTCATTTTACTTACACTAGCGGTTTACCGGCTCAACTCTTGCTTCTACTTCATACTCTATGGTCTACTTTGGTGGCTAGACGAGCTTTTTCATGCAATTAGCTACAGATCAGACATGTTAACTTCAAGTCCGCGAGGATATAACCTATAGTGGCCGGGAGGCTATACTAGTCAGTGTGGATGGATAGTCAACTCCTTGCTTCTTCTTACTTGTCTGCATTACTTGCACCTCTAGCTCTTCTGCTGCATCCCATCGCCCTTAATTCTAGTAAGTCGACGCCAGATTAGCTATGCTAGTGAGTGTGGATGGATAGTCAACCCCTAGCTTCTTCGTGCTTCTTTCCATTACTTGCACCTCTGGCTCTTCCGCTTCATCCCATCGCCCTTGATTCTGGTATCTGTGTAGCTATGTCTCTGTACGATAAGATGGTTTTTCTCAAGTGGAGCAGAGCGATGGCTTTATGTGTTTTCAGGCATTCCGACCCAATAGCTTCAATCCTGTCGTCAATCCGTGGCACCCTTCCGATTGGTAACCTCACATAACACCTAGCTGCACAAGGAACCCATCGTCATACCGGGCTTACATCTAGACAAGGTACTGGTCGCGCTCTTCGAGTAGCTTCCCCTCCCCAGCTGTTCGAGGATTATTGAACAAGCTAGTGCTGAGAGGTGGGCACGAGCTTATTTATCACCAGAGACAAAGAATGATCGCGATCGTTTTCTAAGCGATGTCGCATCTCCAGGGAATAGACAAGCCAGAAGCGGAAGCGTACATAGCTCTCATTTCATGATAGGACGTTCATTAGTCACGACCAGGGGGGGCATTGCATTGGTAATAGCTCGGCGCGTTATGTCATAGTGTAGTCTGTGCTCATTCGTCTTCGAACATTGTCACCGATGTTGTGAACTGCTTAACGCACCACATCGACAATAAGCAGCAACAGATTACTATGCATACGAAACAATAATGGACTTCTCCGCGGATGACGATGAGGCCCTGCGCCAGTATATGCCAAGCGAGTTCGGGAAAAAAGATGGCTCCGTAAATGTAGAGGCGCAAATTGAACGGGCGCGGAGGAAAGTGGTCGATGAAAGTAAACAGGACAAGAAAGATGACGGATCAGACGATGAGAAAGATTCTGATGACGACGATAGTGACGATAGCGAGGAAGAGGACGAATATCCTGTTTCTCACGAATTGATCATCAAGACACATGACCGTCCTGTCACCACGATTGCTCTCGACCCTTCTGGTACACGACTGATTACGGGAAGCAACGACTGTACGCTCAAGCTACACGATCTGAGTGCACTGACGCCAAGTACGATTCGTGCTTTCAAGACAGTAGATCCATTTGCCACGAAGGCATCGCAAACGGCAGAGTCACATTCGATACACCAGGTCTTGTATGGCCCTCACTCTGGTGGCCAGTTCTTATGTATTACCGCAACGTCACAGGCGAGGCTATTCAGCAGGGATGGCGACCAGATAGCTGAGTTCGTAAAGGGAGATATGTACCTGAGGGACAAGCACAACACAAAGGGGCATACTTCAGAAATCACTAGCGGCGCATGGCATCCTACGAACCGCGATCGGTTTGCCACAGCAGGGACAGACAGCACGGTGCGAATATGGGACGTCAATAAGAGAATGAAGCAGGAGGAAGTCATTGTGCATAAGTCGAGGGCTGCTGGCAGCGCAGGCATGACAAGGATGACGACTATTGCATGGGGAGCAGCGGCAGATGGAGGAAGCAGTGTGCTTGTTTCTGCAGCACTAGACGGAAGTTTGGTTATGTGGGGTGGTGAAGGACCGTACCACCGCCCTACAGCGGAAATTCGAGATGCGCATGTGAAGGACACCTGGACGAGCGGGCTGGATATCAGCGCGGATGGAAGGTTAATTATCACAAGAGGCGGAGACGACACCATCAAGTTATGGGATACGCGAAAGTTCAAAACGCCTCTCAATACCACCTCGCATCCTTCGACATCCTCACAATACCCAACATCGAATATCAAATTCGCACCAAATTCTTCCAGCATCATCACAGGCTCCGAGACAGGTCACCTTCACATTCTCAATCCCGCAACCCTCCGGCCTGAGCTTGTAACACCAGTAACCCCAGGCTCTCCCCTCATAACAGTAAATTGGCACCCTAAGCTGAACCAAATCCTCACGGGCTCCGCCAACGGACAAACAACAATCCTCTTCAATCCAAAACTGTCGCAGGCTGGTGCCCTTACCATTCTCAGCAAAGCACCCAAGAAACGACATCTCGACGATGACCCCTCTCTCACTGTGGACATGGATCCTCTTGGCATGTCTGGCGAAGCCCCTGCGGGCGCTCAGTCTGCTGGTTCCTTTGCTGCACGGCATCCCACAATCGGCCTCACAGCGTCCGGCAAGTCAAGAGATCCACGGAGACCGCACATCCCTGCTACGACACCGTTTGCGAAGAGCACACCGGACCAGAAGTACGTAATGGAGCACATTGAAGGGAGCGACATGCGAGACGAGGATCCTCGAGAGGCGCTGCTAAAGTATGCGCCAAAGGAGGGTGAGAAGAACGTGTTTACGGGCGCGTGGGATAAGACGCAGCCCAAGGGTATTTACAAAGACTATGATAGTGACGAGGATGAGAGGGACAGTAAGCGTGCGAAGAGATGAACGAAGCAGGTCGCTTCCAGATTATTGGATGGACATGACGTCGCAGGCATTTAATGGGCAAAAGCATATACCCGTACTATTACACATCAAACTATCAGCTGCAAGACTAAACTTGGAAGTGTTCTCAACGTTATTGGGCAATCTGTAGTGAAGTGTCAACGCGAACCGTGTAAAGCTTAGTGCACGTGAACGCGCCCCTTACCTAAATTGCCGTTGCACAACCGCGTCGCGACACCACCAAGACTCCCCACCATCACAAATACAACACCACATCCCACTTTTCAACAACCCGTCAACCGCCCTCCCTCAACCTCCTTCCACTCAGTCGCAACAATGTTCGCCTCACTCCGCGCAACCGCCGCCCCACGGGCCTTTACACGAGCGTTCTCCTCCACCCCAGCGTCGCAAGTGGCCCGCATGAACTTGGTCGGTCGTCTTGGTGTCGCACCAGAAGAAGTTCCAGTGTCTGGAGATCGCACGCTAGTGCGCTATGTCATCGGCACAAGTTACGGAAAGGGCGAGGACAAGAAGACCAGCTGGTTTAGGGTTGCGAGTTTTGTACAGGGCGCACAGAAGGATTTCTTGATGAATTTGCCAAAGGGGTGAGTGCAAACACAATCCATGTAGGACCACTGATGGGAATGGTGCGAACGTCATGTGTTCTGGAAAGAAGTACTGGCGGGGAATCGCTATCGCATTGGAACTTGCGAGCACTTGATAAGACGGATCGACTGACATTCTTTAGATCGCTCCTCTACGTCGATGCCGATGCACGCATGGAGACCTACACCGATGCTGAGGGCAACAAGCGCTCAAACCTTAGCTTGATCGCACGTACGTTTGGACCTTTCGTGTACTGTATGGTGATGACAGCCAAATGCTAACTACGGCATAGGAAACTTCGACGTCCTCTCTCGCCCCCGCACTGACGAGGCTACCGATGCCAACGATGAGGGTCTCGTCCAGGAAGCGTCTGGTTAGATTCTGTTCTAGGATCGATGATGCGACTAGACACAGAAGCAGACTACCAGGGAGATGATTTATTGTTTGCGCGGCGCTGTAGGGTATAATTACGTATTGAGATTATCCGTGTATATTATTCTTGGCGTCTTTTTGGTACGATCTATGATCTCCGCTCTTGCAGTGGCTTAGGAATGGTTGCTATTGGAATATTTGTGAATGATACCTTTTTGCTTAGGAAGCTGCTCCAAACATCAGCTGGAATTCTATGAATGAAATTGCCTATGGCCGCAGTGAAACTACGTCAGGATGCCGTATCTTAACTCAGGCCCAACACTTCAAAGCTGTATTGTTCCAAGCTTGCAGATGTAATCCTCGCTGGGTGGGCTATGATTGTTTCCGTGCGGCGAAACCGGCACCTCCGAGACCCCATCCCCAACTTTTTCATGGACAACGTGGAGACTTCCAACACCACAATCTTACCATACCCACTATGCAAAGAGTCGTACCTCAAAGAGCGCGCCAGCTCTGGGGCCATGCGCCACGTGTACGGTCATTCAATCGCTTCCATCGCAGTCGCACATTTGCGACCGTCTCTGGCGCAGAACGGTACACCAAGCGGTACCCAACCTTCACCAGAGCGCCATTTCTAATTGCATTACAGACCCTACGATGTCATAGTAATTGGCGGCGGCCACGCCGGCTGTGAAGCCTCAGCAGCAGCAGCACGCTCCGGCGCACGAACAGCCCTCATAACCCCCAAACTCGACAATCTCGGGACATGCTCGTGTAACCCTTCCTTTGGCGGCATCGGCAAAGGCACCATGTTGCGCGAAATCGATGCACTGGATGGTGTGGTCGGAAGGATTGTGGATAAAGCGGGTGTGCAATTCAGGGTTCTGAACAGGAAGAAGGGGCCTGCGGTTTGGGGACCGAGGGCGCAGATTGACAGGAGTTTATACAAGAGATACATGAAAGAAGAGATAGTAAATTATGAGGGGCTGAGCGTTGTGGAAGGGAGCGTAGCGGATATCGTTGTAGATACGATGCAAGAGGGTAACACTGGGTCAAAGGGGAATTATGGGAAGATCACAGGTGTGAGGCTGGAAAGCGGGGAGATAATACCGACAGGAAGTGTCGTTATCACGACAGGCACTTTTCTGGGGGGTGAGATACACATTGGACTTGAGGCATACCCATCCGGGCGGATGGGCGAGGCAGCGACGTTTGGTTTGAGCAAGAGCTTGAGAGATGCAGGGTTTACTCTGGGCAGACTGAAGACCGGAACACCACCGCGATTGGATGGGAAGACAATTGATTACAAGGTACTGGAGGCACAAGAAGGCGACAATCCACCGATGCCGTTTAGTTACTTGAACGACCGTGTACAAGTCGAAGAGCAACTCCTGAACCACGAAACGCGAACGAACGAAGCAACACATGACATTATACGGCGGAATCTTGATAAGTCGATACACATCCGCGAAACTGTCAAAGGACCGCGATACTGCCCATCGCTAGAGTCAAAGGTTATACGCTTTGCAGACAAGACATCACACATTGTCTGGCTCGAGCCAGAAGGCTTCAACAACGATGTGATATATCCGAACGGCATATCTTGTACCGTGCCCGCAGACGTGCAAATTGCTATGCTCAAAACAATAAAAGGGCTGGAGAATGTGACAATGTTGCAGCCCGGATACGGCGTGGAATACGATTATGTTGATCCGCGGCATTTGCGCTCTACCCTCGAGACGAAAAACATTTCTGGCCTTTTCTTGGCGGGCCAGATCAACGGTACCACAGGCTACGAGGAGGCAGCAGGTCAAGGGGTCATCGCTGGCATCAATGCTGGATTGAAGAGCTTAGGCAAAGATCCCCTAGTTTTGACGCGAGCAGACGGATACATAGGTATCATGATCGATGACCTAATTACCAAAGGTGTTTCCGAACCGTATAGGATGTTCACGAGCAGATCAGAATACCGCATGTCCGCCCGTGCAGACAACGCCGACTCGAGGCTTACAGCCATGGGCCGTGCTGCTGGCGTAGTTGGTGACAAACGCTGGAAGGCGTTTGAAGATGAGGCGGAGCAAATGAGTGAGCTCACTCAAACCATGCAGGAGAAGACCATGGGATGGACAGACTGGAACAAGCACGGCTTCTCCGTCCGCAACGACTCTACGAAACGCTCTGCCTACGACCTTCTCCGCCTCCCATCCACCACACCCTCCTCGCTGATACATATCCTGCCCTCGATTAGCAAATTTTCCCAGCACATTCAAGACCGCGTTCACATCGAGGCCACATACGCTCCTTACGTCGCCTATCAAGCCGCCTCACAGGCCCGCTGGCTCAAAGACGAGAATCTCAAACTACCCGAGGACCTCAACTATGAAACGATCTTCGGGCTAAGTTTTGAAGAGAAGAGAGCGCTGGAAGTTGCACGTCCGGAGAGTGTGGGCATGGCACGGCGGGTGGAGGGTGTCACACCAACTGGAGCACTAAGATTATTGCAGTATGTGAAGGGCTCGACCAGGAGCGAGAGAGAACAAAGGATGAAAGAGGAGATTGCGTCGCGAAAGGAAAAGTATATGAACGCTACGCCAACTCTGGGTGTGGAGGGTATGTGAAATCATTTCTGAGCTTGATCTTTGGCACGACAAGAGCAAAGACCGGGTCGGATTTTATACATGGACGTTACGTTGCATTGGGCGGTGTTAAAATGGAAGAGGTTTAGGTCTACTCAAATCCTGGCATAGTTACACATTGGTGCCAATGTATACTATATGTAAACATTTCTGTAAATGATATCCTGTAATGACATTCTTAGAAATGGTGTCGAAGTGGATTTGTAATAATCCATACACTTACTCCTACTACAGAATTTTTGTCGTGTCTATGGTCGGTAATGTTACACAAAACCTTTACTCCTCTGTCTCTGCGAAATGCCTCAATTCATCTTCCTTCATATCCCCCGCAAGGACCCTATCAAGTTGCGCCTGCCTCCTATCTTTTTCACCGCGCCCATCCCTCCATCCCTCCTTGTCCCCTCTGGTTTCCTTGCTTGCTCGCCTTCCGTCCCTGTCTCTCGCATCACCTCTCCTAGAACTCCTGCTTGCCGTCAGCTCCGCCCTCCGCTCGCGAGTCTCCCGCGTCTGTTCATGCCATTTCCTGATCTCCCGGGTTCTTTCCGCCCACAATTGAATCTCTCCTCGCCTCAGAACGCGGTGTATAATGAGATTATCGCCCGTGTCTTCAAAGTCTTCTTCTGCCTCGGTGAGGACCTGTGCGTCGACAAGCTTTTTGTCAAGGCGAGTCCAGCGTTCACCGAAGGGCGAGGGGTAGGAGAAGTAATCGTCAATGTTAACATTGCGAAGGTCGAGGTCGATGTATGATTCTGATAGCCCGACGGCGGAGGCTTGCGAAGGTAACGTTTCCGTAGTGGGAGTGGTTGGAGTCTCATTGAAGCTTGGGACTTCTCGAACGATAGTAGTGGTCACGGGGTCTGTGCTCACAATGATACCTTCCTTGTCGCCCTCAACTAATTCCTGTGCCTCGTGTGACACATTCTGTGGTATAGACGTCACAATCCATGTCTCCGCATTCAATGTCTGCCGGATATCACCCCGTGATGCTAATTCCCTTATCGCAGGCCATATCTCCGCGGTAGGTTGTTGGAGGGCCGATGCGATCTCTCGAATGGTTTGACCGTTCTTGTTTTCAGGAGCGTAGTTTACGTATTTCATATAGGCCAAAATCTTTGTAGCTAGCAGATTCATGGCCTTCTCGTTGTCACCGGTAACAGGCAATTCCTTTGTTTCTGGTTGCCTTTGCTGGTGAGGCAATGGAGGAAGGTCTTTCGGAGTGTATGATATGACCCATGTACTCTCATCGACGGTGTTGTGAACCTTTTTCTCTGCTGCGAGTTCTTCTATGGCTGCTGAAACATCTGCCTCACTTCTTTGCAACGCAGAAGCGATATTGCTAGTGTGTTGACCAATATAGGACCCCGGCCTGGACTTAAGATCTGAGGTTAGATAGTCCAGAATCTTTGTCGCTAAAGAGTTGCTATTGGCATTGCGTGGGATTTTTGCTCTCGATGCTTGGGGGTCGTCTTCCTGCACTGTTGGAAAGTTGAGTGTGCTTGGCTCTTTCGTTCCCAACTGATCGAATTCTTCTTCGCGCGAGTTGTGTCTTAATTTATCAGATGCTTCGCTCAAACTTTGCAATTTCATCTGCAAAGGACTCAATACCCTTTCTGGTGGCTTTTTCGCCCAACCTTGCTCTCCGGCAAGCGCTAGTTCGTTGCGAATATCATGAAGTCGCTGATTCCATTGAGGATACGAAGCTTCTGGCTCTGTCTGGGATCCAGGATACGCGACGCGTTCCCGTTCCACCGGCACTGAGTTGTCTGGATATTTAGGAGTGTGACTTAGGGCACTCCTCAGCGTTGTGAGCAATGCTTCCGATTTGGCGGCATCTCGAGATCGGAACAACACATCGCCGGATCCCTCTAACTTGGCCTTCATCCGGGGAGCACCAGAGAGTATCAATTCAGTATTAGTAGCATGTCTGTCCACAATAGTGATAGGCGTAAGCTCAAGCGAGAGCAATAGAGTTGTGTTCGCCGCTGGATAGTCTGAGTCGTGGATATCAACCTTTCCTGACGATATGTCGATGGTACATTCTCCAGGAGATATCGGGTCCCACCTCTTTGCGACAATTGACCATGTAGCAACTTCGGCTCGTAACGTCTCTCGAGCCGGTAAGGTTGATACTGGCATTGCCTTCGTGGCTTCTTTATCTTGTGCTGGAACACTTGGGTGGCTATCATGCTCTTGCGGCTGTGTCTGGGTCACTGCAGCGTGGTGTACGCTATGGCTGACAAATGGTCTGCTTCGACTTTCATCTCTAAAGCTCTTCTCCACGACGGTCAAAAGGTCTAATGAAAGCGGAAACAGCTCAGCTGAAACTTCCAACCTCACACACTGACCGTTATTGTCCGGCTTAGTGTATACGTTCTGATCTTTCAACATGTTCATATTCCACAATAGTAATCGTGCAAGCGGATAACCCTCATCGCAAAGGTCTTTTCCTTCTTGATAAAGCTTGTTAATGTCTTTGCAAATTGCACAATCTTTGGCATGCATCTCGAACCTGATCAAGTTATGCTCTTCAATTGTGTTGATTGGGCGTGAGGTCTCAACCTGCTTTCCAAAGCGGACGGTGCGAAGTGCTTCCCCGATAGTACCAAAAAGCGTACGACGTGGAGTTGGTCGCTGCTCAGCAGATGGCGAGTCACCCATTAGCTCTGCAGTTTCGGCGGTGGACTGGGCGGTAAGCTTCATAGCTGGCAGTGCTTGCGTCCCGTATTCTTTTGGTGGAAAGTATACGGGTAAAAGGCTCTTGTAAATGAACTCGTCGTTACTAGAAAAGACAACAAAGATGATTTTTTCAAGCAGACTGGTAGGCTCCGCAGATTCGAGGAAGAATTTGACCTCTTCCAGTGCCACTGATACGCAATCGCGTCTTGGATAGTTGAGCACTCCCGTACCAATGCTTGGTATGGCAATCGATGTCGCCCGCATCAAAACAGCGGTTTGTAGGATCTCACGGTATATCTTCCGTAGAATGCCTTTTGCGTGCTTTCCATACAGCCGTGGCGGTACAATATGGAGAATGTGTTTGGCTGGTAATAGATACCCGGGTGTCAGTTTTACATCCCCTTCATTGCACTTGCCAAACTTCTTGACCTGCTCGCGCAACTCGAGCCCACCTTGTCTGAATACGGTTCGGTCAAGTGTGCCCATGCCTAGGAACTCAACATCAGTGGAATTGACCATGATGTCAACTTCCAGCTCGGTGATGTCCCTTCTTATAAAGCAAACTGCGTGATTAAAAATTTCCGATGGTTGCGCCAGCGTTGGCTTCGCTTCAAGAGCGCCCGTTTGATAGAGACGCGCGACAGATGATATCTGATGCAGCCGAATGATCTCGCGAGTGTGGGGTATGGCCTCGCGCTGAAACTCGCGAATGTATAAAACTTCGTCTAGACGGTTGCGGTCGCTTTCAGTGTCTTTGCTAACTTGCTTGGTCATGTAGTCCTGTAGTCGTTGGCGCATCCCATACATTTCATTCAATGCAACAGGATTGAGATTCAGGACGTCGGCCAGAAATTTTACAAAGTTCTCACAGTCCACCAAAATATGTACTAAATCTGTCTTGTGTGTTGCCTTCATATGGGCATTGTAGTCAGCCCAGAGTGATTGATGCTTAGGAGCAAACCCTCCTGTGTCTTTGGCCAGTTCGATCATCTCTGTTACGCTACCGCAAAGGGTTCGCATGACAGAGCAAATCAAGTCAAGATCACTGAGGCTAGTAGTGATTTCCTTGGGTCCGAGAAGAAATCCTCGAATTCCAGCCAGCGTGGAGTCGATCGCACTCAGCGCTGTAAGGATATCTTCATCAAAATCTGGGATAACCAGGCTGAAATCCGTAGAAAGGTCGTTGAACAATTTTTGGACCTGAACACGCGTCTCCAAGACCTGCAAAGCTGGAGCGGTGCGGGTTGCTGAGGTGTCCGTTACTGTTCTCGCGACGTCGAGGTCTCCGTGTGTAGGTGGAAAGAAAACTGCGAACCAGTCCAAGTATATCTTCTCTTCATTAGCGTTATTAACGCAGAATATGATTCGCTCAAAGGTGCAATTCGTTTGGGCATCTAAGTACTCTCGAACCTCCTGAAGTGCGATGCGAGCCGCAACTTTTGGAGGAAAGCCACAGCCCCCTGTGCCTAGACAAGGAAAAGCAATCGTTTTGAACTCGTAGTTAGCGGCCATCTTCAAAGCGCTCCGATAGCACTCAGTGAGTATATTGAATTTCCCCATGCCCTTCGCTCCAGAATATTGTGGTCTTGATGCGTGTATCACCCAAGCACTTGGAAGCTCGTGTCCATGCGTGAGTTCTACCTGGCCAGGTTTGACTTGGCCTTTTGATCTCGCCTCTTTAGTGAGCTCCGGTCCTCCAGCTCTGTGAACTGCATGATTGAGAGTTTCTGGGGATTTCGTGATTTTCATCGAACGATTGGCACTGTTCACGATCGCATCGACCTTTAATCTGGTCAGGTCGTGATTGCAGAAAGATATCATCCGGTTGTAGACGTCGTTGGGCGCATAACTTTGGTCTCTTTGTAGCAGTTTGCGCGTTCGGTACAGTGAACGAAGCGTGGGGATCTCAGAAACGCTGAGTATTCGTGCTTTGCTGCTCTTTCCCTCTTCTCCTTCGTATATTATCGAAGCTGATGAGACACTGCGTGTGTCTTCCTTGTCCTGCGTGCCCACTATGGACTGACGAGATGGCGGCTGTTTTTTGGCTACAATCGAAAAAGTTAGTGCTAGACACAATAGCGATAGACGTGGTATTCGAAAATTTTGTGGCAGTCATGAGCTCCATCATGACTTGGAAAACTTCACCCGGAAAACCGTAAAGCAACATACCTTTAGTTTGGGGAATATCCGAAGCTGCGAATTTCAATTTGTTCTTGGCCGATGGGCTGATGTAAACTTCCACAGATGGAAAGCGCTGGTAGTCGAAATTCTCCAGTGCTTGGGCAGCAGTAACTTCGTCTTCAAACATGGCTCGACCAGTCCATGAGCCATACCGTTTGTAAAATCGGACAGAGACAGAACCCGCCAGCGACATAAGATAAACTCGGAAGGCCTCTCTCTGTTCCACATGCTCCTGGATTTCTGCTGGTGTTTCATCGACCTGTTCGTCATCTTGCTGATGATCGGAATGATCATCGCCATCAGATTGTGGATCATCGAAACTGCTTTGATTGTTCAATTGGCTTGCGACGATCTCTAGTCGATTTCGACTTTCGTCGGGCAAATGCTGTAGGCTTTCGGCAGATAATAGAGCGCGAGTTATACCCACCTCATTCAGTGATTGAGAATGATGGATTTCATCGAAAGTATCTTTGTTCGCAGCTGTTAGCCTAGAGACTCAATTACACTTTGAGGGGTGTTACCAAAACTCTTACCTGTGGTTTCCTTGTCCTGGTCCAGTTGGTCAATGTCTGTAACGTCGCCAGGCAACGACATCTTGCTAACATCTTGGGACCCAGTACTGCCAGACCAACCACGGCTTGCGACGCTGCTTGCGCCATCTGAGTCATCTTCTGTATTATTTGGCAGTGCAAAGGTAGCAATGCGTTCAAGGTGATTTGCGACGTGACTTTGAAAATCGCCCAAACCTTCAGTATCCGCCGAAACGTAACAAATCGGACACCTTTTCCTCACGTCCATCGTGGTAGTTTCACCAACCTTGACGATTGTAGTAAGCTCGCTCTCGGGGAAGCTGTCCATATGTTTAAACCGGAGATGATCTTCTAATCCCGCTTGGGTTTTGTACACCGCAGTCGGATGCTCCGGGCATCTCCAGGCTTTACGATGGCTTGCCTCATGTTCGACCCATTCTCTGCGGCTGCGAAACAGCTGCTCGGAGCTCTCACAAACAGGATAAGTGCAAATGTACGGTTGCAAATCCTGTAGAAGATGCGTTCTCCATGCTCGTCCTCGCCCGTAGCGAGCTGGGCATATAATATAGCAGTACGGGCACTCGAAATCCTTCTCGCCAGTGGCAGCTTTGGGAGGTGGCGGCAAGTTCACTCCTTTGCCATGTATGTCTTTGACTGTGACAGCATAGCTAGTCACCGACTTGGAATCTATCATCTCGTCTAATGATTGGTGGTGATGTGTCGCTTCTGTACCTGACAGCATTGTTTTCCTGGTCTTCTGGCTTGGAGCCTCGATGACTGTCAAGAAGGCGGGTTGTTCAGGTTCAACACCCAAAGTATCATTGAGTTGAGAATCCCCAGGTCGCTCCATAGTAGGTTGAACGGGCCTTATACTCTCCTCAAAGATAGTAGAAGTGCCCAGTTTATCACGATCTGGATGGCTTTAGTATATAAAATCACATATCATACCAAGTATTGTTCTTACGTCGCTTCCAGTATTTGAACTGGCGTCTCCGAAGCGTGATAGCTGCACTCAAGCGCATTACTAGGTAATCTTCCTCATCTTGGTTGCCCTCATGGTGTGGATGCCGAAGATGTGAAAGCAGCTCCTCCATATGTTGCAAGTCGTACTTGGCGTACGTGCTCAGAATGTCCACACCTGTCTCGGGATCATTCTGCTTGAAAGATGCAGCTCTAAGTGACCTCGATCGTATTGTAGGTGTCCTTATACGGACACCTAGCTTATAGAGGTTGTCTATGATGTCGACAATCTCGCCAAAGCGCATACTTAATTCAGTCCCGGGCTTGCTTGGTTCGTCCTCGTCTTCATCCTCATCCTCGCTGAAGAAGCCATCGTCTTCGTCCTCTGCCTCAATACTTTCTGGCCGGGGTTGCTGCTCATAGGGTAGCCGAGCTCCAGATACGATAGCGAAGGCCTCATTTAGGTTCTCTAAGAGTTCCTCCAGGAATTTAAGTGCACTACTTGAAAGCAGTGGGGAGTCGCGCAGCCTATAATCGAGACAACTGTGACCTTGTTGCAAAGCTCCCAAGTTCCCGCTCCATACCCTGAATCTGCCAAATTCATCTTCTAGGCCCTCCCGCTCAATCGTCCAGCCGCCATCGGTTGCGTTGAGTGCATTTGACAGGGTTTGGAAAGCCCGCACATTTGAGGCAGTCGCAAGTCGTAAAGAAGACATGGTCTTCGATTCAACATGTTGAAGACTTCATGAGAAAGGCTAACGATTTTGTTGCTGCATCGGTTGAGTTGAGCGTGGTTGGAAATGGTGTACGGAGTGTCTCCTTCAGTGCTGTCGCGAGCGGAAGCGTGACATGTGCCAGATCGTGTCGTCACCACCCGCGGAGAATCTGGACAGGCTACAATATCGTTTTTTCGTAGCCTGAAAGGTGTTGGAGTGTCAAGCACGTGTAGTCAGCCGCAGAGGACCATGTGCGGGAACCGCCTCGGGAGGCTAATTTGGCTCCATCTTAGTGGGGGCGGAGCAGTCAGCGGTGACTGATGAGAGACGCCGCACCTCCCGCCATCGTAATCACTTTTGACTTGGAGAATAACTTGCGCGTTACTTCACTACCAATCGGTGAAGCATGATCCTCTGAAGCCGAGAGAATTAGTGCGTGCTTGTCTTGAGGCTTCTGCTCTCGGCCTGCATATCCTCAGCCACGAATCAACGCTGACATTAACGCAGTATCGTCCACCTCTGACGCCTCCATGGAAGCTTCGGTAACCTCTCAAAATGAGTGGCGTGGAAATTGCAGGACTAGTATTGGGATGTTTGCCCTTGCTCATCCAAGGTGCGCAAATTGCTTGCGATATAAAAGTTGAGCTAACCGCAGTGAAGGGGTCGAAAGCTATAATGAAGGTCTTGATCCGATAAAAAGCTTCGTAAGATGGGAGAATGAACTACCCAAATTGATTCGAAAGCTCAGGAACCAACACGTCCACTATGCGCAAACGATTCGTATCTTGTTCGAACCCATTACCTCGGACACAGAATTGGCTGAATTGTTGACGGATTTTGGGTCGTCCCAGAAGCTCTGGGCGAGCGAGGAACTGGCCAATAAACTTCAGGATAAGCTCCAAGAGTCCTATCAGGCATACCAGAGCACAATTGCCGATATTGAGAGATTGGCTGTAAAGATAGCGAGCAAGTTGGATCTGGATCGCGCAACCAAGCTCTCGCGCAACGATCTTGAGGCCATCCTCGTAGCCAATCCAAAGAAAGTGAACAGCGAGAAGTTTGAGTTGAGAAAACGAATACGTTTTGGTATGAGCAAGAAAACCATCAAGGCACTTCTAGACGAGTTGGACGATTGCAACAAGGAGCTGGAGCGGTTTACGCAACAGAGCGAGAAGATTGAGACATATCGACGGTCGGCGAAGCCTTCTTACGCTACGAGGCTACAGCGATTACAAGGATATGCCAAGACTATGCATGACTCTCTCACAGCGTGCTGGTCATGCTCGTGCAAAACATCGCACAGAACCAATCTACAGTTGGAATCGCGAGACAACCTCTTTGCTACAGGGGCCAAGAAAACTATTACATCGTCGAAGACTAGCTTCATCGTGTCCTTTTCAACTACGTCTAGCGACGATCACGGCGCGTCGTGGACATGGCAAGCTGCAGAGATCCGTGTGGAGGAGGACGATGCCAGTCCTACACCTGTACTGTCACCAAAGCCAAAGTAAGTTTACAAGAGAACCATCTCCAAGTAGGAGTTAGTGAAGCTTTTATGCCTACCTGGTTCTGACATGATTAGAATGACGAAAAGCGTCAGTTTCGGCACCCCTCCACCTTACTCGGTAATAGACCCTGCAGCGGACTGCGAGCCTGTAGCCCAAGAGGTCAAAGACTTATGCGCTTCAATCCAACAGTCATACAAAAGCGCTTCACGTATAGGGTTTTCTCTCGGCAGCAATGGGAAGCTGCGTGGGGCCTTTCCAATTGACACAAAAGAGGTGTACGGTTCTGCTTCTCAACTGGTGACCCTTGAAGAACTTCTAGACCGACCACCAGTCATCAATGGAAGACGGTCGAAGCTTAGTAAGAAGGAACGATATAGTTTGGCCTTGACGCTGGCATCAAGCGTGGTGTCACTCCACTCGACACCCTGGCTCACAGACCAGTGGGCAGCGAAGGATATCTTTTTCCACAAAACGACGACAGCTACTCGCATTATCGATATTGAGCGCCCATATGTGGCGTCGGCGCTCTTTGGGCTTTCGAAAGGTCATTCAATCCCTCAGAAACCGCGCGGCTTTCACAACAAAAACACAGTTCTGCTGGCCCTAGCAATATCCCTGCTTGAACTCTACTTTGGAATGACAGCCGAGAAATACCAGGAGTCGGAGCATGGAACCGTTGACCCATCCTTGCATCAGAATCCATGGATGTTGTGCTCGATGGTGCACAACTGGGCAGAAGAATCACAAGAGGACCTCTCGGCAGCCTTTCTAAGCGCCATTCGACATTGTCTACGATGTTTCAGCGACCCTGGTGCAAGCTTGCAGGATACTGAATTTCTGCAAGCAGCGGTCGAAGGCATTGTCCTTCCGCTGCAAGAAGAACTATACCAATTTCTCGGCAAGACAGCAGCTTGACGCTTCAATTACGGTGGAAAGAGCAAGTCTACAAGATATCCAACAAGCAAGACTAACCACTAGCATAAATAGCAGACTGTGTCTGGCAGGAACAGATCAGGATTGGAACGACCGCTTACTCACCAGCACATCATCTCGTATCTGACCCGCTTTCCGGTCAATCTGAATCCGGGGCAAGATGCTAGCGCCACAATTCTCCGACGTTAAAACAGACGACCTGTAGATGTTTCGTTAATGCCGCTGGTCTTGTAACAAGAGATGATGGCGCGTGTGCCCCGGAGATAACTGGGATGTGATGTGGCAAGTAAAGGGCGCCAATCATCTAAAAATACAAAGAGTGTTTTGCACCCCACATCCTGAATGGCACACCCGAGCGCTGTAGGTTCCCGATTCGGGTGTGCTATCGCTCATGGATGGGTCTGACAGTATCAAGCATTTGTCTTGACAGGCTGGTGGTGGAGAGGGCTGCTTGGCAATAGGTGGGGGTGTCGAGGATTTGTCGTACCAAGATACACCAGTTGTGACGGAAAAGAAAGCATTGTGCAGTCTGTGTGAAACTTGATCTTGATTGCCCTCTGCTGCATAAGCCCGTGAACGAGATGCGCATTTCCGTTATCGAGGTAACGTCACAAGAGCGGAGTAGATGCTAGCCGCGTCACCTGCCCGGCGGGTTGGGCAATGCCGTGTTGGGACGTGTAGAAGCCCATGATAGACGGTAATTACTTGGCAGCTGCAGTCACTACCCCAATTAGCGGGTGATGAGCGTAAGATGGTTGGAGCCTCGCCAGGCTGATAGGATTGTCGCAATGTTGTGATTGTCGAGCAGCCTTGTAGTCTTTTTTTTTCTAGTTCGGTATCACCGTGTGCATACACTGTATCAAGCGTGCAGCAGCTGCCAATGATAACCCCAGATGGGCATGTGAGCGACAGCATGGCTTTCAGTCAAGCGACCGAATTGCGCACTTGTGGCTTCGGGAGGCGTCGTGGTTGGCGCGCAACACAACGCCCGCGACCCTGAAACACGCTTGGTTGGACAAGGACAGTATCGACAGGCGGCGAATGGCGGCAAACTGGGTACATGGGGGGGAATTGGCCACGGTAAAATTGAGCAGCAGATTGCCTCCCATCGCAACGCGGCTGCTGGCTCTCTTGGATAGGAGACGGGCCGCAGTCATGTGGCAAGAGATTAGGCCTGTTAACGTCTCTATTAATAACCGGGGGCCGGGATGGGTGCAGGTTTGGGGGGGTGTGGGTGTGTGGGTGTGTGTGTTGACGATGACGGTTGAAGGACAGGCCTTCAAGCGTGCCGGTATGCGGGCGGCATTGCGTGCAGCGAGCCAGAGCCAAACAAAAAGGCGTGCACAACAATCAACAACCACCGCAGCCACAGCGCACTCGGCGGCGCATTCACAGCAGAATTGAATTGAAGCATCAGACAGGGTCAGACCCACGGACAAAGATTGCGGAGCGTTCGTCAATCAATCTCTATCAGGGCGGTCCTTGGACGTGCGTCTGGCTTGGCAGCCCGGCACCCCTTAACACGCAACGTCAGTGGACCTAGAGTCCCGTTTTCTCGACCACGTTCAAGCTCCTGCCAACGCTTGAGACTCAACTTGACGCCTTGCGACCACTCTCGACTAACGCCCTCACTGGGAGACAGAGCCTCCCTTCCACCACTACACAGCGCAGAGCGCAACCCAACGCTCTTTTTGCCCTCTCCCTGCTTCTCCGACATCATGGCACAACAGTACGACAACCCTCCCCCGGGCCATGCCCGCTCCTGACCGGCCCCCATGACTGACAGCGAGACAGAATCGTGTCGTCCGTAAAGGACTTTTGGCACACAATGACCTCGTACGACCGCCATGCCTCCCACGACTCCCCATACCGAACCGGCCGCCACATTCCCCTCCCCCAGAGCCGCCATGCCGCCCTCACCTCAATTGCAACGAGTGGTATTGACTCCCGAGTCGATCTCTCCTCGCCATACACACACGAAGCCGAGCCGCCCACGAGCAATGGCTTCATTGGCTCGCCCAAGGGTCCATTGTCTCCAAACTCACCCTACTCCCCTGGAATGCGCGGGTCGCTGAGCCGGCAAGCAACGCTCGACTCAGACACATTCGACAAGGGCGCCAACGGCCAGATCCAAATGCAGGATTTCAACGAAGGCCTGCCTCCGCCACCGCCTGTGTCTCACTCATGGAGGCGCATCGACCGATGGGTCGAGGATCACTACGAGGAGCTCTTCGACAACATTTGCGAGGGCGCAACGGCAAACGATGTCAACGAGCTCGAGCACGAACTCGATGCCACGCTGCCCATGGATATCCGCGAGTCGTGGCAAATCCACGACGGACAAGAGCGTGGCGGTCTTCCCACCGGTCTGCTTTTCGGCCTCATGTTGCTCGATTGCGAGGAAATTGTCATGGAATGGAAGAACTGGCGAAAGGTTGCCGAAGAATACCTCACCGCAAAGGTCGATTACCGCACACCACAGATTCCAGTCAAGGCTTTTGCTGGTTCGTCCACCGCTCCCCCAATCGCGCAGCCTCAGCAGTCAGGGAACCCGCTCTGGCGACAGGAATTGCTCTCACGCCAAGACTCCCAGCCTCCAAACGCTGTGCAGAAGGCATACGCTCACCCTGCTTGGATCCCGCTTGCTCGCGACTGGGGAGGCAACTACCTTGCGACTGATCTCGCCCCAGGTCCGACAGGCACATGGGGCCAAATCATTATTTTCGGTCGAGACTACGACTGCAAATACGTCGTTGCACGTTCCTGGGGTGCTCTGCTAGCTTCCATTGCGGATGATTTTGGCTCTACTAATGTTCACATGGACGAGGATAGCGGTGAGTTGAAGCTCTTGGCTTTCAAGCGCCAGAACGTTGAGCCTCCTTATCTGGAGATTCTCCGCTGGCGATGCGATCAGAAGCACGGCGGCCGAAAACAACCTGCCAGGCGACGACCCAACAGCGGTCTGCGTGTCAATCCTAATGCGCCTGGGAGTGTTGTACCCAGCAGCACTGCAAGCAGTCCTTACCACAGCCCCGTCGTCGGACCTGAGGACCGAGGCCGCAGCCCACATCGTTTGTCACAAAAGAAGTCAAAGGGCGTGAGTCCCCGTGGCAAGCTTTCGAGCCCGCTAGCAAGAGTTGCTGAGGAGACCCCGCAACCCATTCGAGTGCATACCGATCTTGACTCCAAGGCCAGTGCCACCGTAGACAAGCTGATCTCTGTCGATACGCCGAGACCCAGTAATGAATTTACCCCAGCCAGAGCGAGCTTGAGTAGCGACAAGGAAAACAAGGACACTAAGGCGGGAGCAAGCTCAATTAAGAGTCCTGTAGCCGAGTCCTCTGAGCTGAAAACGGTCGAAATATAGAGGCGTAGAATTTGACAACTTTCCCAATGACGATCTATTTATCGAAACGGCTGGATACTTGCGGCAACAATCATGTGCACTCCTGTCTATAAAGATAGTGGGAGTGCAGGCGTAGCGGATACACGGCAGGAGCGCTTACTTTGAGGTTGCGATACATGTTCAGCATTTGCATTTGCTTTGCAGAAGTATCCTATCGCACTTATTTCTGCAGCCACGGCTGTACCAACGTCCTGGATGACTTTCATTTCTCGAAACGAAGCTGTTCGACCTTCTTACACCAAAACCGTCACACCAGCACACAAACCTCGTAATCATTCTACACCAGCACACAACTACCCCGCCGTCCACCTGCGGCTACTATCTGCAACCCTTTTGTACAACACCTTTTTATTTCTATTCGACTTTTGGCGCTGCTCGCTGCACAATCAGTGGTGGCACTTTTTTTTTCTTTTCGAGCATAAGCGTGGCACAACATGGCTTTTCGGGGCATTGGGTGGTTTGGAGCATAGTTCAACGGGCGAGGGCGGCTCTTCTTTTTTCTTCAGCGCCAGACAAGCTTTGACAGTCTTCTTGCGGCTTCATGGGCATGTGGTAATTGGGCGGTCTGGGAGCGAGCGTGGTGAGATGTTCGAATGGGCGAGGTGTGACTGTAAGATTTAGTGCTAGCTTCATATGCATGGAATGGCGAATACGTAGGATGAATCAAGATTGTTCAAATATAGCCGTTGGATGTCTCCATATATGCATTCCCCATTCGCGGCTTCGTGAGGTGCGAGAGACATCGTTCTTTCCGTATTTGTTGCGCGTCCCCTCGATTCACAAACGCTGTCGTCATCGCAATGACAGTCTCGCCCTCTTGCTCATGGCTTTTGCTCTTCTTCGGTGACGCACTCAGTCGCTTTTCGCTTGCTTGCACTACCACCATTTGAGTCTGAATATCTTTGCCATCTTTTTGCCCAGTATTATAACACCGAGAAAGGCGAATGTCTCCAATCCATTCAGCGAACTTTCGCAAAGCCTTTCCTGTCTCACAGCTCTCTCAATGGTGGCCAACAGTGGCGAGGCACATATTCTGGTGCCTCTCGTAAGCACAGCTGTGCGACAGTTGGCTTATTGCAACAAGGCTGTGTGACTTAAACCACCACTCACAGTAAGACTTCCAAAAACTCGCACTCTGCTGTTCTTCGTCTTTGCTGTCTTCATCAAGTCACTTTGCGGCGCTTAAGTTGACCAAACTCAATGCTCGACTCAACTTCTCCAACCGTTGGCTGGTCGCCTGAACCTGATGGCCGGGGGACTATTGGCCTCCTATGGAGCTTCTTTGCAACTATATTCCTCTGTACCTGGAGTACCATACACCCAAATTTACCAGAGCAATTAGAAAGTCTGACGAAAATGTTCTGGTGGCGCATGGGCTACATAATGCTGAGCATACTGGCACCGGAAATTGTCGCAACAATGGCTGTCACTGAACTTGTAGAAACCAGGAAGACGAGATCAATTGTGAACCAAATTCAGTTTCTCCATTAATACGACTAACAGAGCCCGTAGACTCCTGGGTGGTCGATGAAATAGTCCTTTTTCCTGCTAATGGGCGGGCTTGAGATTAATCTTGTGGAAGAAGAGCAATCAGCGCAGCGGCTTCGGATCAGTCCAAAAGAGTTTACCGAATTGTGTAGTACAAACAGGATGCCGTGGCCAAAAACAACTGACTCAGACGTCGATGACCGCAGCAAAGCAGACTGGATGGTCAAGGTGATTGCATTTGCCCAGGTTCTATGGTTTGTTGTGCAGGCTATTGGTCGCGCTATCGCAGGTTTGCTAACGACTACTCTAGAACTCTTCACGCTAGGCATCATATACTGCGCTGATATCATGTACATCTGCTGGTGGAATAAACCTTTCGATGTTCGAACAACATTCGTTGTTCCGGCCACGGAAGCTGTTATCCAGCTCACTAATATTACCACTAAGAACGACTGGAAAACCAAACATACTCTACAGAGAGTATCCCTAACTAACTCTGTGGATTTTCAGAGAAAACTCGGCAGTTCTGGCTTCATGTCAGGCTGTCTCCTCTTTGGGGCTCTGCACATTGTCGCATGGCGTTTTCATTTTCCCACCGAGGCGGAAAGATGGCTTTGGAGAGTGAATAGTATTGGATGTACAGTACTGCATCTCATCTTTTATCTCATCTCATATCACTGGAATTGATTAGTTATATCAGAAAAAGATGTATTATTAGGTTCTGTTGTCCTTTTTCACTGAGTGATGCTGGTCTACGGTGCGTTTAGGCTGTACATGTTGGTAGATATGTTTGCAAGTCTAAGAGCTGTCCCTGCTAGCGCGTATGACACGCCACAAGTGGCCGCAATACTTTCTATCTCTTGGGTGGAAATTCTTTCCCTCAGTAGCTATATGGGTTTGCACAGGTTTGGACAAGTTAGGGTGTCTCTCATGTCTCTAGCTAGCTATCGCATTTTCCAATGTTTAATCATCAACCAGGTCAGACCCAAGAGTTTCAAAGACTTATGACTTATTATTTGATACTGCCCAGTTATACATCTAACTTGACAAAGCTCTAAATCTAATCTAAATTATAGTCTACTCTCTCCTCTAATTACCCGGCCTCTGCCAGAGTTTCTAAAAATCTCTAATTGTTAATACATATTACACAACAGCAAGATATTACCGGTCAATGATCTACCAACAACACACATCGTCTTCAACACTCGCCATCTTCGTCCCATTTGTAGCAGACAAACCATATTTACGCGGCCTTCTTCGTAGCCTTTGTCCTCAACTTCATCATCAGAAAGACCAAAGCATAGCTGCTCAGCGAGAAGATAACCACAATGGCTGCATTCCTCCAGCCATAATATTCTTCCTTGAGATTGAGCTGCTTGAGAAAGTCTCCTCCGGTGGAAAATTGGCACACTTGACAGTCAGCCGTGGCATCTGGGTTGAGCAGGTTGACCCCCGCGCCCATGCCTTGCTGGTAGGCAGTAAGATACTGGCCACAAGTACTGTTGGAAGGCGGGTCAAAGACTGCAAGTTCGCTGGAGTTGCAGACAACATTGGTAGACCAGCTGCTAAAGATCAAGAGCGAACTCATGAGATAGTTGAACGGATCGAGATAGTAGATCCTGTGGTTGTTAGTGTTAGGCTCTGCTAAAATAATTAGGTGAGATTTGTACATACCAATATCTCCAGAACGCTGTGATCTGGCTGTAAGGTACCATCACGCCGCAGAATGACACCAGCGTTGTAATGACGAGGGGATTGACGAGCGATGCGAAAACAGCATTAGGCGCGTATGCAGCGATCATTTGTCCTATTCCAGTGTAGAGAAACTCGTATACGAGCTGCATTCATGTTTTAGTCAACATGTCTTTGATAATGTCTCAGCACGGAGGAATGGGCACTTACCACAACAAAGAATGCACTCCCCGCATACTTGGGCGCAGTCGGCAGCCCGGCCGGAAAGTACCAACAAACATAGTACAGCACCGCGCAAATAACTAGATACGGAAGCTCAGACACTATGAGCCCGGTAACAAACGGACCCCAGTGATATGTTTTGCTCTTCTTCTCCCGCGTTTCGTAGACGTCACGACGATTGATGAAGAGCGGCTGGAGCTGGGAGATAACACCTGGCGCCACGAAGATGAAATTGAAGGCCGTGAAGAGTCGGCGCTGTAGGTCTCCGAGACTGTCCCCTATCATCCAGAAGGTGAAGCCGTTTACCAATGCTAGGGCAATATGCAGAATGAACTTGTTGTTGACGTATTCAGTGTCGCGGAACAACGAGACGTTCATGCGATGCGTGACGATTTTAACTTGTTCCCATATTGGCGCTGCGAAGGCGTATCCATCGCTCGTTCCTGCTGGTCGGGCAGCAGCGTCAGCTATAAGACTGTCCAGCTCCTTGGTCATCTCTGCATACTCGGGAGACTCGAGCCAAGTTTTGTTCCAGTCCAGATTTCGGGATAGGCTGCCAGATACCACTTCAATCATGTGTTCGGCCGGGTTGGCTTCGCGTGGGCATGGCACCCCGTGGCGGGCAAAGTATGTCTTGACTGTGCTTGCATTCTCGCCAATATCGCCAAAGTATACAGTCTTTCCACCACTGGCCAGAAGAAGGAGCGTGTCGAACTGTGCGAACAATTGAGCTGATGGTTGATGGATGGTGACCAAAATGGCTTGTCCGACTTCGGCGAGCTTCCGTAGAAAGCGTACAGTGTTATAGGCAGCTTGGCCGTCAAGACCAGATGTAGGTTCGTCGAGGAAGATCAAGATGCTAGGCTTTGCGACCAGTTCGACCCCGATAGTGAGTCTCTTGCGCTGCTCTACCGAGAGGCCGGCACCGGGTTGACCGATGAGAGTGTGTTCAATGTCTTGTAGCTGCAATAGGTCGACAATCGTGTCAACATAGCGTAATTTTTCCTCGCGTGGCGTATCTCGACCTGATTGACGCAGGAGGGCTGAGAATTCAAGGGCTTCGCGGACCGTGGCTAGAGGTTCGTGCACATCCATCTGTTCGACATAGCCTGCAGATCGCTGAAATGATATGGGGAGAGGACGCCCGTCGACCATAATGGATCCGTGGATAGTCCCGTCTGTCTTGCGCTGGGCGAGAACATCGAGCAGAGTAGTCTTTCCAGCCTGGTTATTAGAATGCAGAGTCAGTATGTATCTCGTAGGTGTCTCACACATGAATGCCACTTACACCTGAAGATCCCATAAGTGCGCCGAGCATACCAGGTTTTACATAGCCCTGCACATTGTCAAGTAGTACACGGTCACCGGAAGGTGTTTTGACAGTGTATGTAAGATTCTTCCAAGTGAAGACACTCGTGTTGCGGATAAGCTGGTTGGTGAGCGTCTCGTCTGACTTGGTCGACCCTGAGTCAGATCGTGGCTTCTCGACAGCCTGTGATTCTTCGTCTTTGACTTGGATATGCTTTACTTTGTGCTGCTTCTCCCTTGGGATGAGAAGTCCTCTGCCACCTTCGCCCATCTGCTTCCATCTGGAAGTGAATAGAATCGTGAGACAAACATAAAAGATCCACCATGCGAAGAGTATACCGACATTGCGCCAGATGTGGCTGTGGCTGAAGGACAAAGCTGCGAGATACTGATCGCCTGTGAGGCTGGTTTCGCCAGCTTGTGCACCACGGACACCAGCGCAGGATTGGCCGCCCTCACCAAGACCATATCCAGGACCACCAGGTATGATGTTTGGTCCGACGCATGGAATTTGTTGGCCGTGGAATTCGTTACCTAGCAGGGCCTCGAAGCCGTAGGCCATGGGATTGATCCAAAAGATCCATACGAACCATGGGTGCATGTCTGGCTTTGTGACTATGTATCCCATGTACACGAAGAAGCAAGTGATGATAAGACCTGAGGCTTTAGTTGCAGCAAGGAAATTTGGGAAGGCAGCGCCGATCAGACGGAACAAGGCCGTCATAGCCATGGCCGATATGAAGGTGACGAGCCAGAAGATAAAGAATGCCTCGGCAGTGAGCTTCATGCCAACCATGAAGTATAATACCAGACCAAAATGGGTGATCTGAAATAATAGGATCGGAATATCGGTGACGATCTGAGCGATGCAGAAGGCAGCTGGGTAGTGCAGAGCGAATGACCTATGCTTGGCTAGAACAGGTCTGCCGCTGAACGAGTCTGTAACCTCGGACAGGGCAATAAGAGCTGGGTAGAGGAGCGAGAAGAATAGGGCACCACCTTTGAGGAACAACCCTCCAGAATTTCCTGGAGCGTTATAGAAGAGTGATCCACCTAGGAGCGATTGGGCCACCGTAGCCGCTTGCTTCACAACAAGCGTTGCCTTGTCTCCCCATAGAATCTGGAACTGACGAGTAACGGCGATTTTTACCTGGGTGGGAAATCCAACTGTTACAGTGGTGTTCTTTGGTAGATTCTTATGCTTCTCCCTAGCCACCATTTCCTTGAAATTCTCCGTGTTCTCCTTCGCTTCCAGGCTGTGCGGGTAATCGCACTCGACTATCATCTTCGGCTTGATGGGAGATTGCTCGTATGCAGTTCGAAGCTCATCGGCATTGCGTGGGAACTTTTGCTCGTAGCCTTCTGCAATCTTGCGCTCGGTAGGGACGGTGACACCGGTCAAGAAATCCGCACGATTGGCCGAAGGGTCACATAGAAAGCCGAGAGCCTCCATGAACGGTACTGCTTCCTGTCGAGGACCATAATAGACCTGTTTAGCCTCATCCAAGATCAGTACTTTGTCAAACTGCTCATAGATGCCATTGCCTGCCTGGTACAAGGTGGCAATGGTAGTAAGCCCTAGAATGTCAGTCATGGCTCGCATGGCCTTCGTCCACTCCAATGCTGTACTAGCATCGAGCCCACGAGTTGAATTATCCCAGCAAAACACACTTCCTTGGGTAGCAAGGCATTCCAGAATAGATACTCGTTTTCGTTCACCTCCCGAGACACCCCGAATATACGCGTCTCCCACTTTGGTGTCATGCGTGTGCACAATGCCCATAGATTTCAGAAGGAATTCTTTGTTGATATTGGCATACTCCTCAGCGGACTTTATCCCAGGCGGAAGGTGGAAAGGAACCTTCATACGAGTAGCGAAGTCGATGGTTTCCCCAACGGACAAGGCCGGGAAAAAGATTTCTTCCTCTGTGTTCATAATGATCTGGCCACGGTAGTCCTTTGCTTCGTCGCTAGACATGGATCCGAAAGAGACTTCTCCACTGACTTCCGCATATCCAAGCCGCCGGTTTGAAAGAATGCTTAGCAGTGATGTGCATCCGGCCCCAGGTTGTCCGAGGACGAGTAGCATCTCGCCAGGCTTGACGCATCCATATGAATTATCGATTATGGTTTTCATAGGTATATTCTTATTGCTCTTTCCGAATGGGTTGAATTGGGAGAGGACATTTTCGTTGAAGACAGCATCGTTGCTGATGCCCTTTACAGTGAGGTTCTGCCACGTCACACCCAGCTTCTTGGGCTTGCTTTGATCCATGTCTGTACGTCTTTTGTGATTTTGTACTTCTTGCGTGATGTGCCATGTCGCTATACTGTTGGGGCCACCTTTCGTCGTAAGGTCATAGTCGGAGGGCTCCATGCTTGAGTCGGTGTCTGTTTCTATCATCTGGTCTATGAAACTGTCTGATCCGCTATGGCTCTTGCGGGGAATGCCTTGAGAGGGCGTTGGGGAGAAGAAAAGGGCTACAAAAGCGTGGGAGCAGTGAAAATACACTGAAGGTCAGACCGACCGATTGAGCCCAGACCTTCGAGCGCGAATAGGGGGAGGCTTGCAATGTATGAGGCAGGAAGCATTCGAAAACCTGTAAAACTATATAGCTTCATCCAAAGTTCTCTATCAGCCTAACGTGGTACATTACGTGGTACATCCCGTTTGTACACTTCAAACTGCTTATCAAAGCTGAGACGGCGCAGTATCCATCCGCGTCATTCTATAGAACCGAAGAATCATGCTCACGGCCGTAGCGAGTGTGGAGAGATAAGAATATAAGGAGTAAACTGTCCAGTCCATTCGTGGTGCCCTTGGCGTCGGAGGAAAGACGTACCGGCCGCTGCCATGCCTTGCTTCCATAATGGAAGATTACAACAGAAAAGGTCTATGGAGACCATTTAACGGCACGCCCCACCAATTTTCAGGGACATTATTACAATGTGCGTTAGGCTGCGCTGCAATAAATCTCACCCCTTTTAGGATAAGTCATAGAGTTGATTACTTTAGCGTCGGACGGAATAGTAATCAGTGCCAGCTTGAAGCAAGGACAGCATTATTTCCCCTTTGACA
>JAGTJM010000083.1:0-120076 GCA_020747015.1 Pyrenochaeta sp. MPI-SDFR-AT-0127 | reverse complement strand
GAACACCAGAGGATGACTTCACTGAAGAAGAGCATCGAGTCATGGTGCATAACTACAAAGACCAATATGCCAAGAAATGGGGCAAGTTGGCGGAAGTCTTATATAAAGAAGTTGGAACCGAACGAACTTATAAGGACTGCATCAATCACTATTATGCCACTAAGTGGGGTCGAGAGTACAAAGGTAAAATCAAAGGCAAACGTGGTGGGGTTAGGAAGCGTGGTGGAGGCGTTGCACGTAATCGTGGAGCTATTGCGAATATGGATCGTTCTGAAAACCCAGGAGAAGATGGTTTACCTCTGCCAGTCACAGAAACCGGGCGGCCTCGACGCTCAGCTGCCCCCACTTTTGGTGGAATGGAGACTGACTTCGACCAAACTTCAACCACGCCCACCCCAGGACGCGCACGGAGACAGACCGATGCCGACGGAACGCAAGAAAAGGTAAGCCGGCGAGGCAAGGCGGCAAAGGACAAACTCGGTCGGAAAGCTAAGAATGTGCCTTTGGCCGCTGGACCCTCTGGGTCACCGGTTAAAATCGACCGCAAAGATAAGGGTATGGGTGTCAAGATGGAGGATGAATTCGGTCGGCGTCCTCTGGGCGAGATGCCCTTACCCATTCATGCAGGTCTCATGGAAGACCAGATGCTGTTACCTGGCGATCCACAACAGCTTTCAGGACTAACTGCTGGGATGATGGAACGACCGAAGCCTCAAGTCAACGCAAGGCCTGGCCCGTCTAGTTACTGGTCAGTCTCGGAGTTACAGGATTTCGACAAGAACGTTGCACACTTTGGTACAGACTGGGTCGCAATCGCAAATCATATGGGCACGAAAACACACACCATGATCAAGAACCAATACCTGCGCCTTGTTGAGGGGGGCCGAATGGAGCTTGAGCAAGTTGCCAAAGACGTGGACGCACGACGAGAACGTGGTGACGATCTCGGGCCACCACCGACACCCACCCCAGCCCCCAAAAGACGTTATGAGAGTACCACGACAGCGCCAATTCGTCAGATTGCACCAACCCCCGAGCACAAATCCCCACTACTAAATTCTCTTACACTGCCGAAGACCTCACCTCCCAATGCAAACCCTTCCTCAAGGTTCTCCAACATTGCCCAAGCACCTACTCAGGTTAAGTCTTTAGTACCTGCCCCGGGATATCCTTCCCACTCAGAAACAGGTCTCGCATCGATCCCATCTATGCCACGACAGCAATCGCCTTCGGCTCCACCGCAGCGAACTCAACCGCAACATCATCATCAGCATAGCTTGTCGCAACACAAATCACAGCATCTTGGGCCTCGGGCTGGCTATTTCTCTGACGACGTACCTTCTCGCCTTGAGAGTCGACCGCAGTCACAATCATCGACAGCTCAACCGCTACCCAGGGCTATGCAGCCCCAGGCACCCTCGCAGGCCCGCGTGCAAGAGCAACACCGCTCGCCACTTCACCCCAGTGTCCCATATAAAGAGAGAGACTATCTCCAGAGAGCCGAGGCCCAGCAGGAGCAGGAAGCCCAACATCGCTTCTCGCACCATGTGCGTCAGATGTCACAGGATCAGCTCCAACACCACAGGACATTCCCTCCCCCGGTGCATTCAAACTCGGGCGCGAGATCACCGGAAAATCGGTCATTGCCATATTCTCATTCCCGTCACTTGTCTCAGGCCCAGTCGATCGGTCAAAATCCTTCCGAAGTGTATACGCAAGTACCTGGCAGCATCCCTGGGGCGCAACAACTGCCCGGTCGCACTGCGATGTCTACTCCGCCTGTCAAAGAAGAGCCACGCAACCCCGCACCACCGCCAGCAATTCCACAAGTGCAACATCAGCCACCGCCCCATGTCCAACATCAGCTTCACGCACAGATTGGTCAGTCTCCAATACACACTACACCCGTTCCTTCTGTTCCCAAGCCTACTACGGAGCCAAGGAAGTCGAATTTGATGTCGCTCCTCAATGACGATAGTCCTGTTGAGCCCAGGCGGAAGAAGCCAAGCGATCAAGGGCCCCAGTCACATAGCACCACACCTCAGCAATCAACTCCAATTGCGCCTCCACCACCAACTACGCAGGCTTACCCGTCCTCATCAAGACGTGGATTGTATGACGAGCCTCATACATCTCAGTCCACATACGCTCGGCCATCTTACGCGCAACAGTCCTCCCTGCCTCCTGCGGCATCCAATAGGCCCATTGACCTAACAAACGAGCAAGTGTCAGGAAGCAGGACCAACATTCGTGACAGCTGGCAACAACGACCACATTATCCCAATCATAGCCAAGCTCAACAGGCAGTGTCGCTTCCATCTTCGCAGTCTGGTCTTCCTCAGCCAAGTTTTGGCGACGTTCGGTATGGAAGCCATCGATCAGTCTTCGCCCAGCATAACGCGTCTCGACACGTTCCATCACCTCCACCGCTTGCTGGTTACAGCAATTCGCCTCACTTGCACTCACGTACTCCGAGCATAAGTGGGCCGCCTAGTCAACCAGCTCGTGCAGGTTATCCAAATACTACCATGGCACAAAACCCACAAGCACCTGGCTCGTCTCAGATTCTGCAGCCAAATCCGTATGGCTCATTGGATCCACCAGGAAGTAGCGCCCCGCCCTCAGGCCCCATGGGTATGCGCCCAAGCCCGCATATCCATACTAGTCATTTATCACAGCAGAGAGACCCATCTGGACGGAACGAGCACTCACAGATCCAAAACGCGAACTTAACATATTCGAATCCTCAGACACCAAGTGATCAGCACGACCATCATCAGCTTCGAGGACCGAGTAATATGGCAGACCCATATCGGCCCCGCGATCCTCGGGACCCACATCACCCATTGGACGCTCGCAATTCGGATCGTGACACTAGTCGCGAGCTATCTCATCGAGCCGACTATTTGCGTGAGCAGCTGTCGAACCCTGGGCTCCGTTCAAACGGACCCCAAACGCACGAAGACTTGCGATACTCAGCACACGACCGTAGCTATTTATCTCAACGCTCACACACACCCTTGCCCCGGTCGGAACATGGACAGCAACCACTGCTGCAGCATCCTCCTCATTCTTCACTAGGAACTGGTTCGGTCTACAATCAACGCGCCCTAGAAGAATCATCTCATCGCTTCTCCCAGCCCTTTCCACGCGATAGAGGTATTGCTGAGCGCAGGCGCGAGGAACAAGCCCAGCATCAGGCCCAGTTTAGTCGGGATGAACTTATACGGAGAGAGAATGAGCGTGACATGCGCGAACGCGAGACGCGAGATCGCGATGCGCATATGAATATGTTGAGACAGGGAGAAATGAGGGGGGATTTGAGGGGGCCTTTACCGCCCGGGTCGCGGCCGGGTGAAGGACAGGAGCAGAGACCGCCACCCACGGGACCAATGGATTGGACAAGTGGAGTAAGGCATACACAAGACAGAACATGGCCACGCTGAGCCGCAATTTTCGCTGGTGTTCGAAACGACGACTATGCATACCATTTCCTTTGTCAACGAACTTCACGCCTGTAAGCTTCTCCTTGTTCTCGTCATACTGGTGGCGCGCTCGGGTTTGGTTTTGGGACGCAGTGTCGAATTTACAAGCATGGTCAGCAAAGGGACTGGACATTTAGGAATTTCCTTGACGGGCATGATAAGCATGGCATTTTGGCCTCACCGGACTGTACACGGTATCTTTTCTTTTCTCAAGCGCATAGGAGGGGTGTAGGGTGTTTGGGCGGGCAGGATCTTTGTGGCTCTGCATTGGGTTTATTCTTGTACATGTGTATTATACGTAGCGTTCTTGTGTAGATGTGAATGTTGTATGAATTTGCACTTCATCTCCTTGTCCTTCGCGTGAAATGCCATTCGTGCTTCGCCTTAATAGGATACCTTTTTTGCGTACGAAAAGATCAGACTTGAAAAGTTCAACGGTATCCGTAACCGCCAAAACCGAGATCAATAGCAATTATAGCCCTACTGCTCTATTACCAGAATTCTATACGCCCCCCATAACGTCCTCGTACCTCTGTAGCGATGCTAATCTGTAGCGACGCGGAGAACCATAGTATAGTTTTGGCTTCCTAACGAAATGTTCCTCCGATTCAGCACCCGCAAGCCGCGGAGCTGTTTCGAATTGTAGCCGATGATCGTCGGTCCAATGCAATCAGACTTCTAATTCTTTGCAATTTGAATGCTTTATATTGGATTAATTTCTATACCTATCATACTGATAAACTTCGAACTACGAATAGGACTTCGGAGGGCGCGGGATGCATATGCCCGATCTACCACATGGTTGATGCTCTTCTTACACTCATTTGAGGCTATCAATCGATAGGATAAAACTTTGGAAGACAACTATGCCGGTTTACGGACCCAGAATGTCTCTCCTTCAAAAATCTCGGCGAAGTCTACTCGTAAATCGGCATGACGTCATGCGTCTGGATCTGTTGACTGGCAACACCTCCGCTTCAAATTGTCGAACCCATGCTAGTGATGGAGCTTATTTCAGCCGCATCGATAGTCACGCCTTGGTGCCTGCAAAGCTTTTGGGAAGAAGTGGAAACACTGGAAATTTCTCACCACACCCAAAGCTAGTCATGAAATGATTGGGACAGCAATCCACTGCAAACTGTCGACGCCAATTGACGCCAGAGAGACTCCACAATACAGCACAAAGCACATCGTCGATGTAGGTGAGATCTACCAGGTGTTCCAATAAACTATGTGTATAGCGCGCTGTGTTTGTTGCGGCGACTTCTTGGAGATCCACTAAGAGTGGATGAGTGCAAGTTCTTACGCATAACTTTGGACCAACGTCAGAGTACTACTCTTGCAGAAGACTATTAAGGCCCAGTTGTGTTCAAAGCAGCACGATGTTCGACTCCACATTCTGTCCCGTGTCCGCAGTTGTGCTCTTCTCCAGGTCCATCTTACAATATTTGAGCAGAACGTCAGGCTGTCACAACCTACTCAGACCAGTTTAAGGCGGCTATCTGCAAAAGTTATGACAGGAGAAAACTTGCCGAGTTCGCTTCACGAAAATTGTGACGAGAAGTCAACCTCTAGCAGTCCAGATGATATCAACAGCACCACTCATCAACACCCGCCGGCTGTGCCTGATGCCAACGGGAATCGCGAGTTGAAAGAGTGGGAATGCTGGGACAAGCTCGCCTACTCATGGCCTCAATGGAAGAAAGCCATGTACTTGGCCTCTATCGCTGGCATCCAGATCTCCATGAATTTCAATACATCGGTGTATCCGAGTGCCGTCAAGCCTCTTGCTGAGCACTTTCACATTAGCGAGCAAGCTGCTCGAATCGGTCAAATGATCTATCTTGTGTTCTATGCGTTTGGATGCGAGCTGTGGGCGCCTTGGAGTGAGGAATTTGGTCGCTGGCCCATCCTGCAGCTTAGTTTGCTGTTCATAAATATTTGGCAGATCCCCAATTCTGTCGCACCCAATTTCAGCACGATAGTGGTCTGCAGGGCTCTTGTAAGCATCTCATTTCTCTAAAGTAGCTTACGACTGATGTTTCTAGGGCGGCCTTTCAACTGCAGGAGGTAGTGTTACCCTCGGTCTTATTGCTGACTTGTATGAACCCGAGACTCAACACTGGCCCTTGTGTTTCATCGTGCTGTCTTCTACGATTGGAACGAGTATTGGTGGTGTCATCGGCGGTCCTATTGAGCACTGTAAGTCGAGTCTGGTTTTATTGGAGACATTCAATCTTGCAGGAACAACAATCTGACCATAAACTCCAGATCTCACTTGGCAGTGGAACTTCTGGATCCAACTCATCTTTGGCGTCATCGTTCAGGCTGTTCATTTTTTCATGCCGGAAAGCAGGTCGACTATCCTCATTGACCGAGAGGCTAGAAGGCGTCGTGAAGCAGGCGAGGATTCGAACATTTATGGACCAAACGAACTCAAGAAGCCCCGCGTATCACTCAAGGAGGCTGGAAAAATCTGGGTTCGTCCGTTTGAGATGTTTGTCCGTGAACCTATTGTCCTGTTTCTATCTCTCCTGTCTGGGTTCTCAGATGCACTGATCTTCACATTCCTCGAAGCTTTCAATGTCACTTTTCCTGACAACTTTGGCTTTGGCACTCTGCAAGTCGCTTGGGCCTTCATTCCTATCAATGCGTCCTATGTCTTCACATACTTCCTCTACTGGCCTTGGTTCTTTCGCGATGATCACCTTAGGAGAAAGAATGGCCCGGATTGGATGTCACCAGAGCGTCGTTTGAAGCCGCTTCTCTTGCTCGCGCTTTTTGAACCGATTGGCCTGTTTGGGTTTGCATGGACATGTATGGGCCCTCCCCAGACGCACTGGATCGCACCGATGATCTTCTCATTTTTAGTCGGCCTTGCCAACTTCGCCATCTACTATTCGTCTGTAGATTATATGATTGCTGCGTATGGCCCCTACTCTGCGTCCGCAACTGGTGGCAATGCTTTTGCCCGAGACTTTCTTGCCGGAATATCGGCAATGTACGCTACGCCGTTGTACTCAAATCTCAGCGATAAACGCCCTTCCGAGTATGCAACCACGGTCCTGGCATGTCTATCTTGCCTGATCGTTGTGCCAATATATGTTTTCTATTGGAAAGGACCTGCGATAAGGAAGGCTAGCAAGTTTGCATCAATTCTTGCAGAGGATAGAAAAGCAGAGGGTGTCAGACGCCTTAGCAAAGCAGACAATCTCCAAGCTTAAACATCACTCACAAGGTGAACTGACTGGTTGCCTTGCTTGAAGAAATCTTGGATCTCCAATTCACTTGGACCTACTAAATGGCTTACGCCGTGAAGATATTTTGGTTCTTGTAGTGCAGGGGAATAAGGCGACTAAAGATGCGCCACTAGGCGGTATACTTGTTCTCCACCATGTAGCAGCACCCCTTTGTTGAGCTTCGAGCAGATATTGAGGGTAAATTGGTCGTCAACAGTACCGATGCTGGAAGGCTCATACAATTAAGAGCAACAAACAGAGCAATGGTTTGAATTGGTATTGTGAGGTACTTTCAAGAGTCTTAGAAATCATTCGAGCTTGATAAGGTTGCAAAATAATCTGCATAAGATGTATCGCCTGCGAAACAAACTCCAACGCCTTCATGTTGATGCAAACGTAGGAATGGGTATGGAGAATGAACCCAATTCCGCTATATCATGTACCTTCTACCGTGCTCCACTAAAATTCTTCTATCCCAAACAGCCCAAGCATATCTCGCATCATCCTAATGATCACGGTTTCCGACCATGGATAATCCAAAAGTTCCAGTAAGCGTGGAGCTTCTTGTTGCGGAGATCGCCTCTGAGCGCTGCTGCGAAGACTTGGACTTCTTGAACAGACCAGCCTAATGCACGAGTGAACAGAGCAAGGCACATGGACTCCGCGCCCCAATGGAAATTCTCTGAGACCCATTTCCCAAGCTCTTTAAATTTGCGGTCCTTGGGCCAGGTGTTAATTGGCCATTTGATAGGTGTGGCCACGATATCCACAAAACCTGCGTCCTTCATCATCTCTGGAACGTTGCCAATTGCATCTAAGGGGAAGCCCGCTTTCGTCGCTGCATCGTGCATATAGTTGTGCCAGCGAACAATTGCCGAGTTGGTGGGAAGGGTACCGTCATCGCATTTGATGACCAAGTCAATATCTTGGACCTCAAGGAAGCCGTCTGTTTCCAAAAACCTGATGAAGAGGTGAGAGAAGCTCTACAAGATACTGGATCTAGTCAAACACACTGGAAGCACTGTTGTATATATCTTGGCCAGTCCTTAAAGGCACCAATCATCATTTGGGAATGTATCAAATCGAATTTGCGTGAGAATGTCCATTCTCTTTCTAGATCGTCAATCTCGAAGTTTAGATTGGGAGGTACACTAGACCGTCCATGTTAGATTTGTAGCAGGTGTTGAGCAGATGGAACTTACTTATGTGGTTGGACTGGTGCTAGATCAACTCCAATGACCTCGGTTTCGGGATGAGCGTCGGCTATGCATTCTGAGTATATTGACACGCAGAAGAATTGACAGAGAGATTACCAAAATCAATGGCCCAGATTCCTGTTCCGCAACCAGCATCGAGCACGCGATTAACGTGCTTGATGGGGGCAAAGTGAAGCTTTTGTTCCATTGTGAGCCACACAATATGGTGTTGAAAATCTACCATTGCTTAATTACGACTCCTACGGCTATCAAGTTCAACATACCTAAACGCTCCATCTCTTCCTAGTTGCAAAAAGTCAGTATTGTCTGGTCACGTGCACATCGGTTCTACACTACCTCATCCATTGGGAGCACATATTCTAGCAGGTCAGTTAGTTGTTTGATTGTTCTCTGGGGCTCTACAACGTGGCTTAAACGTACTTGCTTCCATATAGCCTTGATACTGACGGCCATGTTCCCTCAATTGCGTGATCAAGGTGTCTCTGATTGAGGTGGTAGAACTCGCTAACTGGTTAGGCCCGTGGATATTAGCGAAATTCAGGGACAACGGCCACTCCACGAGTTCTCACTCACGCTCTCGATAGCCGAGTCGCCATCGTCAAAGGATGATTCAGTGTCACCGTCCTACGCGCCGTCAGCAGATTGTTGCGCACCGTGAGATGCGGGCTGACTCGCAGCATCAGGCTCAAGTGGGGCGGTCTGGATCGGGCCGCTCTCTGGCTCAAGGCTAGCGGTGTAGGGATGGTCGCTGGAACTGCTCGTGGCCATGGTTGTTGTCCGTGGTAAGGCCGTGTTGGAATCAAAGTCAATGTTCAGATCCAGGACGATGTCGCTGGCTGCTCCTAGGAGGTTAATTCTGGGACTGGGCCAGCTAACCGCATTCGAGGCTCGGCGCGTCAACCACCCATGCAACTGTGCGTGCCACGGTATCTTCGCGCGAATGGGCCACATGGCCCCCCTCGCACCTCGAGCGCTCACCTCAGATTGAGGCCCCAACCTCCCGGGTACACAAAGTTGTTCACCTGTGCCACGCGCCCGAATACCTGGAGCCGCTACAATGGGCGAATTCGACAGAGCAACACTGGCAATTGGCCTGCTAAGCGCATCACTGTTTGCTTGTCTTGTGCACCTCGTGTTGCAGTGGCGACGCCTGTCGCATATTCCAGGTCCTTTCTGGGCTGCCTTTTCCAAGGCCTGGATGGTGAAGGAATCGCTCAAGGGACGACAGCCAATTTCTTTCAAGGAAGTCAACGACAAATATGGTGCGTTCTGGCTCGCTCGGCCTTTGACCCACGCTGACGACAAGCACAGGTTCGCTGGTGCGTGTGGGGCCAAATGAGTTGATCACAGACGATCCAGAGGTCATGCGAAGGATGATGGCGGTCCGTTCCGCCTACACAAGGGGTCACTGTGAGGCGAGATTCGCTTGATGTCGCCAATCACTCTGCTGATTTCTTGTAGGGTATAACGCGATGAAGTTTGATCCTGCACGGGACAATTTGTTCTCAATGCGTGATGAGGTTGCACATACCAAGTTGCGAAGCAAGATGGCTGCCGGGGTATGCTCAACACATTTCCAGCTTCACACTTACACACACTAATATAGCCGCTCACCAGTACTCTGGAAAAGAGAATGAATCGATGGAGGGTTCCATCGATACACAGATCGCCAAACTCTGCCATTTGATCGAGACCAAGTACCTCTCAACAACTCACAACTATCGTCCCGTGGATTTCGGCGAAAAAGCCTCTTATTTCACGCTAGATGTCATCAGCGATCTTGCTTTCGGAGAGGCATTTGGCTATCTTGAACATGACAGTGATGTCTATGATTATCTTCAAACAACGAAGACGTTCATTCCGATCATGATGGTTATAGCAAACGTTCCCACCCTTGCAGACATACTCCATTCGCGTCTTCTTCGAGGTCTGCTACCCTCAGAGAGCGACAAACTTGGTTTCGGTGCTTTCATTGGGTAAGCCTTCGAAAATTATGGGTCCCTATGCAATAGCAACTGACAAAGTCACAAGTGTCGCCAAGAGGGTAGTAGCAAAGCGTTTTGGGCCTGAAGCCAAGTCTCATCCCGACATGCTTGGCTCTTTTATTCGTCATGGGCTCAGTCAGGAAGAGGCATCCGGGGAGGCATTACTCCAAGTTGTTGCTGGTAGCGACACCTCAGCCGGCGCTCTTCGATCTGTTATGTTGAATATTTTGACCAATCCAGCTATGTACCGAAAATTGCAGACCGAAATTGACGAAGGTATTGCAGCAGGGAGAATTTCATCGCCTATCACAGATGCCGAAGCTCGCCAATTGCCATACCTACAGGCTGTGATCAAAGAAGGGCTTCGGATCATGCCCCCGGCATCTGGGGCTTTCTTTAAAGAGGTACCCCCAGCGGGAGATGTGATTGATGGAAAGTTCATTCCCGGGGGCACACAAATAGGATCGTCACCGCTGGGAATTCATCGCTCAAAGAAGAGCTTCGGTGTGGATGCAGACCTATTCCGACCAGAGCGCTGGACGGAGGCAAGTCCAGAGAAATTCGTTGAGATGGCGAACACGGTCGATCTCGTCTTTCATTACGGAAAATATCAGTGTCTTGGCAAATCCGTTGCAATGATGGAGTTTAACAAGGTCTTTGTTCAGGCATGTATCCCTCTGTTTACACAATCACACATCAAATACTGACCCTGTGTAGCTCTTGAGAAAGTTTGATTTTTCCATCTCTTGTCCTGAAAGACCTACGAAACTCGAGAATGCAGTAAGTGAATTTTCTCTTCTTCCAGTCTAGCTTACCTTGAATTGTTTCAATGACTGATGCGCAATTATAGGGCATCTGGATTATGCAGGATTTTTGGCTTCGCGTTGAAACTCGAGAGCGATAATGACTGCAAGAAGCGACTTTATATTATGGAATAGAAATATGGTAGCTCTGGCAAGCACTCCTGAGCCTTGTTTGTATGATCTGAGCTCGTACAAGAAGAACTGTGTGGACCAAAGCTTTGGTTCTCAAAGGTTTCACTAGCATAGCAAATAATAAAAACGTACACATTCATTGTTTTGTTTAACTTCTCCTTGAACAATAAGCATGAAGTTATGTTATAACGAGCGTTTCTACTATAGGGAATCGTATTCTTGATACTTGGCCACTCTGATCCATATTTCCGGGTGTGTTATGTTACAATCAAGTTTGAACAAGAATCAATTGCATTCGATCATAGCCGGAACGCTTACGATGTACTAATCGATTTAGCTCTAGAGATCGTGCCAGTCTATCATCATTCAGCCCAGGCGTGAGTGTCAAACATCCTAAGATGCGTCAGAGCAGCTGCACAATATCCAGCCTTCCCCGTCTTTCAGCAACTTGTTTAGCGTTGGCACCTTTCCATCCGCCGTTCGTAGTCTTTGTATCCTTATTCGTGCCATTGGCCAAAAGAAACTTGACGGCATCTACTTTGCCCTTATCTGCAGCCAGGTGCAGCCCTGTCCAACCATTGACTGTAGTTGCGTCATTAAGATCTTGTCCGCTCTCCTTGAGAGCCTCAAGAACTTTGACATGACCTTTTTGCGCAGCTACTAGAAAAGCGGTCCATCCCCTATTGTCGCGCATCTGGAGTAACTTAGGGGTTCGTTGAAGTAGAAGCTTGACGGCTCCGACTCTGTTATGCATAGCGGCAATATGAAGTGGCGTGCTTCCTTCGTCGTTTTTTATCTTTAGATCGATACCATCAACTGTCAGGAGAGTTTTGATAATCTTGGTGTTGCCGTGCCTTGCAGCTAGATGTATAGCAGTCCAGCGTTTGGGTGTAAGTGCATTGATAGGGTATTCCTCTTTCTGTACGAAATGTGTGACTTGCTCAGGTACTGTGAGCGCAACAGCCCAATGGAGAGGATTACGCGGTGCTGGACCCATAGCATATTTCTGACTTTGATTGGCCACAATCGCCCCTTGGGGTTTCTGACCGACCCCGTTTTGGCGTGAGAGCATTTCATCGCGATATTCTTTGCACATGTGATGCTGTCTCTCCAAGTCTTGGACTTGTCCTTCCCAATCGTAGTGCTTTGTGATGTTCTTGAGAAATTGCCAGTCGCCGTACAAAGCTATCGCGAGCTGTGTAGACGCAAGCAGAAGTGATTTGTACAGTCCAATGTACACCATGTGAAGATTTGTTTTCAAATCCTTCATATCTGCGTCGTCGGATGGCAAGATCTTGATGCGGTCGTGACTTTTTGCGTTGAGCACTGTGTAATGCGCAACATTTCTGGCCAAGTCAAACATGGCTTCCCTTTCCGATCTGTAGATCTGTTGTACCTGGACTGAAATCAGCGTCACTTGAAGGTCAAACTCAGGTTGTGAGAGCTACCGAGAACGCAAGAAATAAAGCCGCTGCGGGTATCGCGATATACGGCCCTCCCACATTCGCGCCTGTCGCAACAAGATCTTGGATAGTGAGCATATTCTTACATATCCTATCGACCTTTTCTGATGATCTGCTAGCCTCTAGGCTCTTCGACTTCTTCTGAATGAGAGCAAACAACTGCTTGTAGCCATCTTCTGATCGCAGTTTTAATTTCGGTTTTCCAAGTTGCTCCTTAATCAACACATTGAGCTTGTGCAAGCGCTCTTTGCCTTTCTCATCTTCACTAAGGGCGCTGTAGGCTTCTCTCCAGAGGTTCGGCGTAGTTTTGCCTGATTTGCTGACTACTGAATTCGGCATGGGTGGTGCGAGATGAAGATTTGATGGCCAGAGGAGAATGGGTGACTTCGATTAGGGGAGGTTTCGAGAAGTGTTCAAACTGCAACAGATTGTTGACGCCATTCTATGCTACCATGTTATATGAGCTCAGCCCCAGGCATCATTTCCAGGTTGTGGCACAGCCCCCACTTCGAGTTCGGGCGAGTGCGGGGTCGAAATGTCAGCCATGCTGCGCCTGGGGTCCCTCAATGTTTTGCAGAGTAAGTAAGCGGTAGAACGCCGTGTGCTGCGCCATCAATAGAAGCGGTCAGCAGCAGGCGATGGGCGCGGTGTATCATGATCGCCGCTGACGTGAGCGTCATTCATGTGTGACTAGTATTTGCGAAATTCGTTTCTGTAATCAAGGTTTGGTAGAAAAACTTGCAGTTTAGTAAAAAACAGAAATCTGAAAAGCACATAAGTAAGGAAACTGGGGTAGGCATGCCCGACATTTAATGTTCTTGAGCGAAT
This sequence comes from Pyrenochaeta sp. MPI-SDFR-AT-0127, assembly GCA_020747015.1. Taxonomy (NCBI): domain Eukaryota; kingdom Fungi; phylum Ascomycota; class Dothideomycetes; order Pleosporales; family Cucurbitariaceae; genus Pyrenochaeta; species Pyrenochaeta sp. MPI-SDFR-AT-0127. Next base: position 106,924 of record JAGTJM010000083.1, on the reverse strand, counting down.
GAACCAAGATGACGTCCACGATATACATCTTCATACACGATCGTGCAATTTTCGGTGTCGTTCAAGGTCGTTGCGTCGAGTGAACGCCTTGCCACATTCAGGACACTCAAACGGTCTTATACCACGGTGACTCAGCTCGTGGTTTTGCCGGTGAAAGTTACGGGTGAACGTCTTACCACAGATGGTGCAAGTGTGATTCGCTTTGGCACGCTTAGCCGTAGTTGAATTGAATGTCTCGGCCAGATCACTCAATTCAGGATGATATGCTCGCGTGTGTTTTTCAAGGTCTTTCGCATTCGTAAAGCCTTCTGCTCCAAGGCAGTCCGAAACCTCGCACTGGAACGGTCGATCGTGAATGTTTACGTGTCGGTTTCTGGCTTTCGTATCTTTGAATCCTTCCGAAAAGTATCTGCAAGTAATTCTGGTGCACTTGAATCGCCTTTCGTAGTCGTAAAACTCGAGGTAAGTGCGCCTGTCACTTTTATTCAGCTTCGAGGGAAGCTCTTCAAGTACTTTGCGATTGCGCTCTAGTGCTGTGGCAAGACTCTTGATACTGATCTTATGTCGCGCCTCGAAACCTTTTTTCTGGAAAGTATATATATGGCTTGTGAGAAGAACTAGACTTTCATAAATGGGTTGATCCTCGAAAACTTTGCAAGTGTCTTTGCAATCTTCAACAATACCACTCGCCCAATCTTCCTCGCCATATCTTGCCATAAAGTCATCGATGGCATCTGAAATGGCCTTCAGTTGACCCTCTTGATGTTTTGTTCCTTCGAGGAATTTGGCACCACTGTTGACCCAGGCAGTGACATGATGGAACCATTTTGCGGCGGCGTAATCTTGAAACGCAAGCTGGCCATCTAAAGTTAGCTTCTCAAGCTCTACTTGCTGTTCTGGTCCAACGATATCGAAACACGGGAAGGTGAGATATTGAAGACACAAGCTGGCCAGCTCGCACTCAATATTTGGTTCATTGATATCGTCCATGACTGTTGTGATAAATCTTGAATACTGAATGAGCAACGTCAAGTAATTTACATGAGCAAACTTACGTCTTCGCTGTACTGTGAACGAGAGATATACGGTCACCGCTTACAAGCACAAGTGATCCACAGATGTCATGAATGTGAGTGCGAAGACGACGAGCATCATACTCTATTGTTTGATTCTCAATATCAATAGACAGAGCGATCTGAATTTCTTTCCATGCAAGTCGACGTTTCGCACACACTAGCCAGCCAAGGAGCCTTTTAGCCACGGTCCACTCTTCGGATCCCGACGTGTGTTTTATGCGCCGCATTATACGTCCGTAACTATGTTCCGTAAGCCTATACAAGGACGTTGAAGCAACGCTATAGGAGTACTGACGCTTTTTTAAGATCGTCTGGAAAGTTCTCTTTTCTTATTGAATCTAAGAGATGGTCTCGGGTAGGCTGATCGTGCAGGTTGCGCAACACAAGCTGAGCATACAGAAACATGCCTAAGACACCATCAGTGAAGCCTCGAGACTCACTAATAGACACCTCGAGTATACCTTTGGCATTTGCCACTGTGAGGTTTCGGAGATACTCCTTCATATCGTCCGTGAATGGGGTGTGCTTAATGGCGATTTTATCCACCCAATATCTGGTAAATGTATAGATGTCATGCTGATTATCAATTTCAGAGATTTGGATGGTATTGGGAGCCATTCCAGTAGAAGTGGAGCTGTGGAGTGATTTCCAAATATCTGAATAGTTTTGACTGACAATTAGGACGCGAAGCTTCCCGGGTACGTCTGTATTACATTGTCCGGCAATCTCCATTATGGTATGTAGCACTTGTTTTCTTTCGACTGGTTCGCATTCATCGAGGCCATCCACGATGATGAATAGCTTGGGGATAACAGAACACAAATCCTCTAAGAGCTTTTTCGCTTGCGTGTGTGATCGGAGGGTCGGCTCACCGCTCAATGTACATTTGGCATAACACGGAGGGAGCATGTCAGGACACTGGTCCAGTAATTGGTCCACAAGTCCCTTCAGGATTCCGATCGCTGAACTACTCGGCTGATCTCCATCGCGACAATAATGATAGCTCGTCTTGAAGTTGGGGATCCGTTTGCACTCCTCAATGATGGCAGATGCTAGAATAGTTTTGCCTAAATCGTTATCAATATTTGGATGGAATGCATGCGGTCATGGCAATGACTCACCTGCGCCAGGTATACCGTGCATCCACAATACAGGGGTGTTTGGCACTTCTTCGGCAACCCAGTTTTTGATAGATTCTTTTTTAAGTATCCATGTGGTGGTTGAGTATTGTTTCCGGATAAGGCAGAAGCTTTCGTGATCCTGCTGGGTTTGCTGCCCGACTGCAAGCCATTCTTTGACAGCTAATTTCCTTTTCTCCCTTGTCTCAACTATTGTTTCTTCTAGTTTAAGTTTTAAGTCTTCTATATCTTCCTGATGCCTTCGGTACTGAGCGAGACTGGCGCAGGATTCTACTAGTTTCTTGTGTCGAGCGAGACTCTCTAGAATGCCTCCAAACTTGGTATCGAAATTCTTCCATACAGATCGGAAAAATCGCGTCCAAACTACACAGCCATTGGTCAGAATTTGGTATGCACTCGAAGATACACTTACGTCTGCCAGAGAAGAACTTCATCGCTTGTTGATGAAAATCTAAAATATCGATGTAAATCATCTCCAGAGCACTGACCATGTACCGATTCTGACGAAAGAGCGACTCATATTCTGACAAGAGCGGTAACTGTTCTCCAATCCGTTCGTATGCGTTCAGTAATGCTTCAAAAGATTCTGTAAATGTACTTGCGGTCTGTCCCAGTCGTTAGCTCGGTTACAGTGCTGTCGCTACCTACTCGACATTACCACTAGTAAAAGCTTCATGGGGCCCCAGAGAAAAGCAACAATATTTGTTACATTCAAGAACACCTTGATGATTCCGTCGAATTGATGCATCGCCTCAAGAAAGCTCTTGATACGAGCAAGGTCTCTCAACTCTAGGCGCTCTTTTTGTTCTTTCTGGATCTTATCGATGTCCTGGCGCAGTTGCTCATAGGAGGTGTTGTGAAAATCGATCAATTCCGTTCCTGTCAGTCGTGCGCGGAAGCGGCTGATAGCATTATTTAATGCCTCTGAGGTGTTTGGAATCGGTGAAGTTGCCATCGTCTTTGATACGTTGGAAAAAGAGTGGACTCTGCGTTGCTCTGTCTTCAGTCCAAGGAGCCTGCTGCTCCCAACTTTGAAATTGGAGCCTTCTCGATGAGATTCTGGCGTTATTTTCAGATATCAGATCTGCATGAGTCTGATAAGAGTACAGCTAAATCTGGCTCTTATGGTTTAGGATAGAAGGAAAGGACCCGAGAAGCGAATGGAGACAGGTGGGCGGAGTAAGGCTGGGGCAACGACCAAGCGACCGGTGTGCCGAGCTGCAAGCATAGCCTGCCGCAAAAAGTGAGGCTTATACGCGGCCAAGCGCACAAGGCAGAACCGGCAAAACCACTCCGTAGGAGATTCAGAAATAATTTTTGCGTACATATTGTGAACGTGTACCCAAAAAAGGGCAAAGTCGGGAGGTTTCGCCTACCTGCGAAGTTACGAACTTCTGTATCTTAGCATTTCAATGGCCCTCAAACATCTGTTGAACGATGAAAACACATTCGATGTACACCCCACTCACCTGTCACGGTCGAGCTGGCAGAGTGGGGGTTCTCTATACGAGTACGTGAACCATAGTTACGAAAGTTCAGCATTAATTGAACTAGGGAGGATATTCCCTTGTTACAGCATCAGTCCTGGGGTCAATATTTTGATGAGCTTTTCGGCTCGCAGAACCTACATAGCGAGCCAGAGTTGTTTGTTGGCGAGTTCGATGTCAGCCATGAATCGTTTCACTGCACTCAAGGACAGATCGAGCATTGGATTACCGATCACATGAACGAGCAAATCCCGGAGATTGAAGTCTCAAGCCAGGAAGAATACATCTGCTACGGAACGGTGAGTGGCCCATGTCAAATTGTGATGTGAATGTAATAGTGGATCAATATGAGTGTTCTTGTTTATTGTTGCTCAGTGCACTCGTCATTGACTGCGGAAATCTGACGTGTTCATAGATACTTCGTTCGCCTGTGAAGCTCTGCGGCAATATGGCAGAATTGGACCACTATTTAAGCCTGAACACAGCAAGCCCAATTCAAGGGCATACACAAATGCGAATAGTCAAGCACGAGACCAACTTCTTCGTTGTCTTCCTAGATGATAAGGTGCTAGGAGAGGTGAATGCGCAACTAGAAGAAGCCTTGACCAGCATCATGGCACAACAGTGCGAACTCGACTTCGAAGTATTTCTTCCTACAAGAGCAACCCGAGAGACTATTGGTAGAGCTACGAAGGAAAAGGATGCCATAGTTCGAGTACAAGTGAACGTGTATGGTAGTCAAACGACAGCTCAAATTGTTGGGAGAGAATTTACGGCAAGAAAATTATATTTACAGTGTCCCGGATATGTTCGAGAAGGTGTCTTATACGACAATCCACACTATTTAAAATTCCCTGGTAGTCATGACGAAGGTTTGGGAGAAGCCCAGCAGGTCGATGAATCAGGATTGGAGACGGCCAAAACAGAGACATTAAAGGAAACCATCTCGGACGTGTATTCATCACTTACACGATGTCAAAATCTTAAAGGACTAGATGGTGATGGACGATTGAAAACGCCACTCCTGCAGTAAGCCAGTCATTGCCTCTTAACATCTCAAAGACCCCCTTCCCGATCTATTCGTAGAAAGTTACTGAGTTATTCAGACATCAAAAGAAAGCCCTGGATTTCATGACACAACGCGAAAATGGGCCCGTACCGGAAGAATATATGCTTTGGAAGCCATTTGAAAAGGACGGTGTGCCTTGGTAAGTTTCCTTAAAACTATCAATTCGGTGCTAATAATTTGAACAGCTATCGGCATGTTGTCACACATGCTATCAGTTCGTACCAGGAAAATAATCTAGAAATCTGAGTTAACCAATTCCAGATACACTTGAACAAGTCGAAACAGGGGGCGGCATTCTGGCAGACGAAATGGGCATGGGTAAATCGTTATCAGTTCTGGCGCTAATCTTGCGAACTCTAGATTCTGCTCAGCAATGGACGACTCTACATGACAGGGTGATGTCTGAGTCAACGGTCGAAGGTGTGAGACCGAGGCAACGATCAAGGGGCACAATCATCGTAGCATCCTCTGACCGTGCGTGTCCTACAGTCTTACCTTTTTCGTTCCACTAAGTCACAGGCAGTCATGATAAATGAATGGTTCCAAGAGATCGAGAAGTAAGTTAACCTTAATCTCACTGGAGCCCTTAGCTGACCAAGGCAGACATTTCAATGATCCCATCAAAGCGTCATTGGTGGTCATCAAGTACCACGGGCAAAATCGAGAGTGTTCACCAGCGAAGCTTTGCAATGCCGATATAGTCATCACAACTTATCATACACTTGCATCCGATTTCTCTGGCTCCAAAAGCCCTTTGCGGGACATTGAATGGTATAGGCTTGTTCTTGATGAAGGTAAATATTCTTGGGGGGTGTCAGTTTCAGGACAGGAGATATCTAATGATGATCACAGCGCATATCATCCGTCGACAGTCCACCATACTCTATCGTACGGTTGCAGAACTAGCTGCAAAGTCGCGGTGGTGTTTAACTGGCACACCTATTCAAAATCGTCTTGACGACATTGGATCGCTACTGGCCTTTCTGCGAATCAACCCATTCCACAGCCTCTCTACATTTCGAAAGTTCATCGTTATCCGTTATGATGAGGGCGGCAAATCACGTCAGCGTGCAGTCGAAGGCTTGACTCGCTTGCTAGACTCCTTGTGCCTTCGGCGAACAAAAGACTTACTCCATCTACCAGATCAAGAAAATCGAATTCGACATATCATACTTTCTCCCGAAGAGCGAGTCCAATATGACCAAACACAGGCCATGATGTTTCGAGCAATTCGTAATCAACACGCAACTTTCGATCAGAAAAGCACTCTTGGCATGTTTCAAGTGCAGCTGCAACTAAGGATTCTTTGTAACCACGGTACTTGGCAACAACCGTTCTCGTGGAACCGTCGAAAGCTACACCTGTTGGATGAACGAGAAGCCATGGAAGCTTCGCTAGGAAAAGACGGCGAAGTGACTTGTTCTTCGTGTCGACAAACAATGCCGCTGGTAAACACGGGCTCAACGTTTCGACGTTATACGGAACATTGTCGACATGTTTTGTGTTCAGAATGTCTTGAACAGAGCATGACAAGCGGTCAAGAAAACTATCCGTCTAATTGCCCACTATGCTCCACGCTCTGGACCGCACCAGTACAAACGCCATCAACAGATCATACGCTTCAGGAGGATATGTATTTCCGGGCGGAAGGCCGGTCATCGAAGATGGAAGCCCTAATGCGAGATGTCATGACAGACATATCGATTACGAAGAGGTCAGTCATGCGCAACCATGGAAGAACATAGACATCTAAGTTGGCCTTAGTATAATCTTCACCAGCTGGACGCGAACACTGGACTTGCTCGAGATGTATCTACAACAAGCCAATCTCGACTCCCAGCATTTCAAGCGCATTGACGGCGGATGTCCAACAGCCAAACGTGAAAGAATCTTGCATGAGTTTGCAAGCGATTCTCAGCTCCGTATCCTGATCATGACTACTGGCACAGGAGCTGTAGGGTACGTGCAGCGAGCTTTCTCTCATATGTACCTTTCCATAATGGGCTCATAGTTTAAATCTTGCTACGGCGAACCGTGTGTTTATCGTCGAACCGCAGTGGAATCCGTCTGTGGAAAATCAGGCTATTGCTCGGGCTCTTCGCCTGGGCCAGAAGCAGCCGGTCCTAGTGACACGTTATGTGGTGGATCAAACGGTAGAATTAGTAGGTCGACGGCAGAATTATCAGATTTCGGACTTTGCTGACTACACAGGATATGCGGATGCTACAGGAGAGCAAGCAGGAGAGAGCAAACCTTGTCAAAAGTGGATGATAAGGTTCACACAGCCGCATCACGTATTTGCCGCCTCTTCGAGATGGTTCGTGAGGCTCCCTAACCGAGGAGGTTAACATACCTCTCCAACGTACCTGTGGCCTTTTTTACCTATACATTATGAAGACGAGTCGTATGAAAACTAGTCTGAACTCGTGACCGCTCTTTTGAATAGATATGCTTTCAGCATTTTCAGTGTGCAATTTGATACTCTAGCACAGCCGAAAAAGCCAGTTGCGTAAATGCAACATCAAAACATTAAAAATGCGCTAGCTTAAAGGGTCGAGGTAGTGATACCGACTCGCTCGCGGGCGCTAAGAATTGCAGTGCAGTGTTGCAATTACCGCATTTGGCAAACATAGGCAAGCCGGGCCCTCACCGGTGCAACCCCCTCCACATGCAGGCCTCCTCGGCAAGTTAGAAACTAGGTCAACAGGCTGCATGAAACATTGAGCACGCACCTCAGATATTACTCGAATAAGCATCAGCGGGAGCGATCTTCTGAATATCGCTCCTGTTATAATGCATCTGCACATTTCTTTGCGTGGTGATTTTCGAGTCCATCTCAGGTCTCCGCCGTTGTCGAGATGCGCAGTATAGAATGAACCGGCGGTGAGCGAGCCCAAAGTCCCGCAGGCAGCAGTACCAGGCTGTATGGCAACTGTCCCTCAACCCAATAACATTTGCCAATTGGTTCGCTCATGTATTTGTGAACTTTGAATTGCGGGGTTGTTGCGTCCCTAAGAGCACTTTGTCTTGATCGCATCGAACACTCACTTAACTTGTGTTCTCTGGGCCGTATACTCATCTTGAAAATGTGGCTCGCCTGAAGGATTAAGTATATCTGCTATGCAAAGGAAGGAATGCCAAACCAATATTTCTCTAGCCTAACATTGACTGCAAGGTGGGCGTCACGCTGTTGCACTGGGGCGCAAATCCTGAGCTTCCTACATATATCTTCACCTGTAAGGACTCCAACTCAGTATAACCTTACTTGGGCCGATAGGAAGTACTCATCCATAGTCTGACCAATCCTAGTTCCAATGTTACGAACGACTGCAAGCACCGCGGAAGTTACACTATCATTCCCTCTTTCCTCGCTCTACACATGCGCATATCCTTGTGTCCTACTACCTTTTTCTCTGCACATGTATATTAACCTTGAAGGTAATTTGTTGTGCCATGAAGGTAATATCATTGTCGGACTCATGCTTACTGCAAGCCAATTTCACTGACGATGAGGTTGTAGGATATGCCTTTCAATCAAGGTGTTGACTGTGCTTACTTGAAGCTGTTCTTCCCGTTAATAGGGAATACGAAGACGGCCATCAGCTCAACACTGATAGGGCCTAGGAAATCAAAAGCAAAGTATTGGCTATATAATTTTAGGCGGACAAAAGAACTATTTATTTAATCGCAGATCCACTCTCAGGAGCATCAACTTTTGGTATATCATCGTCCCAAAATGAAAGCACGTGGCGTTTCAGCACTTATCGTTGCCACTAGTGTGGGCGCTATAACCAAAGTTCAATATCGTACATTCCTCTTTCTCGTTTGCAGAATGGGTCGAAACTGGAATAGCATCTGCAGACACAGCTCTCTCGCCTGAACAAGCAGTCGCAACATGGAATAGCTCGCTGTACACACTTCTACCCACCATCGAACCGCGGAAGATTTTCGGTAGCTGCCAGCAGGTGGGCAACAGGCCTGCCAAAGTAAGCTCACCCTGAACAGATCTGTTACGGGGAACGTGACAGTGATTGAAATTTGACGTACTAATGAGCAACCTTTAGGTCCCAGAAGCAGTATTTTGCATAAACTTCCTATCTGGCAGAAATAAAGATTGTCCATTGACTACTAAACGCTCAGCTTGGGCCATGTGTACAGGTATGACAGATTGTGACTGTGCGGGGGCTGGGAGAGTCGTCAACTTCGACCTGGTGGTAAGCCACTGGCATCTCTGTCTTCGATCTTTAAATCTCATTCTCTAGGGCTTTGTGGTATATGATGCTGCACAGTTGAAGTGTGTGAGTCACAGCAACGGAAAAGCATAGAAGTATAAGGCAATTTTAACATTTGCAAGGCAATGAATCTAGTGACACTACCGTATCGCTACGCGGCTATCATAATGCAGTGTCTGTTGGAATTACGCCTTACGCACCACCTAATTGCCTTGATTGCCTCAAACTGTACCCAGAGCTCATGATAAGCGTGAAGGGGCCCGTTGATTGATGAACCTGGCACGTTCATTGACTCCAACCCAAATAAATGCAGACGCCAAACGTGGAACCATGTCTTCATCGAGCATGATGACTCTTGCCAATTGATCCTCATATTAATCATCGTAAGAGAATTCGAAGAAGCCATGCGTTATTGCCATTTGTGAACGGCAACTAGATCTCATCGACCAAGTCATTGTCGTATGCAGCGGGGAAGATTGAATGATCCTCCACATCATCAAGCGGCTCCGTCTTGACACGCTTGTTCACGATCACGTAGTCTGGCTCCTCCACCGAACCGGCCTCGACATACGAGGGCCGCTTTGCACGCTTTGCGCGAGTATCAGATGGAGACATGGGCTCTTCCTCGTCAATCAAACCTTCAGGACCATCAGAGTCGTTGTTATTGTTGTTCTTCTTCTTGGGTGTGGCCTTGGTACGAGATCGAGGAGTCTTTGGCGTAGCATGGGGCCTACTGGGAGTACTTGGAACACTGCCCGAGTTCCGAGCGGCCCCGGTGTTGCGAATATTGTTTAGGCGATGAGAAACGGCCTTGGGTGTGCAGTCTGAAGGGTTGATATTAGTAGGTGGACTTAAGTGGAGTTTGACGAAATATCAATAGTGCCGGTAGGCAATGCGCTCAACCATTGAACAAACCATGTTTCGCAAAGGACAGACAATGTATGAAAAACATGATATGGGGCGGCGGAACTTACCCTCTCCGATCTCGTTGGCCAGATACTTTAGTAGGGGCGTAGAGCTCTTGATGTCGTGAAACTTGAAGATACCTCTCAAGATCTGAAGAGCTTTGTCAATTGAAGCCCAGAAAAATGCTGATCGGCCTTATTATCGTGGATTACTTACAATCTGATCTTTTTCGGCGGTCCATTGAACCATAATGGCGACTTGGACAGGGTTTGATGCTCTAGTATCATCAGTCAGCAGATTGTTGGGCAGGAAGGTGGATGTCAATTATACTTGTGTGGCTGGGAGTGTTGAGTGGAGCTTGGAAGGAGAACGCAGATGCAGTCCCAGTAAGTCAGTGTGTAATTGATTGTTCGCGTTGAGGAGAAGACTCCACAAAACTTAGGGGAGGCTTGGGTTTTGTACTCTCACTGGTGCAGGCAGCAGTTCGGCAGGACTGGTGAAGGTGAACGGGTGGCACACTACCGGGGTTTTGGATGACGCCACTTGACGCTGAATGATATAGACATAGCGGGGAACGGTGAGTGAGAGGGGATTAAGATGATACGTGGCTCAGTTTCTTATTTTGGCACTTGAATGGACACACCATGTTAATACTACGCATGGATTTGTTTTCAGAGCCTACAGCGCGGATAGCCTGGAATTGGCATAAATACACTCAAGCTCCGAATATTGAACCCCTTCCAATTAGGAACACGATGCTTTCAAGGTGCCCCAATTGTTGCAGATATGCAACAGAAATCGAAAGTGCTACAAAGACTGCGATGTACTGACCTATCGATCTTCGTCGCGAAACATTGTAGTAAAAAATGTATTTTCCAAGTGTAACTGCCGTAAAAAGAGCGCCTTTAATATACAACTGGTGCTCATGTATGATAGAGTCATTGAGACTAAACTCAGAACATAACTGGCACCGCCCAAGTACCAAGCCCATACCCTGGAAACCAAAAACCATATCTTTATTCATCCCAGTAATGCTTTTACCCAAGGGCACTGAAGATACTACAGGAAAGAATAGTGGGAATTAATTAAGGGAAAAAGGATATGGAACCACAAAACTATGGCTGAGAAGAAATCGATGGACCAAGTGCCTGGACACGAACACATACAACCGCAGCTCAAGAGCAGAGCAATCCCAGTCGAGGATCGGTTTACTCAGAAGTCTCAGAAGCCGTTGGTACTTTCCCCACTATCGTAACTAAGCTCCCTTTCCACAACCGTAAACAGGTCATACCAAGCTAACCGTGACCCACTCGCCGCAGGTTGCGGACCTCCCTTCCACAATGATCTGCACGCACGCAACTTTGTTAAGGGGGCTATCCCGAGATTTTCTAGGACGTTGCGCCGTCATCCTATTGTATGCCATCCTAGGCATTCTCTTCTCGCTGCTTCCTACAATATAACTCGTTACAGCTAGATTACATCAGGTCCTTCAAGGTTGCGTTCATACTGTCGATGCTGTTCTCCAAAACCTGTTCATTAAAGTCTCCTCTCTTGATGCTGTGCCACGCCGTCCAGAGCTCGAGGATACTCTTTTTGTTGGCAGTGTTCTTGATATATATTCGTAGCCCTTTCGGTATCGGGAACATCCTATTCACAAATTCTTGTTTTTCCCACTCTTCCGTTGACATACTTGGTATCTTCATAATCATTTCCGCCTCCCGCATAAAGTACTTCGCCCATCTAAGTTCGTACTGGAAGACATTCTGGCGACGCCAGGGCTTGAGCGCCTTTCCATCTCGCTCACTGCCCGTTGACAACCTCTGATTTTCGGCCTCGAGATCTTCATTCACGACCGTGCAAATGTGGAAAATGGATACATTGGCAGGATTCTCGACGGTGCACTGCAGCCAACGCTTTCGAAGGCGGTTGTTGACGTTCTCGTACGCTACTTGTGGGATGGGGCCGCAGGGTGGAAGATCTTTGCTGAAGAGAGAGGGTACTGAATAATTCAGCACATTACACTGCCCATTGATAGTGATAACTTACTTTGCGGTAGTAGTTTGGTCTCATCTACCGGACTGACGTCAAGATTATGACCATCAGGTCTACAGGCATTGTTAATAGTGATGCTGTGCGTGTTCACAGAAGCAACATCGAACCTCGCATCATTTGTGAAAGCTATTCCATTTATTTTAGCACTGCGTCCTCAGCATTAGCTTCTAGAGAGGGTTCTCCTACCATGATGCATCATTCTTTCGCGCTCTTGCAGCCGGCTTTCTACCTCTCTGACTAGATAGGAACCACGACATGCTAATAATGAATCAATTGAGTGATAGTAAGTGATTTTGTATTTGCGAGTAGGATCTAGCCGTTGATTGTGCTGAGAGGATGCAATGACTGAGGAAAACGGGTGCCTTACACCTGATGGAGCACGCACCCACACACGCGTTTGCTCTTGGCTAAACTGGTCACACGAGCATGCGGTAAAAACACGAGATTGTTGGCACAGCAATTGAAACCATGGAAAGGTGGAAATACTGCCCACGACCGCGTGCCAGGAAACAAATGTAGGGGGTGAATCAATATGTCAAAACATGAGAAAGGTTGGAGCATTGGGGGTACTGAGAATTTGCTTAGTGATTCCTAAGTCTGAATGCTCAGGATCCACAACATGGTAGTGTACTCTACAATGCCTTGCCCATGAACTTCCGCTTAGTGTAACTCAGCCACCACTTGCTCGGCGTATTCGTCTCGTCCGCGTATACCCTGTTTAGTAACCTTGTCGCCAGTTCTTGCCTCATTTGCATGATATACTGTCGCAGGACCTCTGCTGAGTTTCGGTCTGCTGGTGCCTCAAAGGCCTGATTCAGCGGGAACCCGGCATCCCCTGGGATAGCAAAGTTTGTATCGAGTGCGAGGTTCATAACGGCCTGTGCCAGATAATTAGCACTTGTGCTTACAGAAGTCCAGGTGTTATTCTTGATACCTTTTCTGCGTCCCGTCTTCCCATTCCTGGCTTGATTTTGCCTAGCACCTCGCTCACGTACAATATGCCATAAATCAGGACACGATCTGCAGGCCCCTTGATCTCGAAGTTCCGGAAGAATGTGTTTGCGCGGAACAGAGCGAGAATCTCGTCTAGAGGGTCGTAGGACTCATGAGATGCATCGATGGTGAGCTCGGTGACGTCGGCGGGGAGGGCGGGCAGTTGAATGGCGGGACCACGGGTCCGTGTGCGAAGAGGGAGGAGGGCAAAGTTGCCTAGCACAAAGGGTCAAAAGGAGTCTGGAGGGTTGAAATTAGAGAGAAGTACCAATTAATTGCTGGTTTGGTTCGTCTAGGAAGACAGAGTGGTAAGCCTGGTGGGGCATTAGCAATGCGCACAGCAATTGAAGACTGGTCATTTATATTTGCCAGGCGCAAGTCATGGTACTTACAGGCATCTTGGAAATATGCTTGCCAGCTCACTACAGGTGGGTTGCGTAGAGTTTGTGGAGCTCAACGGAGGTGATGGCGCAGCTCCGCTCAAGTGCGGTGTGTTGTAGGGCTGATGCGGGATTGCGGGGTGACTAAGCCGCAGCCTTCCTATTCACGCGTCTCGGAGACGCGAGTCGCGTTAATGCACTGGTCGTTCAAAAGTCTAACCTTGTAAACTCTACGACCTCTGTATTGTGACCAACCCCCCAGACCAGCGAAGAACCCTTTTCAATCCTTTCAGAAGCACCAAGCAACCATGTCCGACTTTGAAGATGAAATGGACGTCGATGCGCCCGTGGCAGACAGCTCGATAACTTTTGGGGGAGACACGAAGAAGGGCAAGAGGAGCGCAGCAAATTTACCTGTGGAAGCAGAAGATTCTCTACCATGGTGGGCTCTGCAATGGCTACCTCATCAGACAATTACTGAGCGCTTCTTAGGGTAGAAAAGTACAGACCAAACTCTTTGGACGATGTAGAAGGCCACCACGATATAATTGCGACTATCAACAAATTTGTAGACTCAAACGTATGAGCGGCCTGATCTATCCCACAAAGCCTCTACTTACTTTCGACAGCGATTACCACATCTTCTTCTTTATGGGCCACCAGGAACTGGCAAAACCTCAACGGTCCTCGCTCTCGCACGACGCATATACGGAAACAAGAACATGAGACAGATGGTGCTAGAATTGAATGCATCAGATGACAGAGGCATTGATGTGGTGCGAGAGCAGATCAAGACCTTCAGCAGCACCAAGCAGATCTTCTCGTCGGCACCCAAAGCAGGGGACTCCTCACTCGCGACATTCAAGCTCATCATATTAGACGAGGCAGATGCGATGACTGCAACAGCACAGATGGCACTCCGAAGGATTATGGAGAAGTACACCGCGAACACTCGATTCTGTATCATCGCCAATTATACACACAAGCTGTCACCAGCATTGCTATCCCGATGTACAAGGTTCCGATTCTCCCCGCTGAAGGACCAAGATATCAGGAACTTGGTAGACAAGGTCATTGAGGAGGAGAATGTGAACATCACACAAGACGCAACCGACTCCCTCGTCACTTTGAGCAAAGGCGATATGCGACGAGCGCTCAACGTCCTACAAGCATGTCACGCATCAAGTACACCGCTGCAACCACCCGGAAAGCCACCTCAAGATCCTAGCACCATTGAACGTGACCAGATCACTCAAACTACTATATATGACTGTATCGCGGCGCCGCATCCTTCAGACATTAAGTACATTATTGAGACTTTGCTCTCGAAGAACGACATGACAGAGTGTTTGCGGACCGTAAACAACCTCAAGACATCTAAGGGCTTGGCATTGGCGGATATTCTTACGGCCATCAGTGAAGAGTTGGTCTCGAATGACGTTCCGCCGCAGGTTATGGTGACATGGATGTCAGGTCTGGCAGACATTGAGTATAGACTGAGTGGTGGAGGAAGTGAAGCGATACAAACCGGTGCAGCTATTGGTGTAGTGAGGACCGGCGTAGAGCTTCTTGAGAACGGAAAGAAATAGTGATGGAACCAGGAGGATGTTCCACTGCAAGCAGCATTTAGGTGGCGCTGGTTGTTCAATGATACCATGGATACTTCGTACGGACAGTCTAAGAATTTTTCAACACTGGCGTGCGCTCAATTCTACTCCTTGCATAACTATTGCTTCATGGCGCCAGCGAGCTTGCTGAAAGTACGAGAGAATCCGATTTGGAGATAATTGGGCCTGGTGCCTCGGAACCATTCACGCTAGACACCCCTGCACGCGTTTCACACGCGACCTCGACTGACGTAGCAACAGGCAAGTCCTCCTTGCCATATAAACAAAGCAACACTACTGTCTTCCGATACAATACGTTTCTTACCTTCAACCCGTCTTCAGAGCAGGTCCCCGCCTTGAGCACCTGAAGACACCTTTTTTTTACTACCACTTTCACTAAAATGAGCACAACCAACAAGCGCAAGTTGTCCCAGACACCACGGCTGGTAACTAATCATATTCAACTAGAGATAAAGCCTTAATGATGAGAAATAGGATGACCCCACTCCGACAAAACGAAGACGAGGCTTACGCCAAAGCGTTAACGTGGTGCAAAGCCCAACAAATGCCAGGTACTTACGAGAAAATCATCGCCTTTCTCAATCTGTCGCAAGACCCAAAAGATGGCGAAGAGGTGTAAGAGACTCAGAGGTCGCCAACCTCATGTACTTAGCTGACGTGCAGTAGGAAACAGCCGATCCAATTTTACGACTAACAGGGAACAATATTCAGTCTGCAGTGCAGTACAATCAGGGATCCCAATCAATCGACAAGGAACATACCAAATCTTACAGTCTTCCAACAGCGTCACAGAGTGTTGCGTTGCGATTCTCGTTCGCAGGAACCGCGGAAGAGACGCCGACCAGTGAGCACCAAAGCAAAGGTCTACATCAGAGCTTCTCCGAACTGGTCATGCACACTGACACTAACAAACATGCATCCGGCCCTGAATCCCATGGAGGCAACACTACTCTTCAGAGTGTACAGGAAACAACATATCTGCCTGCCCTAACCAAGCCAAAGAAGATACGAGAGGGTTATGGATTCAGTTACTCCGAAACATTCTGGTGTGATTCTGACGAGTATCCTGACACCGAGTGCGACTGGGAGCCCGAAGAGCAAACGACTGAACATCCGGAAAATACCAAACGAGACCATGAGTGGGGTTTCGCAAATCAGACAGCTCAAGCTAGCTTTGGGGGCTCAACGGTGGTCGCTACGGAGTGTTCTTTTGACGATGTCGTTGTCATGCGAGACGTAGGCTCTTTCCATATCGCCAGGCCGCAAAAAGCCCTTTTCTGCACAAAAGCAACACGAGAAGACACAATACTGCTCAAAAACCAGGCAAAAGTGCTGCTTGGCATGTATACAGAGTCTGGCGACATCCAGGCACAAATGCTAAGCAGGCTCGAACGAATGGTATATAACGAGCGGCAGAAGGAAGATTCAAGCAACCGGGCAGAAGTCTCGTCTGTCACCCTCTGTGTTCTTAAGCTAAGAGATTTTCTGCTGAAGGTCAAAGAGGACCGGATCGACACTGGAGAACATCGACGTCTTGTCGAGCATGAGATTGAATGGGCAAGATGGTTAGTTGAAGCGAGCTATAAGGGTGTGATGCATCTGAAGGTACCTGGCTGCAAGTGCCGACCAGATTGGGAGGAAGAATAAGTTCGATTGAGGCGCTTGAGAAGAGTCTGTCTCCAACTACGGAACCAATGAAGGCGATGTGTGAATCTCCCCAATATGCGGTAGAGCGCTTCCTCATTGGTCAATAGAGGGTCACTTTTCAGCCATGCCGGCCTAATTCGACACACTCAGCCGTATCCAAGGAATACGCGCGTTAATAGCTTTGCGACGCTGAATCCGCAACGCTCAATAGAGATATCGTTGACGTCATCATGCAATGCGGCTAAACCGCTTTTAGCACATTTCGAAACTGATTCGAGACTCAACAACACGACCTCAAAGTCACGATAGCAATCTTTAATTCATTAATACAAAATCAAAATCTCACTGCTGTCCTTGCTTTCTCAAGTTAACTTTTGTCTGGGTCTACTGGGTGAGATTGGCAAGATGAACTACATATCAAGTAGGAACCTCTTGTTTTGATATAATCCTTGCACACCAATTAACACTCCAGCAGATCTCGCAAATTCCGACGCTATTATCAATCCTCTCTTGGACAATGGCTACCTCCCACACGCTGTCATCCGGCTTGGGATCCGGCGCCAACTTGCGGACCGCTTGCAATCAATAGCGACTACGTCGCTGGAAGCTGGATACGAGTCGAAGATGAATTATGTCAAATTGTTACGCACCCGACCCATTGCAATTGAAACTTCCACGGCGAATGAACAGCACTATGAAGTTGGGACTAGTGTGCTGCAAGGCATGCTTGGCCCCCGGATGAAGTACTCTGCGTGTCTGTATGAGAAGGGTGGAGAGACGCTGGCGCAGGCTGAGATTGCTATGTTGAGGTTGTATGTTGAGAGGGCGGAGTTGAAGGATGGGATGAGTATACTGGATCTTGGGTAAGTTTTTGTCATGGCGCATTTGGCATCATTTAAATATGAGCTACACAATGGAGGGTAAATTATACTAACAAGCTCAAAGATGTGGATGGGGCTCCGCATCCCTTTACTTTGCCGAAGTCTTTCCCAACTCAAAAATCACCGCCTTCTCCAATTCTCGAACACAGAAAGAGTACATCGACGGCGTTGCCAAGTCAAAGGGTTTCTCTAACCTTCAAGTCATCACAGGCGATGTCGTAGACTATGGATTTGAACCTGCGACATTTGATCGTGTAGTATCAATCGAACTCTTCGAGCACATGAAGAACTATCAACTTCTTCTCCGCAAAGTCAGCACCGCCCTGAAACCTGGTGGCAAATTGTTTGTTCACATTTTTGCGCACGCGACCACGCCTTATGATTTCGAGAGCGGGTGGATGACTGAGCACTTCTTCACTGGAGGGACGATGCCTTCTGCTGATCTCTTGCTTTACTTTCAGGATGATTTAAAGGTGAAGAGGCAGTGGTGGGTGAATGGAGTACACTATGCAAAGACGTGCGAGGATTGGCTTGTTACGATGTGCAAGAATAAGGAAGCAATTTGGCCAGGGCTGCTGGAGACGTATGGGCACGAGGGAACGATTACTTGGTGGAATAGATGGCAGGTATTCTATCTTGCGTGTGCGGAGTTGTTCAAGTGGGAAGGGGGAGATACATGGGGCGTTAGTCACTATTTATTTGAGAAGCCAGAGTAGGGTCGTGTAAATGTGTGCGCGGACAGCTTAGAACTAGCAGGCATTCAGCTCAGTATTCCAAAATTTGAGTCAGAGTTCAGTTGAGAAGGCCGCAAGCATATGTGAGAACCATAGTTTGACACAAAGAAGATGAAAAATGGACAAATTGAAGGCGATGCTGATTGGATTATTTTTTTGACCTGGTTTCTTGTTGATTTCGTATTTGGATTTCGCGGCTTGTTCGTTCGATGCGCAAGCCCGGAGCTCCTCCCAAGGATATGTACAATGTCTTTGCCCCCGGACCTTCAACTCTCATGCTGGTCCGACGAGATTTCGAGCTGCTTCCGCTTCCTTTGGCCTACTCAATGTTCCCATGGGTGCTTCCAGCCAAGCAACGCTGGACCGTCCTGCTTCGCACGGTACATCAACTGCTATTATCAGCGCTGTTTCTCATGCACTATCATATATGTACGTACGAAGAACCACATCGAAGCGCCAAGACCTGTGGCCATGAATCTGTACAGTAGGCGGGGAGGGGGGACCCGGATGGGGTGGTTTGGGAGCGGCGCATATTTGGGCGGACCCATTCGGACTCGTGAGGGCTGCATGGCGATTATCGAGCCTGGAGGATCGTCAGTAACGGTAGACAGCACACTGGGCCAGGCAACAAGGCCTACCTTTGATGTGCGGCGTGCAATGGCTGGATTTGGTCGCTGGTGGGCGAGGTGAGGTTGAGGCGATGGAAGCTATCCAAAACGCGCCGATTGGTGCCAAGCATCGCGCATCGCTCATCAACCGCGTTCTTTTGCTCCTGCACCTGCGACAATAGGTGGCCGACTACCATGTCCGCGCAATAGCACCGGCCTCGAGCACCCATCCCATGGCAGCGCTTGCCACCGCGACGTCCCACCCCCCGCTGCACACTTTTCTCATGACACCAACACTGCGCAACAATCCACTGCGTTCCACTCGTCCGCCTCGGACTCCCTAGCATTTCCGGCAATCCGCATTGATATCGCCCGTCTGCCACCGAGCAACGGGCCTTGACCACCGCAATGGCGAATTCTGCAGGCGCGACGCCATCGCAGGGCTTACAGCGCCGATTCAAGGGATGCAGCAAGATTGGCGAGTACGAGATGATGCAGAAGCTCGGAGAGGGCACTTTTGGCGAAGTGCACAAGGCGCGACACCGAGTAACGGGCAGTGTGTACGCACTTAAGAAGATCTTGATGCACAACGAGAAGGACGGCTTCCCGATTACGGCACTACGAGAGATCAAGCTGCTGAAGATGCTGTCCCACGACAACGTCCTGAAGCTGGAAGAGATGTCGGTTGAACGACCCAAAACGGAGGGCAGGAAACGTGCAATCTTGTACATGGTCACGCCATACATGGACCACGATCTCTCAGGTCTCCTTGACAATCCGGACGTCAGATTTCAGGAGGCGCAGATCAAGTGCTATATGCTTCAGCTCTTCAAAGGACTCCGATACCTCCACGATAACCACATTCTACATCGAGATATGAAGGCTGCAAATCTACTCATCAACAACCGTGGGCGACTCCAGATAGCAGATTTTGGACTTGCGAGACACTACGACGAAGCAGTACCACAACGCGGAAGGGGCAACGGCGAGGCAAAGCGCGAATACACGACACTGGTTGTCACTAGGTGGTATCGACCTCCGGAATTGCTTCTTCAGCTACGAAAGTACACCCCAGCCATCGACATGTGGGGTGCAGGTTGCGTCTTTGGCGAGATGTTTAAACGGAAACCCATTCTCGCAGGACAGAGCGACATTCATCAGGCCCAAATCATCTTTGAATTGATCGGGTCGCCCAACGACCAGAATATGCCTGGATGGAATGACCTTCCTGGAGCCGAGCCAATTCGCCAGTTTGCAACTAGCCAAGGCAACATTGCGTCGAGGTTTCGCGAGCTCTCTCCAACTGGACTGTCGCTTATCAAAGATTTAATGAAGCTCGACTGGCGCAAGCGGATCAACGCAATTGACGCCATCGACCACGCATACTTCAAAGAGCAGCCATTGCCCATGCGCGAAGAAGATATCCCCCACTTTGCAGACTCGCACGAGCTAGATCGACGCAACGCACGAGGTCAGAAGCAGGCATTACCTCCAGCGCCTGCAGGTGGCACTGTCGGTGGAGGGCCAAATGGCGAGTGGACTGGGTCTGGTCCGCCACCACAGGCATGGCAAAACGGTGATCGAAGATATGGTGGTGCACAAGATCGGGGACCGCCTGGCGTTGACCGTCATTCCAGAGGTGGTTATGACCGACGCGGACCTCCCTATGAACACAGGCCTCCACCACCTCCTCCACCTGGAGAGCGAAGACCCAATTGGGGCAACGGCGCAGATGCACGTCATGGCAACCTCCCTACACAGCCTGCTGACAGCCGACACCCATTACCACCTGTTCCTCGCTATGGCCCTGATGGCGGTGACCGGCGCAGAGGCGCTGTGCCTCCTGGAGATACGTACATTCCGAGCTACGGTCATGAAGGACCGCGACGATCACGTGAACCCGATGATCGGCCTCGCAGGGGCTCGCGAGATTCCGGCAATTCTAGGGATGGACACCCAGACGACCGTTCAGACCGAGGCAGGGCGTACCGGGATAGGGACCGAGAGCGAGACCGAGCAGGGGATTCTCGGAACTTTGCCAGGGATAGGAGAGACGGAAGAACACGGTCGCGGAGTCCGGAGAGGCGGGACAGGAACCGTGATAGGGACAATGACATTTATCGGAGGAGGTGAAGAGTTGATGGCAGTACGATAGAAGAAGGCTGGCGGCTTGCACTGATTCATTCTCGACTGTGGAGTTTTCAAATTGGGTACAAGTTTTCGTATTCACGGCGTCTACGGTAGGGAGCACATGTATACCTTAGATACGGCGTTTGGAGGCTTCTACAGCATTTCTCTGGCGTCTCATGGCCGTGTTGTTACCGGCCTATTGATACCAGTACAGCCGTATTAATTGATTCAAAGAAAGTTTAGCATATTCTTGTATTCACATGCGATCGCCATTACCTGATTCTCTGTGGAGATTTTAATTGCGGTCTTAGTGAGTACGGTACGACTTCTTTGTATGTTGAATTAGGCTTCGCATACGGACATTATAGTGCGGCTCGAAGCGGCTGGGTAAAGCCAGCAACTGCCACAGCGATCTTCTCAATACTGAAACTTTACAGCTCATCGGGCGACGATACCAGAACCCGCAAGACCATCATGTACCGCTGCGACTACGCCTCACAGGATGAAATGGATGTAGTCGTTCAGTTTTTCTGCACATGTATACATGGTTTGAAATGCTCATTTTAACATTTATAAATAGCAGTCACTGTCACCGCCATGGCGAACACCAGTATGGAGGCTTCTCGTGCTACACTCACTTGACAGGTAAGATTACGAATGGACGCTGTGTTGTCTACTGCACTTTGGCTCTTCTCGTATTCCTGTCACTTCGCCACCAGACAGGCTTACTATTCAGCAACGCTGACACGACCATCATAAATAGGACCCAGCAACTAGCAATCCCGAAGTAGTAAACCTTGCCATGTCGAAGCCGGCTAGTTCCGCAATGGTTGGGCCAGCCGAATCATGGCTGATCCAAAGTCATCTGCTGTGGTGCTGCTGACAAAGGTGCCGACAGACTGGATATGATGAATGTGAATATGCAGGTTCCCGCGCCTTGCGACCAGCCATCGGAACGTCGCTCGGAAGCCCGACACGCTGTCTGAGCGAATTGCTCATCGCCAGGGCGCGGGACAAGTCTGCAGTCAAAGGCATGGAAGGATCACATGCCATGGGCGAAGTACAGTCCAGCCGTTGTGATGCTGCATATCCCCGCGTAGTTGGCGAGCATTCCAATTCGTGCAATCTCGAGAACAAACAACGGAAGCGCGAAGGCTGTGAACCACAGCCACGAGTGCTGATGCGCCCAGATCCCACGTCGCGCCGTCAAGCTGTCAAAGAAATGTCGTAAGAGGTGGACGACGAGGACGAGCTGAAGGTGGACGAGCAAAAGAGCACCAGTCACGGCGACCAAATTCCCGCACCGTTAATATATAGATGCACATGCGCTGCAGGCCGGCCGCTGCAAATTGGGGGGTTTTTTTTTGCCGAAAACATGGGGCGAGGGTACATTCCCCAATCTTCTCTGGCGCTGCGTTAGTACAACCGACAACCCGATTGCGGCGGGAACATTTGGGTATTTTGACTCAAGGGCCCCACCATTCACAGGACGAGACTTTTTACCTCACGCTTCACTCTTCACTTACTTCGACATACCTCGCAACACTACGCATTCATATCAATCGATCCCGTGTCATACCTTGACAGAATCACATTGATCCCACCCGGAAGAATTATTCTTGTCATATAGGGAACTCGAACTACCGCAACCCCCACGCTCACAATGTCTGCCATCGTAAACGGTCACAAGCACGAGTCCGAGCGGATAGCTCACACGGAAGAAAAGCATTTGCCGGGAGGATGGGTCGTGCTCAAGTTTGGCGGCACGAGTGTGGGCAAGTTCGCGGAGAACATAGCGAGCATTGTCAAGTACGACCGAGTCCTCGTTGCGCACGGAGAGTGGGAAGAGAGGCCAAGTGCTAACAGCATCCAGGGCTGGTCTTGACAGCAATCGCGCTGCAGTCGTCTGCTCCGCCCGCAGCAACAACACCAAGCTCGAGGGAACCACGAACCGCCTCCTCCGTGCTGCTCGAGCTGCCGAGAAACCAAACACCCGCGGCTACGATGATATCGTCGAGGCCATCCGTACCGACCACATCCAGGCCGGCAAGGACACCTTGAAGAGCCCAGAGATTCTCGCCGCCTTCACCGAGGAGGTCAATGCCGAATGCGAGAGTCTGACCAAGATTCTAGAGTCGGCGCAGCACTTGGAGGAAGTCACTAGTCGTGCCGAGGACAAGATTGTGAGCAAGGGCGAGAAGCTGAGCTGCCGCTACATGGCCGCCCTCCTTAACGATCGCGGTACGCCTGCGCAGTTTGTCGACCTCAGCGACGTCATCAGGTTCTACGCCCCAGCCAAAGGAGGACTGAATGAGAAGTTCTACAAGGACTTGGCCGAGGCCCTGGGCAAAGAGGTGGAAGCGTGCGGCGACAAAGTCCCAGTCATCACGGGCTACTTTGGCAATGTGCCAGGCGGCATCTTGAACTCCATTGGACGTGGATACACGGATCTGTGTGCTGCTCTGGTCGCTGTTGGTATCAAGGCACAAGAGCTCCAGGTCTGGAAAGAGGTGGATGGAATATTCACTGCAGACCCCCGCAAGGTGCCCACGGCCGCATTGCTTCCCACCGTCACGCCCTCAGAGGCCGCCGAGTTGACTTTCTATGGCTCAGAGGTCATTCACCCTTTCACCATGGAGCAGGTGATTCGCGCCCGCATTCCTATCCGCATCAAGAACGTCATGAACCCGCGCAATGCCGGTACCATTATCTTCCCTGATAGCTTGTCCGACATCGACGGCCGCCCGTCTCTCAAGGACTCCGGCCTATTCCGCACGCGATCCTCGAGCCTCCTGTCCCAACTCCATAGGCCCAAGCGTCCCACCGCTGTTACCATCAAGCACAACATTGTCGTGCTGAACGTGCACAGCAATAAGCGCACCCGTGCCCACGGTTTCCTGATGAATATCTTCAGCATCCTCGACAGGTGGCATCTCTCCGTTGACCTCATCTCTTCGTCCGAGGTCCACGTCTCCATGGCTTTGCACTCCGAGTCTGCTCTGCTGAGCGGGGGAGGCGAAGATGAGTACAAGATCCAGGACAAGGATCTGCAGGGTGCAGTCAATGACCTGGGTCAACTTGGGACCATTGATATTGTGCCTGACATGGCTATAGTGAGCTTGGTTGGAAAGCAGTTGAAGAACATGATTGGCATTAGTGGAAAGTTCTTCAGTGTTCTTGGGCGGAACAACATCAATATCGAGATGATCTCGCAGGGTACGTCATGTCCATACTCGAAGCCGATGAAGCTGGATGCTAATATATACTTCTAGGCGCTAGCGAGATCAACATCTCTTGCGTTATCGAGGAGCGCGAAGCTGACCGTGCCCTCAACGTTGTGCATACGAATCTCTTTACTTTCTTGGACTAGATGTTGCATCTGCATTGGCGGAGTTGGATACCACGCTACATTAGACCAAATATTTACGCATTTTTCTACCATTCGCTATGTCATTGCCAATTCCGATTCCGATTTCACTTTCACCTGTGGTCGTGTGTTTGCCTGCTGTCATGAGGTATTTTTGTTGCCTGTACTGAAACACCTCAATGCCTGCCTTGCGCTCTCATCTTCATCGCACCTATAACCACACCACGAATTGAGGATAGACAGCTTTGCTGTGAAAAGGTGCTGAAGGCACCCAGTCTCTTCACTTGGTAAGTGCTCTCTGCGTCCACAATGCATCTCAATTCATTCAACACTCCTACCATTTCACTTTCAACCGCATTGGGCTAGCATCGTATTTGTCTATTGCTTCAACTTGCGGTTGACGGTCGCCATGGAAATACAGACACAGTGTCCAGACAGTAGTCCCACAATGGGAGGAGCTGCCAAGCAGCAACAGCCCCTGGAGAAGAAGCACATCAGTGGGGCGCTGAAGTTTGTGGTCGGCGAGAAGGACCGGGCTGAGGCCCTTGCCGGAGCAGCCGCCTGGAAGATGCGATTCGCCGAGGAAACCAAGTGGAAGTCGATTCTGGCGAGAATGGAGAGGATTGCGCGAGAAGATCACATGAGACTTGACGGTGGTCGACAATTATCACTGCGCGCACATGCGAGACGACTATGTCCTACTAGCTCCCAAGCGCCAACTACCTCCTCAACACGCCAGCGACCGCGACCCGCCAGGCTTGCTCCCACTTCCGCCTACACCTCGGATTACTCTCGAGAACGTTGGGATGTTGTTTCTCCAGGCCCCGTCACACCGCTCTCTCCTAACCCCAAGGGCAATGCTTTCGCCAGCGGCGGGTATTGGGACAGTGTCAAGTTGCAGGCAACAACTCTTATTCCAGTCGCACCTCAAGAGCCCTGGTCACCCGCTGTGCCTAATGATCCGGAAGCCAAGGTAGCATACGATGCAGTCAAGCGTGAGATTGACAAGATTGCGCTCAAACTCTGCCGAAGCCGACTAAACATTGCCTTCAACTCCAATGATCCTGGCCTCGTCCATCCGTCCATGGTCAGTCACAAGGATACAATGTACGCTGCCGAGATCACGTTGCAGGCGAGACATCCCCGTTTAGAAGTTACGGTTGATCACAAGCTCCGAGAAAAGATTGAGTGTCTTGCAAACGAAGAGGCAGTAATTCTTCATCAGAACTGTATCCAGGACTCCTTCGCCCTCCTGGACCTTGATGCGTGGCTCCAGGTCGACGAGAAGACGCTCGAAATGACAACCATTCTGGACGCACAGCGTGACCTGCTGCGTATGAACCGGAACCGCCGCAAAACCAAGGTCTTGAAGGTCAGCGAGCAGGCTGTCCAGTTCGCATGGGCGACGAGCATCCTGGAAGACGCACAGTACATGGTCGAGCATAAGGCTGATGATTCAAGCATATGCAGTGATGAAGACGAGGGATACGACTATAGCAATTTCCTCTCAAGTATCAAGCGAGATTACGGATCGACTCTGGATCTAAGCTCAACTCTGAACGGAAGTGAACGTGGCGGTAGCTCCCTCCGTTCAAGCAACACCCTGACCATCGCCACGGATACAACGAAGAGCGGACAAGCGAGCCTCTCGGCGCGTTCAAGTGCGAGCCCGATCAAATCCAGCCACGGCAGCTTGCCATCGCGCTTGCGGGAACTTATATCAACATGTCCTGTGAACGATGAAATATCTTGTCGGTTGATGCGGAATAGCGACACAGAAACAACACGTGATAGCAACAACGCTCATATTTCTATATCCGTCACCAAGGAAGATGGTGAAGACGAAGAGCAGGATGGACATGATCACAGTGACAAATCCATGTTTCTCGTCCAACTCAGCCCCATAGAAAAGGAGTTCCGCCATAAAGGGCCGACCATATCAGACCTGAGCAACTGGGCGCAAGAGCTCAAGGAAATGGAGCGAAAACGAGCAGAAATACTAAAGGAAAAGGGGGACCCAGATTCAAATTCAGATTCGGAGTTTGAGTCTGGGACAAGTCCGCAAGACGATCCAACACTCCAAACGTCGCAAGATAGCCACATGCAGAGCGGTGATGTAAACGGAATCATCTCAGAGACTGAGATCGGCTCGAATCCGACTCACCACGCAAGACGCAATTCAAAGTCCTCCATCAACTCTACTATTTCGACAACCACAATGCTGAACCAGCACACCACCACTCCAGCATCAACGTCAAAAACAACAATGCCACGCTCCACAAAACGCTCTCCTTCCTTCCTCCAGCGCAGACAACACACAGGACCAATCCCCTTACCCCCAACATACTCAACCTTCCACACTCTCCAAACTTCTTCACCCAACCGTCCACCCCCCAGTCCTACTCTACTAAACCTTGACCCAAATACGCAACTGCCTGGCTCAGCATTGCTACAACCCCCAACGCCAACGCCAACGCCAACGCCAACGCCACATCCACGCCGCTATCGTCATATCCGCAGCCACATGTCGTTGCGCGACACGGCGGATCGGGAGCGTGTGCAGCACCCACGCGAATCGCAGAAGGATACAGATGAGAAAGATGAGGAAGAGGAGCTGTGGTTGCGGGAACTGGCACGCATGGAGAAGAGGGAGGTGAGACGGCAGTTAGCTGAGACAGGGGGGTATACGGGGGTGGAAGGGGAGGTGACTGACGAGGACGTCGGTGTTGCGCTGTAAGTGACGTGGAGTGAATAAAAAGGATTATAAGCATATTTGTGCTTGTGAGGGTAAGGGCAAGGAGTGCTTGGAATACCTACCTAGTCGATGGAGAACTAGTAAATGTAGAGTACATTTTCACAGCAGCTAACAGCATAAAAATAGAAGCATTGGTACAGCACTGAAGTTCAGATTCTCATTTGTTGATATCATCATCAAGCCTCTCACACAAAAGAGACCAAGAAGACCAAGAAGACCAAGAAGTTTGAGTATGACGCCAAGATGAACGAAGAGCAAGATTGGTCATGAGAAATGTCGATTACTTCTTCTTCTTCTTTTTTGTTACACAAAGAAAGCTATGACTTTGGAAAAACCAAAAACATAAAAAGGGTATAATGGGGACCGAGATAACGCCAGGATAAACTAAGAAGAAAGAGAAGGAGAGGGAAATTTCCCACATTTCATGCTCAGCTCATGTATGCAGCAAGTTTACACAAGGGGCGTGTGTCGAGCACTTCCTAAACGCCTTGAGAAATGGGTGTAAACGTAAAGCGAAGAAGAAAAGAGACCAATGATGAGAACATTCTACTCGTGTGTGGGTGTGTATGTAGGTATTTTTACATAACAACGCACTTCTCTCTTTCTTCACCTCCGTGCGGCCCGCCTACCATCCCTGGGCCGCCGCTCTGTCTCCTTCCCGGCCTTTGAGGCATGTTCATGTTAGGACCTTGTAACGGCCGTCCAGCGTAGGGCCTTCTACCGGGCCCAAGTCCGTTAGGTGGGGGAGCACCGCCGCTATTGTTCTGGTATGCGCTACCCGGTTGGGGGAGTGGTGCTTGAGCGCTCGCTGGATGACCGGGAGGAGGATTATACCGCGGAGTCGTGGAAGCTTCTTCATATGTTGGTGGAGGTGCTGGCTCAGTGGCTGGACGGTGGGTAGTGATGTTGTTCCGTCGTGGTGGGATAATTGGTGCTTGTTCGCCGCGGGAAGAGCGACGATTGCCGTTACCAGGCCGAGCTTGAGAATGTGCTGCTATCGCATTCGCAGAGAGTCGATTCTCTCGCTCACGCTGATCTGCCTCTCGCTGAAGACGATCTTCTTCCTCTTCTTGAAGCTGCAGTGCCAGCGCGAGGTCGTGGTCTTCTTGCTCGGCCCTGCTCAACCCTCCTGGAGAAGTAATCTCAGCGCCCTGTGACGAGGGCTGTGTAGCTGAAGAGGGCTGTTGTTGGTTACCATGGCGAGACGGAACGGTAGTCCAGCCTTGACCGTTGTCAGCATCGAGCAGGCTCTGAACGTGCTGCTGCTCCTGTGGTCTGAGAGGCGTACTGCTGTTGTCAACGGAGCGGAAATCGCCCGAGAAGAGCTGGCTGCCCTGGCCGTTGACGTCTGTAAGCGACTCCCAAACAATCTCATCGTGAGTTGAGTAGCCTTGATCAGTGACCAGGGTGACAAGTCTCCCAGTTCGCGGGTCCTTGCAAAGCGTGGAAAAGTGATCGTTCCTGAACAATATGGCAACTTGCCCATCATTAAGAGTGTCGCGCATGACCTTTAGCCCGTGATCTGTTAGCTGAGTTGGCCATCGATTGAGGAACTCTTTGATGGCATGTATGTCGGTGAACATTTGCTGCTCATCTGCCGTCAAGGATTCGCCAGTTTGCAGCTTCGCGTCAAGTTCCTCCTCCTGGAACTGCACATACTGCGAGGTCTCATATGACTTGGCAATTCGATCAAACGCGTTATACGCCTCGGAACCTGTCTCTGGTAGCCACCCGTGCATCAAGGGGATGTTGAATGTACGATATAGCTTCATGTCTTGCGTGTTCTCGAACGCTCCTGCTCGATTCGTGAGCGACGTGTTGCCAGTGGTCGCATCCCTGTCAGGAACAAACATAGGATTGACATTGAGGCCCGTGTGCAGTGCCAGTAGAAACTTGTACAGTTCACCGACATCTGGCAAAGCCTGGGCAGCATCACCTCGTCGTCCAGACATGAGCTCATCGAAGACAGCGTCGAGAAGCAAGCCAAGGCTGACCGTCTCTCGTGTGCGGAGCGTTTCGACCAATGCAGTCTCGATGTTAGCGGGTGTTGAGAGTATGAGTGCATTTACCAAAGCAAGCAGTGGGCATGGGCCGTTTAGGTTCTGTGTGAGTATAGGCGAGGTACGAATACCGCTCTTGTTGTAGTCGTGCCATCGGATATGCTTGATTTGGTAATGCTCCTTTCTCTGCCTGTTCATTGCGGTGTTTGGAGATTCTGGGCCAGAGGGGCCGGTGCTGCCCCCAACACCCGTATCAATGGGCCGTGGAGGCATGGAAGGTGGGTGTTCCTCCTGCGACCTCCTCGGCGGCAGTGCTGGTGGCAGCTCTTCTTGGGTCTGGGGTACTGGCGGCGGTGCAAACTGCGGGGCCGGGGGCTGCTGTTCCAGGCGATGGAACTCCTCTTCGTGTTTTCGCTCCTGTTCCGCCCTCGTTGCTGCCTCTTGAGCAGCAAGAGCTTCTTTCTGCCTCCGCGCTCTCTCCTTTTGTTCCCATTCCTGTTGCTCCTGCCATGTTCTTTGGCCATCGTGGTGTGTGCGGTCTTCGGGAAGGCCATACGCTCTTGACGCAGCATCGAGCGAGGAGATATCCGTGCTGGGTTCCCATGGGTTTGCAACGTCGGACCCCTGGGGATGCGCGGACTGCGGAGTGGCGGAGTTGACGGCGATAAGCGGCGGCTGATCAATGGATTGCGATCTTTGCTTGTGGGGGGCACTGCTGACTAGCTTCAAAGCGTTCATTTCGTGGGAGGGAGTGACTGGTGTTTGGGCCGCAGGGAGCTCCACGGGCTCGTTGAACTTTTCGTACTTTTGGGCCTGTCCTGGCGAGTCGCCCCAGATTGCCTGGCTGCTCTCGCCACCCCAGTTGCTTTGCCCAGTTGGCTGCATCTTGAGGTATGGGTTGTTTGTCTGCAGTGGTATCGACCCGCTGGATTGCTCAGATATGTTGCTCATGGCGCCGACCGATACGGCACTGGCTCCCGTGGGCATGGGCGAGATGTTCTCAATCGAGCGCTTGATGTTGATGGGGATTCCAGAAGGAGGGCCCGCTCTCAAAGCATCGGGCAGTCCATTGCTGGTAGCTGGGGCTGGCTGCTTCCCTCCGGCGGGCTTCAGTACGCTGGGGACGTCTTGGGGGCCTACATCCTCGAAGTCGTCATCAGACTGGTTCCACTCGTCGTCGTCGCTGAAGTCGGAGTCGATGTCCAGCTTGCTCTTCAGCTCTTTTGCGCTGTCTGGCGTCTTGAAGTTGAAGGCGGGTGATTTGGTGAGATCCGGTGAATACGGCGCCGTGTCAGACGCTGACGGGATCGCGGGCGCGTGTTCCTCTGAGGGCGTGGTTGGGTATGGGGGACTCGCTTTCGATAGCGGTGCTGGCACGAGGCCTAGGTCGTCCTCGGGCTTCCGAAGCACCATGGTGAATGGTAGTGCTCTGGAGGGTTGTCAAAGTCGGACTGGAGCAAGCTCTGGCACCTTGTCGGTGTTTCACGGGCGTCGGAGCTCTGCCAATAATTGCGGGGGAAGAGCTGGGAAAGAGAGCAGAAGGATTGAGGGGAAAGAGATGACTTCTGGCGAGGTGTAGGAGAAAAGCGACTCTGGACATGTGGCGTATCGCAAAGAGCAGTATACGCGGCCTTGGTAACGGCTGCCGACGATGCGAGAGCAAGCGAATGCGATGACGACGCTGTCCGCGGCTGCACAGCCACAGCCAGTGGCGGGCCTGAAACCCGTGGGGAAAAAGATCGGATTTGTGTGCCACTCGGCGCTATTTTTTGGGGCTTGCAACCTTTTTGCTTGCTCACCTTTGCGCCCGTCGCAACAGTCTCCGTTTTCGGATCCGGACCAAGACACCTTCTCGCGGGCGCACATGGCGCGGTGACAGGAATACCCAAGCAGCGAATCTGCAACTCGGGTCCCGCCATGCATTCGTACATCCGCCCCAACACGCACGTTGCGCTGCGGCTGCCCTCTGGCCTGCTCAAGGTCGTCGAGCTTACTCCTAACCAGTACGTTGCATAGCTGCAGTGAGCACCCAACGGCTTCCATGTGTTTCGGTGACGTGCACCCTACTTACTGGCGAGTAGGAGTATCAACCTGGGCAAGTTTGGCACGTTCAATTCGAACCTTATTCTGGGCCGTCCCTACTATCTTACCTTTGAGCTGCTCGACAAAGATGACGGCAAGTCCAAACCAGAATTGCGCGTAGTCCCGCCCTCAGAGCTTCATGCGGAAGCACTAGGAAACGAGCTTGCGCCAGCTGCCGACGCGGGCGACGACAATGCCGACGGCGCTACTGGCTTCGATATCGTGGGCGAGGATGGCCAGGTCCTGATGAGGAATAACCGTCTGACTGTCGACGATGCATCACGGCAGGCGCTGTCCATGGCCGAGATTGAGGAGCTGAAGAAGGCTGGTGCTGGGTCTGGCAAGGACATTATCGCCAAGATTATGGCCTCCCATAATGCCATCGAGGAGAAGACGACGTTCTCTTTGGCAAAATATACCTTGAGGAAGTCCCGGAAATATCTAAAGAGATTTACGGCACTGCCCCTGGACGTTGGAGTTCTCACAGAGTATATCCTGGAAAGAGAAGCATACAAGATCATGGAGCTGAGGGAAGATCTCCTGGGCTTGATATGCAGTTGGTCTAACATTCACTGTGGTGCATCTAGTCGCATTCTTACAGCAGAAGATGGAGTCAGCCAGATCGGTGGAGGAAGATGGCTTGTCGTCGATGACACTGGAGGCCTTCTTACTGCAGCACTCGCAGAGAGAATGGGCATACTGTATCCTGAAGAGGAGAACGACGATTCCGAGGAAGAAGCAAAGGACGAGGCTGCAAAAGGATCCACAGTCCACGGAGAAAAGGGTGACAACACAAGCCCGCAGCAAAATGGTGCAGCAGACACTTCTACAGCATCAGATCACAACAGTACAGACGTCGCTATGCCTGACGTGGATGCAGCCACAGCTCCAGATCCCACAACAGCAGTGCCTTCAGAAGCGCCTGCAAGACCACGGAAACCACTTCGCCCACACATCCCCCAAATGTCCGCCCCAACAAACACCCTCACAATTCTCCATCCTAACAATCAACCAAACCTCTCCTACCTGAAATACTTTGGCTATGACTACGGCGCCCCGGCTCCCTCACACCCCCTCTACAAGCACCTCAAAACCTTGTCCTGGCTCTCTCTTCTCCATCCTGAAGACGACCCTCAATACGATGAGCCCGAGTTCATCAGCGATGAAGTCTTGGCCACGATGAAGTCAAGTAAAAGAGGGACCTACTACAAGAAGCGAAGGCGATGGGAACGAGTCAAGGGAGTGGTTGATGAGACGCGCAGTGGTGGTTTCGATGGCTTAGTCGTTGCGAGTGCTATTGACACGACCACAGTTTTGAAGGAGTTGGTGCCATTGGTAAAAGGTGGAGGGCGAGTGGTCGTCTACAACCCCAATGTTGAGCCTTTGGTCGAGCTGTGCGACTACTACTCAAAGGAACGACGCGCAGCATTCATCGCGCGAGAATTCGGTCCACCACAACACCACCACCAGCAAACAAATGGAAAAAGGAGCAAGTTCGAGGACGATGCGGATACAAACGAGACTTCGACAGAGGGGGGCAATGAAGAGGACGACTTCCCGCTTAATCCCACATTACTACTCGCACCATCCCTGCAAACTGCTCGCGCAAGGCAATGGCAGGTACTTCCCGGGCGTACGCACCCGATGATGACGAGTAAAGGCGGGGCTGAAGGGTACTTGTTCACCGCTACGAGAGTGCTTCCTATAGAAGGCAGAGTAGAAGCAAGGGGCCAGCATGGCAAGAAGCGTCGTAAAACAGGCGCCGAGACATCTGCTCCAGCGTGAAGAACAGGCATAGCTCAATCCATACCGTGGATCATATTGATCAGATCTACTGAGTGCCATCTCCACAGTTCTTTTAACTGTACATTTCGTAGGCTGAATCCAACGTGACGTGAATAACTTTGGGGTTTGATGGTAGTGGTGTTGCGAAGTTGTAGTTCACAATATCTGGATCATCAAGACGACATGGATAAAGCGTCTAGCAGCACACCTCCCATGCTGAAACTCTTCGAGTTAGCCTACCTTTCTTCTGCAATAACGTTTGACGAACAGGCTAGCTTGAGGCCCGAAAGATTCCCACCAACCTCCGCCTCGGTATGTGTTTGAAACTCAGGAAGGGTGGATCTCTAACGAAGTTTAGACAGTTCTTATGGCTAAGGCGGTGATGATGAGCTTGCAAGTATTGGGGAACACATAGTTGCGGTGGCTGAAACCTTCTATCTGGACAGAGATTTCCGTGTACTGTAGAATCTAGGTATGTTGGCTTTATTGGCGCAGAGAGTCAACTCAAATCTGATCGTCGAAAGAAAAAGCTATTCTGGGTACGAATGCATAATAGAAAATCCCCACCCTTTCGATGCAGTTTCGAGCAAGCAAGTCAGAGTCCAACATCTGTTTTTAAACCCGAGAATCGCAGCACATGCAACGAGTCAAAGAGTTCTAGACCATACTCGAATAACATCATTCCAGGAACTGCAGCCGGCGAAACATTGGATCTCATTGCACCCGGGTTTCTATTAGTCTCGAACGATTGAAACTTGGTCTCAGCACGTTCCAAGTTGTATCTCGGATAGAGCAAAGCCGGAATGTGTAAAGACGTATGCGATCCATATACGCGTACAACTCTTGTGAGAGAAGCGGGCAAGCCTGTTGAGTCGAGCGATCTGCACTATTATCAAACAAAGGCGATATTTCTTCTTCCTGCGTGCCTTGCTCTTGCCATCACACGAAACTCCTGCCACGACACCTGACAAGGCATTAAAACCTCTGGTCAGTTCGACCGGGCCTTCTTGTATTAGCCACATGTACGGAATATGAGTGGTGAATCTCAGAGTGATGCGAAAACGCAATATAAGTAAAAGCGGTTCGAGACTACCTTTGACCCTAAACTTTGCGCTAGCAGCCGCTTTACCGTCTATCATTTACATTCAGCATATCTCATTTTCATCAGCTGTACCTTGTCCTTGAAACTCCAATTCGTCATCATTCGCTTGCTATGAAAGTTTCTGTTGTGCTCTTCACACTTTGCGTTTCTGCACTTGCCCTGCCGATCTTTCCTGGCCTTCTACCCAAGCGCAACGACATTAAACTTAGATCAGAGTGGGAGCTGGTGGGCAATGGATTTGGGTGAGTGATTGCATCATAGATATCTTGTCATAACGAGCGTTTGGAAATAACTTTCTTAGATACTAGTCAGTCAATTTTGAGTTGGATGAAGCAACGTTAAAACTACACAGGCAATTAAGTAAGTGCTTCCTGAACTTGGACTAAGTACACTCTTGCCAACGCAATCCGTTAAACTTCATAGCCGTGGCTCGACTAGTTGAAAGAACGCGGGAGTTGGAGAAACGAGCAATTTATATCGCTTGTTGCCCCACACAGGTTCGCTAGCAATCCAACGGCTGATCGCGAATATTGAGCACTCAGGTTAGAATGTATTTTCCATCAAGGTATTGAAACGGGATCTAAGCGCCTGGAATAGTGGGAAAAGCTACCTATCAATGTCCTATGCAACAATATTTACGGCATGTTCCAAAAGCTTTGCTCTCTACCTGTCGCACTATACAAACCCTATATGTTGCCGCAAAATTAGCACATTTGGCATAAAATTAACATTAATGCTTTGACAAGTTACACGTACTAGATACCCTTTTCCAGGCACGCAGCTGTGACGTCGGATTGTCCACAAGAGATCGCTGTTATATCGCAGTTGAGATGGCAATAGCGTTGCTGTTCGCTCTGTTTGAGGAATATGGACACCATTCCTGGATGTTGATGTGCGAAGGAATTGAAGACGAACTATTGAGTTCAGTTTAATTCGACTCATCTCTCTGTTTGTATACAACTCAGGAGTCTATGTATCTACATTTTCTAGCAAAAAGGCTGAAACTGACGCTCTATGCCTGCATAACTTCGTCAGCGCTGTACCGAGATAACGTCCGTCCCACAAACAACTCGGCCTCTCATCAGTCCTCCAGCACCGCAACTCAGCATGCTTTAGGTGCTGCTCACCCTCAGTGATTGAATATCTCTAGCTTGATGCCAATTTTCTGATTCTAGGAGGTTTGAATCAGCTCCAGAGCGATGGCTCGTGGCTTCAGCTAAATGGCCCAGATTTGAACTCAACCAGAGAATGATAGGGTATAGTGGCTTCAAACGAGGCAGAAGACAGGTACCTACTTGCAATTCAAGCCGGTAGTGCTGTACGCCTAGCGCTGTCGTCTTAGCATACGCCACGTGATGAAAGGACGTCATTCCACATGTGAAAGACAACTGGGGTCATAATCTACCATCTTCCGTGAATAGAAAACGGATTCTGAAAAGCCTGAGGATTCAACAGAGAAGCGCCACTATCACAAGCTTTGACAGTAAGATACCTCAGTGCTATCTAAATATTGCTGGAATCTATTATTTTCATGCGGTAATCGTATTGAGGAGCACCCTTCTACTTCAGTGTGAGATCTTTCAAAGCACTTTATTTTCTCATAATCAGAAATTGGAAGCATTGGCCTTGCACAAGTGCTTTCACTGACATTCTAAGTTATAACCACCGGCCCTGCTTGTTTAATGGCGCTCAATGCCTCTTCCGGTGGCGTTATTGTGCCATTTTTGAGTGTTGCTGCCGCACTAGTGAATCTACGGCCCGCAGACACTCGGAGCACATCATCAACCATGTTCGAGCTAGCTCCAAGGTAATTGAGAGGATTACAAAAATACTCAAGCTTGTCCGTTGGAACTTTGGTGATGATGTCGGGGTTACTAGCTAGAATGTCAAATAGCGGTTTGCCCTCTTCTATCGCTGATTTGCAGGCCTCGTACACGACGTGGTGGGCGTGCTGACGCCCAATGAATGGAGCCAATCCCATCATAACGGCCTCGCCTACGATCAACCCCTTTGTTGAGAGCAATATCTTGTACATGTTCTCTACGTTGACCACGAGACCACTCAGCGCAAAATCGGTCTGGTAGAGCGCGCCCACTGCAATTACGAAGGATTCTGGTATAGCGACCCATTCGAGGTGCCATGGACCAGACGCTCGCTCGAAGTCCACGACCATGGCGTCTAGGCCAAGGCTAGCGTTCGATCGAAGAAGTTTTGATGCAGCGAGAACGAGTTCGCCAGAAATTGGATTTCTCTTTTGGGGCATCGTAGAGCTGGCTCCGCGATGGGGCACAAAAGGTTCCGACACCTCTCCCATCTCATTCGAGGACATGAGGATGATATCGAAGGCAATCTTGCCAAGGGATCCGCCGACCAAAGCAAGGAAATTCAGTACCTCTGCTATATTGTCACGAGCAACGTGCCATGTAATTGGAGGATCTTGAAGATCAAGCTCGACAGCTAGCTGAGCGCGGACTTGCAATCCAACATCGCTTCCTAGAGATGCAAGGGTTCCGGCTGCGCCGCCAAATTGTACAAGCAAGCACCGCTTTTCTAGCTCTTCAAGTCTGTCGGCGTGTCGGACGAGGCTGGATAGATAGACGGCACATTTGTAGCCGAATGTACAAGGGAGTGCATGCTGGAGGTGTGTCCTTCCCGCCATAGGACTTTGAGATGTTAGACTGCATCAGACAGAGTTCGAGTGAAAAGGTGCCTTACGTATCACGATGCTTCTCAGACAGGCCACGAAGGGTGGATATCAGACGATGCAGCTGCCTTTTGACGATACGAAGACCTTCGCGAATCTGAAGAATGGACGCATCGTCCATAATATCTTGAGTTGTTGCTCCCCAGTGGATGTAACCAGACAAGTCTTTGGGAGTTTGCTCAGCCAGCTGGTTTATCAGGGGTAGAACTGGATACCCAACGATTTCAGTCTCGTCTGATAATCTCTCGAAGCTGTGAACTAGTCAGCAGGCGTTCCAAGCGCTGGATCATTATCTTACTCGATCTTCACGTCAGCTAGGTGTCGCGTCAATGCGTCTCCAACGTGCTCTGGAATCACGCCGAGTTTAGACTCGGCTCGAGCGAGCCCTGCCTCAGTTTCAATGAGGCGCTGAACATAGGCTTCATCGCTAAAGACGTCTCGTATCTCTTGTGTCCCAAAGAGATTTCTGAATACTCGGGAATCAATCGCAGCGCAGCTCATGATGCAGTGGGGTGTGATGAAAGCCAGCGATTGCCAGTATGGGGTTTAACGAGGAACTCGAATTGATACGAAGAAACAGAGTACATCTTGAAAGCACTAAGATCTCGCCGATATATATCTCTTTTTCTGGAGGCGATGCAGAGTAGTAACGGAACAATCCCTCAGGCCGGTCAATGATTCTGATTGCTTGGCGGTTCGGAATAAGCAGCTATCCCGTGCATCCTGAAGCTGCACTGAGGATCCACGCCCGATAGAGGTTACCCCACTTTCACCTTCTTGATTCGCCGCCAGTAAAAGCATTCCTGTCTGGGGTCTCCATACGGTTCTTGTATCCCTACTCGGAACGCAGCCGGTCGAGTCTACCCTGATTTGGCCTAGTACAATTGTTTGTCTGAAAATGACGAGCAACAATTAGCACTCCATCTGCTGCAACCTGCGACCATATCTCTGGAACTCCGCCGACATGAGCAGTCCACCTGCAGTCCGTGGTCAAGTCTGTGATCGCTGTAGAACGTCCGTCACCTCCTTCCATTCGTTTAGCTAGCACTCATGAATGTAGAAAGAAAATCAAATGCGACGGCGCGTGTCCGGTAAGCGACTTGGTGCCCCCAAGCGGTCTCCACGAAATATAAATCCATGACTATGGCAATTTTGACGCATCTCCGTCGACGCACAATCAATATGCAGACACTCGGAAGCGTGCTAATGCAGCCAAGTGCGAAAAATGCCTATCAGCGGCAGTCCAATGTGTAGCATCCACCAAATTAAGGCGCAAAACTAGGGCACGGGGATTTGCAGCGAGCGACGAAGACATAAACCGACTAGAGAAAGAAAACTCCGAATTGAGAAGATTACTAGCCGTGGAACGCCAGATCAACCGAGAGCTTCGCGACGAACTGCCGCAGACATCTGTTCTAGTGCAGCACCCAGAACATGAGTCTCTAAATGCGGGTTCTTTCAGACATCAGCTGCCTGCCTTCAGTCTGCCTTCTGCTGCCAGTGGATCTGAGTCTGCCATACACGATCGCCATGCCTTTGTGGTCAAGCATATGGGCAGGATGGTTTGCGACGAAGTAGACACAGGCCGGTTTGCGGGCTCGACTACTGGCGTGCATTTCGTACTGTCTGCACAAGATTTATGTCGGTCCTTTCCGATATGGCAAGGTCAATTCCCTGAAATCTGCTACAAAAGCTATCTACTGCAGCCGCTTGAGAACAATGCGGTAGTCAATGCAGTGAATGGTAATGTCACTGCTTCAGGGGATTCGGTCTTGACTGTCAGGGCCGCTCGCGACGCCCTCGCGATGACTCTAGAAGATGTATCTCGCCATGTTCGAATATTCAACCGCTACTGGGAGGGCTTCTGTCCGATAGTGCTTTGCGAACAATTAGTCCAGTTTGCCCGAAGTTTCTTCGTTGAGCAGAATGGCATGAGGAAACTCGACTGCGTCGAATATGCGGTCCTACAGTCCGTTCTCTTGATCACTCTACTGAATACGGATGCATTCACAGGGGTTAACGAGCGCGTAGCATCGACACTGCAAATTGTTTGTCGGCTTCACACCAAGCTCACTCTCCAGGTTGATCTTTGGAGCCTCCAGGCTATGATCCTGTTCTCACTCTTTGTTCAGAAAAGCGGCCGCAGGCTCTGGATGGTTCCATTGAACGGTGTTCTCGTACGAACAGCCCAATCGCTTGGCCTACACAGGCATTCAAGAAGGTTCAAACTTGAAGAGGGAGAGGTGGAGTGGAGAAAACGACTCTGGTGGTCGGTATATCTGTTTGACAAGTAAGACAGCTTTGTCCCAACTCCGCTTGTTTCGTACTGACAATGATCAGAACTACATCAGCAACGCACGGCCTACCGCAACTCATATCTGATGTCGATGTCGACAGCGATCTTCCGGTAGATTGTGTGTTGCAAAGCTCACAAGCTACCCAGCTTGTGCACCCTCTACCTGGTGAGCCAACCTCGGTATCTCTGTTCTGTCATTATGTGAAATTGGCCAAGGTGATTGCAGCCACCCTGACACAGCTATATACTACAACCGATAGGCGTGGAGGAGCAGACAAGATTAAAAAGCTAGACTCAGAACTGCGCGTGTGGGCTTCTAGCCTCAGCCATAATACGCATATACGACATTTTGAGTTCGACGAAATGACTCGCAGTCACACAAGACGAGTCTCTGAGGAGGACGACATCATCATCAGCCCTTGGCTTGAGCTGATGGCGCATTTCTCACGGATATATATTCACCAGCCGGGTTTGACTTTCGAACCTTCAACCAAGCCGTTTTGGGTCAGTCTGAGGGCCTGTGTATTGTCTGCAGCAAATATCATTGACATATTGAGCGATAAAACTTTGGATTCCAGGATACTTACATTCACCCCATGCGGCCCAGACATGGTGTTTCGATGCGCTCTACTACAAGTATTTTATCACTGTCATATGCAGAGATCAAGCCGAACCGAACCGCTGGCCCTAAGCCTTGTGGAAAGCCAAGCTGTGCTTCATCGAAGCGTACGATTGCTACAGCACCTGTCAGAACATTACGTTGGAGGGGTGCGGCACACTGTTGATGCTCCTAGTCCCAGCCAGCCCATACTAGCATTAGCTCAGACTGTCCAAAGCCTACAGATTTTTCTCGATGAGAAGGCTGCGCCTCATGATGAGATGCATTTCTTTCAAGAAAGCAATTTGCCACCCACAGGTGGTGAGCCGGGCGATGTCGCGCCTCAGCCGGTCGATGCGGACATCAATATTTGGAGCCTGGGCGAGCTCCAGGCCTTGAACCAGATCGGGCATTTCGATCAGTTCTGGAATTTTGATGCTACATTCAATGACATTTCATGACCTGTTACGACATAAATTGGAGTAGTGCAATGCTCGTCTGATCTAACTTTGCTGAGCTTGCAGGGTATGCGGGCTCGGTTGCTGTTGCGCCGAAAGTCCTTCTTCCGGGAACAAGCAGTCAAACGTCGATGCCAGCCTAGCCGCGGTTTACCCTCTATTCCGAGCGCTAACTTGCCCAACATTACAATGAATGACAATTTGTTAATAAGGTTTCTCCATAATATCTATTCAGCCCCCATGGTTCGGTGGATTATATTACCTCTTCTAGACCTTAGCTAAGCTATTCCGTGTCTCTGTAGGGGAACCGATGGCACGTGTTTCGGCGGAATAGTCGTTAAGCCGTTGCACGTTTCTCTGTCTCGACCCCAGACTCCAGTTCTTCCCCATGCAATCCAAATCTAGCCCGTGCCATGGGGAAGTTAAAAGGAGATAGTCCCCTCGCTATCATGGATCATTCACCACCACAGCGTCCGTGATCTTCTCACATTTCGCAACCTGGAGCCTTCGAGACCTACAGAATTTCTCACCATGGGTGAAATAAAGAGGAACACTGCTAGTATCAATGAGGACATTGATATACGCTCTCTGCCCGAAAAGCACGGCATCACTGCTGCTGAGGAGGGCGATTACTCTGGCGCAACCAAGAAAACAGATCCTGCAGAAATTGCATTGGTGCGCAAACTTGACATTCGCATTATGGTACGTTACAACGCTGGAATCTTGTATATTCAAACTGACCGTTTCAAGCCAATACTATGGGCTATGTACTTCCTCAACTACTTGGATCGCAATGCATTGCCCCAAGCTCGGTTGAACACGCTCGAAGAAGACCTTAACCTCAAAGGGGTGGAATACAACACGGCTATCAGTATCTTGTTTGTCGGCTATTTACTTATGCAAGGTTTGTCCCATGAGTATCGTTTTCATGGCAAAGTTGACCGTCGCCACAGTGCCTTCGAACATGTTCTTAACCAAAACGCGACCTTCAATCTATCTCTCCATATGCATGGTTGGGTGGGCAACGGTTTCAGCATGCACTGCTCTTGTTCAGAACTACGGCGGCCTGATCGCGACTAGATTCATGCTTGGCTTTGTTGAGGCCCCGTACTACCCCGGTGCTCTTTACATCCTGTCCATTTTCTACACCAGGAAAGAGCTCGCTACAAGGATTGCAGTACTTTACACGGGACAAGTGGTGAGCACGGCTTGCTCTGGCTTGATTGCAGCGGCGGTTTTCGCTACCTTGGATCAAGTTCATGGTATTGCCGGCTGGAGGTGGCTGTTCATCATTGAGGGCGCCGTCACATTTGGCGTAGCCCTATTTGGCTTTTGGCTGCTACCTGACGAGTAGGTCACCCTCTTGGTACACGTTTGCCCAAATGTACTGACCCATCAACAGCCCTTCTGTGACACGATGGCTCACACAAGAGGAACGCGACCTTGCAGTTGCACGTATACAACGCGATACTGTCGGCATGAAAGAACGCGGCACAACCCTCGAAGGCCTGAAGCAAGCATGCGCAGACCCAAAGACGTGGCTTTTCTGCTTGATGCAGAACCTGCACATTTCCGCAGTCACCTTCAACAACTTCTTCCCAACAATTGTGAGGTCGCTAGGCTTCAAGTCCCGCACCACTGCACTCTTGCTCACCGCACCCCCTTACTTTGTCTCCGGTCTACTCGGCATCCCCTTCGCATGGAGTTCTGGGCATTTCAACGAGCGAAGTTGGCACATCACAGGAGGTCTTGGTATTGCAATCGTTGGCTTCGTCATGTCGGTAGTCACCATGAATACGGCAGTACGATACACAGCAACGTTTTTGTATGCCACTGGCGCCTACTCTGTTGGCTCTGTCATTCTTGGATGGGTCAGCGCAACCCTGTCGCAAACCCCTGAGAAGAAGGCTGTCGCGTATAGTCTGGTTAACGTTACGGCCAACGCAGCGTACATTTACTGCGCATACCTCTGGCCAAAAAGTAATGAACCGAGATATTCCATCGGTTTTGGGTCGATGATTGGATTTGCTGCTGGGAGCATTGTTTGTGTATGGGTCATGAGATTCTGGCTCATGGCGGAGAATCGAAAACTGAGGCGTTCTGATGATGAACATCGTGTCACATATGCCTATTGATTGGTGTGGTGGGGCGTGCCGAGGCGGTAAGGTCGTGGTGCTCGTTTGAACTAGAAAAGCGGGCACACATTTAGGTTAAAGTCCAATATATATGATGGTGGGCACAATGATAATAGCTAAATTTTACTCTACAATCTCACATATCACTGTTTATGTCTACATGTGGTCCTGATCACGCCCTAAGATCGGGCTACAAAGGGATATCCGAAGCTTTATTATTCGGTGTTATCACTAAAGAATAATCTCCGTCACATGAACAGAGACTTTGAAAACGAGCGCGACCATACTTTGAGCAGAACTGCTAATCGCTCTGCTCACTGAGGGTCAGCGCGGTGAGCTGTTCCGGTGCATTACTGCCATGCGTGGAGCAAGCCCGAAAGCGCATCATGTTGTTGAAGCACCGCAACGCTGTGAGCTGCAAGAGGTCAGGCAAGGG
This sequence comes from Pyrenochaeta sp. MPI-SDFR-AT-0127, assembly GCA_020747015.1. Taxonomy (NCBI): domain Eukaryota; kingdom Fungi; phylum Ascomycota; class Dothideomycetes; order Pleosporales; family Cucurbitariaceae; genus Pyrenochaeta; species Pyrenochaeta sp. MPI-SDFR-AT-0127. Next base: position 64,244 of record JAGTJM010000083.1, on the reverse strand, counting down.
TTGGGTATCGAATCAGGAGCGACATGTTTAGTCAAATTTCATGGCAAAGGCCATGATTGCAGCAGCGGCAGTGATGGTGACGGATTGAAGGCATCAGCTTCGCTCCTCATAGCAGCTGCAAGTGATGATATCGATGCTTTGCCAGTCATTGGGCGCTAAGCAGGTGTTTCGTTACTGCCAGGAATGATAGACATAGACTTCAGGCCTTTTAGATACTTTCCTTGCAGCACTCTGGCCTCACGGTGAAGATGCTATCAATTAACCTGCTGTCGATTCCATGCGTTTGTGAGATGTTCGTGGAATATTGAATGCCCGTTACAGCAATTTACTTTGGCAATGTAAAGTAGGACGTGTCTATACAATTGGCTAGAGATCTAGTGGAACGCCCAGCCAATCCGAATTTTAGGCAAATCTCAGGTTTAGTCAAGGTCTGAATGTCTCAGGCTGCTCCTAGCTGCACTGCCATAGGTATTAGGATGGCTTAGTCAGAAATCACTTTCGAACAGTGGCAGCTCAGGTTTGAAAACGTACGGAGATTTTGGTTAGGTCATTTCTGGGCTAAGGGTCATCCGCTTAAAATTACTAATTCGAGCATCTTTAGTTACAGACTGTTGAAACTAACAATGCGTGATCACATATGATTTTAAGTGATAGCTATTATAGTGCTATTCTTTTGTAGAAGAACTATGAAATTTAATCAAAGGCCATACGTAGGTAGCGGGATAGTATAATTGAGTGATACGCTTACTTATTTAATAGAATAGATATACCCGTATTACTAGAACGTAGAAATTATAATTATATAGCCAGTTACCTCTAATAGTGGGCTAGATAAATTACCATCCCTGCACTCCTTACTATTAAGATAGATGATGGATAAATCTATACTTAATAATACCTTAATTAAACTAAGCATAGCCTGCTTCAGGCCCAAGTTCCTGATTGTTGATGTGTAAAGGAAACATGAAGAGAAAGTGCTAAATTCAGGTTGAGCCGAATCATCCCTTTATTCGGACGCAACTCAAGAGCTTATGTGTCTATATTTTCTGCTGTAGTCATGGAAAAAAGGTCGGCCCACTTCACATCACCTTCTCTAATGGAAAAATAGCGCACTATCGTCGACTCTGCAGTGCTATACAAGATGCACACTCGACCTGGATGATCGATACAAGCACTTGGGATCATCAGGTCTTCTCGCGTCACTACCTTCAGACCCATGTTCCATGCTCTTGTCAGCCATTGGGCTAAGGGGCGTCGCTCTGGGCCAAGGTGGGCCAGGGTACGCCCCCTATAAGAAGGGCTGCCGCCCCTGTGGGGTTGTGGCAGCGATTCTTCTATCTACCCCCCGAATGCTATATTGTCGCCCCATAAGATCCTATCGTCCCGAACCTGTCCTATGTGACCTTGACAGCTTGCAGACGTATCATCAACATCCACCATACATCTTCGTAACAAGGCAACTCATCAGGCTGACATACATCAAACTTTTCCATCTCTTGGATTACCTTTGGAAAATTTTCTGCATAGATAAAAGCACGTTCTGTCCAATGATCATCTCCTTCATATGGGTGAGTGGCGTTCGCTGGCGCCAAACGCATTGGATCCACTCTTTGCCTGTATTTGTTGAAACGAAAGTTCTCATCCGCTTGCTTGAGAGAATGGGCGTTCACGTTGATGTGTGTTCGTACTAGTTGTATGTAATTGCTGTAAAAGTTGGTGAAATACTCGGTTGTTTCGTCGAAAATTGTTTTGAAGTAAGCCATCTGCTTCTGGTCTTCCCATACATTACCTCTGACTGTGTAATAATTATAGAACCGTCTTAGTTCTGAGCTCTCCCAGTCGTCGTAGATCTGCAGTACCGTCTTGCATGTATCCGAAAGGTTTCCGACGTTTTGTTTTAGCACGAACCTCCACACTACTCGAGCTTCAGCGACTACCCCATGGTAGTTGTATGGCAAGAAAATGGGCTTTCCACAGTATTTATCATGATGTTGCTGTAAGATGGCCAAGGTAACCATAATCCCACAAGATCTGAAAGACCAGGCAGCTTCTGGCTGGGATTGGGATGAGACAAACTTTCTCTTATGGCCTCAATTGAGGTGCTTGTTGTCTGAAAAACATAAAAGACTTGGACTAGCTGATCCATTACTGGCACGTGTTCGGCTTTTAACGTTCCCCGACAAGTGATATTCATACGGAGACTGAATGAGGGGTTCGGATGCAATAGCCCACATGCCATCTGCAAACTGTAAGCAGAAGTAATATATGAACTGAAAACAACAAAGTGTGATCACATTTGTTTTTGAGTAACAGTCATCTTAATGTTGTTCTACCGTTAAATCTAATTAATGGCTGTGCATGGGCAGCGGGCTAGCACGATCAAGCAACACGCTTCCTGAACTATTAAAATGAACACGCCTTTGTTACTGGAAAGAAGAAATTGCAATCATGTGACTAGTTACCTTCAACGGCAAACCGGATGAATCGTTATCTCCGCACTCCTTTTCGTCAAAATAGATGGCAGATGATTCCATGTTGACCGATGCCTTAGTTGAGGGGTAGATACGTGCCCCACTTCCCCGCGCTGATCCATCCATCGATAGTGCTTATCCTTCCCTATATTTCTCTTAATCTAAAATAGACTTTTTATCTTGTTTTTGTAAGAAGAAAGCCTAGAATCAAATTTGGTAGTATATAAATTTAATAAATTTCAAGTTAATTATACGCATCGATAGTTTAAGGGTAGAATTGAAGCTTCCCATGTCTCCAAGCATAGCCTGCTTCAGGCCCGAGTTCGAGTCTCGGTCGATGCAATTAAAACGGTCTATAAAAAATTATTTTTGCTGATAATGCGAAAGTTTAATATATTTTGGCATCACGCAGCGAGGCTTATATGTGTACTAAGACCGAGGTTCCACTTGGGCTCATGCACGGAACAATTTGAACAAAGAAGCCTACTATTGCGAGCGAGGATTACTTACTATCTCGTGATGTAGGTAACCCTATACCCGTACTGAAAGAATGGATTGTGTCACAAATGCTCACGCAAGATGGTTTGATGATCGAATCATCTTTTGTTAAAATGCAAGTCTCTATAACTGTCGTTGCACGCTCATGTGTACCTTGGTATCATTTCTTTTAGATTGTATGCACACCATCCATCATAGCCTATCATTTGATGGATCCTTCTTTGCAGCGCTCCTTAATCCAAGCCCGATGCTGCAGGAGTCGATGCCCTGCCGCCGACAGCCTTCTTTGCACCCCCACCACCACCTCCCATTCCACCACCGAACATGCTACCTAGCATGTCGAACATCGGATTTCCTTGCCGCGGAATCTTGATGCCAAAATACATCTCCCCGATCTGGTCCATGGCCTCAGTCCAATTTACTTCCTTTAAATTGTTCGCATAGTGACTCTTCAGCTGTCTGTATAAGCTTGGGTCGCCCCTCTCGACACTCAGTAGTAATAGTCCCAAGAAGTTCAGTAGTGGTAGGCCTGGGTATACCCGGAGGTCGGAGGATTTGGTAGAGACTTGTTGGGTGCTAAGGTTGGGCTTCTTGGATAACGAGGATGTGAAGAGGAGGAAGAATTTGTTTGCCGCGCGCAAGTTGCCGGTAAGGAGGTAGGGTAAGACGCCGCGGGCGCAGTAAAGAGGGGCGGTGTGAGAGTCGTCGGCTTCATACCACGAATATTCGAGGGAAGCGAGGGTCGAGGCAGAGTCTTGGGTGCCGAGGAGTAGATGTCTTTCCGCGTCATAAGGTTCGAGATCTGTTGAAAAACAAATTAGAATCCAGATTAATTGCTTTAAAGTGTGCAGACATTCCGTTCGCGAATAAACTCCCCGCAACGTGGTGAATCTCCGGATCCCCCGCGGGATACTCCCCAAATTTGCTACTCCACGCGACCATCTCGCCTACAAACTTCTTCTTCGTCGGCTCATCTTTTGGAAAGCTTCTCAAAAGAGAGAGTAGCTTCCCCTTGCTACTTGCATCTGGCTTTACCTCGCCTTTATTGAAGACATCGAGGAGGAAGATACATAAATCGCCACCTGAGCCACCTTGGCCTGCTTGTAGGAGAGAGAGAGCGCCGGAGTAAAGGATCGAAGTCGCGTTTTCCCAGTCTTGGGCTTTCGTGTAGCGCGAGGCGATCACACGGAGTTGTTGGTGGGCTTCATAGAATTGGCCCTCTGCGATTCTGCAGGGTGATTAGCAGGTGTGGAGCCAAGGTATAGGCCTGCCGTACTTTTCTCTTTGGCGCTGCAGCGTCTTCTCTATTTTGGCGGACATCCTGGGCGATGTGTGGTTGCGAGATGTCTCAGCGGTGTTCTGTTGCGGTAAGCTTGGGCAGCGATTCAAGTTCGAGATGCAATGACGCACGCACAGACGACCCCACATAACATCAGCCTCACCCTAATCCATCAGGTCAGCCTCCCCTTCAAATATACACATTGTTTGCAAATAAAGTGATGATAAACTATGGTAGAAATACATGGTAGCTGGGCTTTCGTTTTGATATTCTTTTGTCTAAACCTATCACAACCCATGAAAATTCATCTTCGTTTCAAACTCCAACACGTAAGCCAACCTATGCAGGTACGGTCTTCTCCCTGAAGTGGACGCCATACTTCTCCTCTAGAGTCTTCATCAGTGGCTTGCAGATTTCTGGGCTCATGGGAGCCAAGACACCCCTCTCCTTCAGTGTTCCATCAAGCACCTGTTGCACAGCAATCGCGCATGGCACACCAACCAGCTTAGCCATGGCCGAGTATCCCTTGGGATCGCCGTACTCAGCAAGTGTTGAAGTACGTGTCACCCTGCTACCATCTTTATTTTCAATCTCGAACTTGTGTTGCAGCATGAGGAAATCGCGCTCGCCCTCCTCGTACTGCATCTTCTTCTCAAGCGTGGCGCAGAGTGTGTCGAGCGGGTTATTGCGGGGAATAATGGGCTCATCAGAGAGCAGACCAATCCAACGGAAACCAGTGATGATACGATCCTTCTCTTCTGTGCTTGCGAACTTTGTGCGCGAGCTGATGGCCCAGATGATATCCTCGTCTTTATCACTGGAAGCTCCAACAACCTTAGCTGTTGCGTCTCTCCATGTGCGCTTCTCGCCTTCCTTGAGGAAATCTTTGGGATCTTCTGAAAGGAAGCCAATATCGACGAGTGCTTTGATGTATTCTGGGAATCCCTGGTAACGCAGAGTACCGCGAATGATGGTCTGAGCCTCGGGGATGTTGTATCGCTCCTTGTAAGGCGTCGAATCGCGATTGGGGTATGCGACAAAAGCATAACCTGGGTAGATAAAGTACGGCTTAGCCTCAGCCATTAGCTCAGGGCCCTCAATCTCCTTAATCTTGCCATCTTCATAGTACTTTGCCTGGTTCCTCAACGCAAGCAGTACACCACGAGAGCTCCACGAGAATTTGTATCCAAGCGGATTGTCCGAATTCTCTGGTGCTGGAAGACCACCACAGTATGACTTAAACGATAGGATCTTGCCACCAGCCTTATGTACCTCGTCGATGGTGAGAACGGCGGAGAGATGGTCGACGCCTGGATCTACACCAATCTCGTTGAACACAGTGATACCAGCCTCCTTGGCAGCAGCATCGAGCTCCATCATCGCAGGCGAGACATACGAAGTCGTGACGACGTTCTTCTTCTTGCGGATAGCAGACTTGATGACAGTCGCGTGGAAAGTGTAGGGGATCAAGCTGATAACGACGTCGACCTTGGCGACCTCAGCATCAAGAGCCTCATCGTTGTTCACATCGAGCTATTGTTATTAGTATATTACCGTACATCTGTCGAATAGAAACCATACACTGATAGCCTGGGTATTTGGGATACCCTTGGCCAAAGCCTGTGCCTTCTCCAAAGTCCTGCAAGCGACGGTGACCTTGACACCCGATTTGGCGAGAACTTCGACTGTTGGTCGTGTGCTTAAACCATTAGCTCAAAGAGTGCCAAATGTATTGTCGTTCACATACACAAAGCCTGCGCCGAGCAGAAGAGCAGATCTGGAAAAAGTGTTAGTCTATTGTTTCTTAAAAAAAAACTATTTGTACTTACTTGCCGCTATACGCACCAGTGGTAGTTCCACTGACGCTGCCAATAACACTCTGAAAGGTGTCTAAATAAATCAGCGGTGCTCAATTACTCAATCAATACAATTCTTACTGGTGAGAGATTCCATAATGTCTATTTGAGCTTGGATGTAGAAGATAAAAAGTGGTTGTGAAAGATATATCTTTCAGCGTTGAGTCCGATCGGAATGTTCAGAAATTGGTGGGGGACTCCGTCATCGCTCCGCCCCGCAGCTCGGAAAGGAAAGTGGGACGCGAAGTTGCAGAAGCCCCGGCCCGTCTCAGTCTCCGAAGCTAGACATGGGTCCGCATTAGCTCATGCATCGTGGCCTGCAACGGTGTTTCATACTCAACGTCCACAAGCACTCAACATCAACATCTCAGGAACAGTAGACTGTGGGGCCCTCTTTGAAGATAAATCATTTTGACAAGAGAAGTCTTCTGACAGGCCTGAGGCGGGAAACCGCATTAACCTCTAAGCATCATGCCTTCAGCTATAGACCTAGACGATGACTTGTGGATAGCTATCAAACAAGTACATTGATGCACTCTACGAGAATAAATGATACTCTTTGCTGATTGATCCTAGATATCTCAGTCATCGGTGGGCTCAGACTACATTGACCAGCTCATCCCCATAATGAAAGATGCACGCTATTCAAATCAACTCCAAATCACCTTCGACCGATATGCCAGTGACCGGGAATCTGAAATTGAGCGGATATGCAATGCCAACCATCAGGATTTTGTTAGTTCTGTAGATTCACTACTCCGGATTCGCGACCAGACGGTACAGATGAGTGGTGAGATTTTGCAACTCAATGAGTCGATCGAGGAGAGTATGGTGAAGGTGGCGCAACAGAAGAAGGCGCTTGTCGACTCCCGTGGTGTGCGCCAGAATATCGATGAAGCCACTCAAGCTTTGGGGGCTTGTTTAAACGTGTTGCGCATCGCAAATCAAGTCCAAGACATGTTAAGAGAGAAGAACTACTATGCTGCCTTGCGGGCGTTGGATGAGCTGCAGACGATTCATTTGAAGGAAATCAGTCGTTTCAAAATCGCCAACTTGATCGAAAAGTCCATCCCTCAAACACAAGAGCAGATAAGAGAAGCAGTAAAGAATGATCTAAGCACCTGGCTCTTCCGCATCCGAGAATCTGCACAATTCTTGGGTGAAGTGTCATTCTATTACACCGATGTACGGAGAACGCGCAACCAGGAACGTGCTGAGGCGGACCCACGCTTCTCAAAGTTCAAGTTGAACTCAGCCATTGAGCTGGTTGCTGATGAAACGGATGAGTTTGATGTTTTGAACAATGAGGAGGCTGGAAATGAGACTGACTTTTCGCCATTGTTTGAAGCAATGCATATCAACGAGACACTGGGGAAGAGCGATCAATTCAGGTCAGAATATTCGGCAGACCGGAGGACCCAGAAGGATTTGATCATACCAACCAAGCTGAATCTACTGGATGAGGAGTGTGGCGACTTGAGTAGCTTACTTGAGAGCATCGCGGGGTTTGCGATCATCGAAAAAGCCACAGTTTCGAAAACAGCAAACCTACGATCACAGGCTGATGTAGGTGACTGACTATGAGTTGCATTTAGACAATACTGACGTTGTTGTAGGTCGATGAGCTATGGGATTCCATGTGCCAGAGTGCGATCAAACTCATCACCGGCTCTCTTCACACAGTTGAGAACGACGAACTGCTTCTCAAGATCAAGGGCCGCATTGCACTCTTCATGTTGACAATGGAGGTAAGCTAGGGCTCCCAAAATCATACGCACGACTCTGATCCCTTTGTAGAAATGGGGATACTCCGTCTCAGCAATGAATGACCTACTCCTCACGCTCTTTTCCAAGTACTCCGAGCTGCTAAAGCAGCGCTTCAGCGACGACTTCCTCGAGATTGTGCAGACAGACGACTACATGCCCATGCCCATCAACAGCCACGAAGAATACGATAAAGTCGTTTCTGTTTCGTGGTACTCTCCCGATAAAACTCGAGAGGAACTCACATTCCCATGCGTTCTGCCATTTTCACAAATGTATCCGCTGTGTTGCATTGACATCCGCAATTTCCTGAACCAAATATACCTCTTCTCGGATGACTACTTCCAGAAATCCACAATCATCGATGAGACTCTCCGCACAGCATTGGATGACCTGCTCTGCCAAAAGGTCTGCCAATCACTCATCGAACGCCTCTCATCGCAATACCCAGGTCAGATTGTGCAGATTTTGACCAACCTTGAGCATTTTGAAACCGCTTGCGTCGAATTGCAAGACCTTCTCTTCCAAGCACGCTCGTCGCCCTCTGCAACGGGCCCCATCATTCTCTCCGCAACAGACAAATTCGCAAAAGCAAAGCAGCAAGCTTCCAACCGTGTTTTCGAGCTTGTGAATAGTAAGATCGACGATTTGATCGAGACGGCGGAGTATGACTGGATGGCTACGAAACCTGAGACTGAGCCTTCGACGTACATGTTGGAGTTGACACGCTATTTGAGCAATATCATGAACAGTGTTTTGCTTGCACTACCAACAGAGATCAAGGAATTTATTTACTTCGACGCACTATCTCACGCCAGCACCGCAATTCTAGACCTCCCGCTGTCCCAGCACGTCAAGAGAATCACACCACCTGCTGTGGCTACCCTAGCTACTGACACCCGCTTCCTCTCCGACTTCGTCAGCTCGCTCAATAATCCGATCTTGATGGAGAATCTGGATGAATTAACGCAAACTGTCGCACTCATGGGTACAGACAACAGCGAAGAATTCTTTGATATTGCGCAGCGGAATAGGAAATATGGTAAAGTGGATCAATTAAAGGGAGCAATACTTTTGGAGAAGGTGCAGGAGGGCGCCCAGGTTGCCGCGCAAAGCCCAACGAAGCCTGCTACAAGCGAGCGATTTGGTACTTTGGGGTCACGGTTTGGAATCAGGTAGACCTTTTGCGGAGTTATGATACCCTTGTGGTAGGAATATAGCAGGGTGTGTATACGAGGATATGATCTGACAATATTTGGTATATTGGCCACTTGATTTGATTCTATAATGGCCGGGTATCACTGATTCACTGCGATAATGCTGTCGATTATCATGCTTTTTCTGCCTGTCCTTCATTCGGCTTCTTTGGCACATTCTCATTCTCTTGTGCTGTTACGTCCTCCCGCTCCTTCACTGTTCCATCTGCGCCTTGCCTTCTCCAGGCCAAGAACTCTTCGCTAACAATCGCACCTGTCCCTTCCTCTTTCACCCTTCTGACCTCCACAACACCGCTCTTTTTCCTCAACACCACACTATAGACTCCTTGATCCTTGATCGTCTCCTTCAGCCAGGCCAGGAAGCTGGTCGCAAAGTTGATGCATACGTTCCCGTCCCAGCAGCCTGTGCCTCTACGGACCATACCAGGGATCTCATGCGTATTGAATGTTTGCAGACTTCTCAGAATGCCATTCTTGGAGCGGAAGCCGACGATAATCTTCGGGACGCCCAGGAGGAACGATTGTGCCCAGAATTTGAGAAGTTTGCGCTCAAATTTCAGAATGTCGCGGTGTTGTTGCTGATGAGGTGGAGGAAGTTCTTCGGAGGTTTTGAGCTCGGCCCATTGTATCGGTGTTTCTGGATCTGAGGGCTTGGGTGCAAGGAGGCCATCGACTTCGCCGCCTAATATGAGGCTGTGCGACCCAAACGACGTGTTGACAATAGAGCAGTGTTGTGCATGGTTTGATACCACACTTCTTTGGTATTTCTCTATCTGATCCCGCGGGGTTGATGCAGGTGGCGTAGGTATCAAAGCAAGTGTTTCGAATTTGTAGCCCCAGTATGTCATCATTTCTCGAGATTGTTGGTCTGGGTGCTGATACCGAGGGGGCGGTCGGTTTCCTTCGGCGGCGCGTTCTGCTGCACGAGAAGAGAAGTCCTCTTCGATGTAAATCGTGCCGTCGTAGAAGGTTGCAAACATGCTGAATTCGGCGAAGTTGTCAAAGGGTGCGGTCATAATCTTGATCCAGTCAGCAACACATCTTAAAAAAGGCTTGCATTCTCAAGGCGGCGAGGTACGAAGAGGCTCCTTGCTTACCTTGCCTGTAAGTATACCTGCGCCTTGTCTTCAACATACCTTCGTCATCATGCCTCTCCAGGTTACAAAATCTCCTTTCACCTTCTTTTCGCTGCCCTCTTGTTTCTCTTTGTCCATCAAAGCTTTCAACAAGCTGTCGAGATGTGGATCCTCCTTGTCCTCGTAATGCCGGAAAGAACTGAATCCCTCCTTGAGATCTGCACCCATTGGCGGAGGAACAAAGTAGTTGATACCTGACTCGTCCTCCTGATACTCGTGGTTGTCATCATAGGAGAAGTGTGCGACTTCGCGCGGGCGTTTGATCGTGGCTGAAGCACCCCGGAAGCGATTCACAGGCTGAATAGAGAAGCGATGAACTTGTGCGGGTGTATCTGATGTAGGTAATTCGGAGGCAGAGTTGGGTATATCAGCATTTGCTGTCGAGGTCGCTGGTCGAGGAGGAGCTCGCGTTCTTGGTCGCTTGAGGGGTGGTGATCCGTCTTCTGTGTCTTGCTCAAGATTCGGTGGTTTTGGAGGGAGGCTTGAGATATTGCCGGGTTCTGATGGTTCAGGCATTATGCTGGGAAGTTTTGAGAATCGATTCGACGCGTAATGAAGTGCGTTTTTCGACCCTGGACACTAACGAAGCGATGGAATCGCTGTCTCATTGAAAGTTGAACAGGTCCAAGCTCTATGCACCCCGCGAAGCCTCCTTCGGTACGGCGTGCCAAACCTACCAAAGTCACAAAACACTAAACATCGACATCACACCGTCACGTATTGAACTCACGGACCACACTTCATTCACCTCAGCGCTCTGTAGTATTCGTTTCCCAATCTTGAAGCCCCCGGTGCACACTCCGACCCTGCGAATTTCGACATCCACTTCGTTTTACTCCCAATGGACTCCCACAACACTCACCTCCGCCCAGTCCGCCCACCTCCAGGATCACGGCGCAATCTTTTCCACAACCAATCCTCTCGGCGGCAGAATCCAACAACTGTACGCCCTGACAGAGAAATGGCGAGCATATTCCAGCAACCTCAAGAAGACGAGCTCGTCGAGCGAACACCGCAAGGAGAGTATGTCTTGTACGCACCGACAGGGTACAAGCATATGGCAATGGCTCTAGGCAGGGAGGAGGAAGAAGAAGCAGGTACTTCAGCACAAGCTGACGTAATGAATATGGGAGAAGGCTGTATGAGGCTGACATGTACCAGAGCAAGAACAGCAAATGATTGACCTCTATGGAAAGCAGAACGCACACTGGGACGCCGTAGCCATTGATGAAGAGATTAAAATCGCGTTGAAATCTAGTCTTCGAAAGAAGGTGGCGAGTCTCGAGGAGGACAAGTGGATGTTTCAAGGGGAGAAGGACTTGGGGAAAAAATGAGGACAGCTTAGACAGACGTTTGAAGGACCGTTGAGGATGGCTTTCAAGGAGTTTGGATTCGTGATACCCCTTTAGCGCTTGCATATAGCATGGTGTCTTGAAATAAGCAAGGTTTTATTCCGTCTCACCATTATTATTTCTAAGCTGTTTACCCATTGGAGGCTTGTCTCGAGAGTTTCAGCATGCAGTACGGGACGTACCGATTGCGTTAACTACTCCCAAATCTCATTCACCTAGCATTTTCACTAACCTCTAGACATCCAGACCAGGGCCAAAAGCTTTCGCTGGGCGTAGAGGACAGCATTACGAGACAGCTATCTCATTAGTTAGGCATTGCGCAAGGCTGACTTGGATACAGTCAGCCAGATTCCCGCACAGCATCAAGCACTTGAGCAAGAGCTTCTGGATCTCTATCTCGCCATTGATTTTACTAAGTTAGGGGGTTTTACCCACTGCCAATGTCAAAGGAGTCACGATACGAGCTTATACATGCCCAACGAAGTTTTGGGAAGGAAGGTGGGAATTGAGAGAACAGAGTTAAGCTACAGAACCAATGGGAGAGCATATTTGCCACTAGTAGAGGATTTCCAAGGTTCTATACTTTGGCCGTGCAATTTTGGATCAGTCCATATCAGATGTGAGAGTTGTTCATCTTGGGTGGCCTTGAATCAACTTGGCAGCCCCTTCTGTCTCTTATATCAGCGTGAGACGTGATATTTTACAGTAAAAGATCGAATGATGAAGCAGCCAGCCAATAAAATCGGATATCTCACAAGACCGTGCAGAAACAGTAAATGAATGGCATAGCAAGGAAAGATGTAAACTGAATTCGCAAATGATATGGTGGCGAATTTCTGGCATGATATCTAATTGAATATACGTGTGTGAGAAGCGAAGAGCTGTTTTGATACATAAAGTCATATTTATTGCGCGTGACTCTAAAAGAGAGGACTTTAGATGTTCGACGAACACTTGCACAGGTCTTTGAATATGCTGCTTACGACAGCCTCATGATCTTCAGATAAGTTTCTTACTCATTTGCATAGCTCCTAAGATTGATACAATATGTACCACCCAGTCGAAATCGAGAGCTTCTAAGTCCTTTCGACATTGCCATTCTGCACGCTTCCATCAGGGACTACTAGCATATATCGTGCCAGTCGGCCTGTCTGAATGTATATACCAATCGCGTATTTGTGCATTCAGCAGTCGTTGAATTCGTCTGGTTCATGCTGCAATGGCCCTTACCAATCTAGCAGCTGCGGGGCGCGTCTACTGTCAAACCTCACACTGCAGCGTGCTGTAAGTGAAGGACAACGGGCTGCATCAACCCAGTATAAGTCATTGTACTCAACGATAGGAATTGATTTCTTGGTACACTCAATCAATTTATTCGCTCCTCGCAGCGACAATGGCACATGGCGTAGCATTAATCGCTGTTCCAGAGTGCGCTCGAAAGCCTGAGGGGATCATCTTGCCTGGAGGAACTCACAACTTTCGTGCTTCTTCTAGGTTAATGCCATGGACCTTTTTGCCTTATCCTGCTCTATATTGTCTTCTTCCTACTTCCAAACTGGGTTTCGACGAGGCTTTCCATTAGGTGCAGAGCGAGCGCCTTCCCAGCAAGTCCAAGTATTACCAGGGTCTCCCGTTGCAATCACGTGGTGTCATATATCCTCGAATCTAGCACACTTGTTGATTCAAATTGCAAGTACATGTCTTCCATGGATTGCAATCTGAATATTTCATGGCCACTCTAAGTCTTTCAATAGCGCAATCAACACATCCTGGACGACACCACTCTGCTTTCGTTCCTTCCTCCTGTTCGGAGACATTTCTGGTGCTCCTCCCCGTCCGGTACCTGCCGAAGGCGGTCAAGTCCCGAATGGCGTGAGGAAGTGGGGCTCACGATAGGTGAAGAGTGTCCTAGGCGACAAAACACCATGCGTACGAGTGCCCATAGAGCTGCAATACTCACTCAACGAGGCAATTTCCACACTGTCGTGATTTTCAGAGGAGTGTGAAATTCGGCAAGGGTTTTGAGTGCCCCCAGCTCTACAGTCTTCGAGTTACTGCTGCTGGAATTCCATAAAGTAACGTTAGGGGCTTCTCCCTACCCGAAACCGAACAGCTCTCTGAAAATGCCCTCACTATGAGCTTCTGTCAATGATTTCCTTCACGATGAAAGCAATTACGATTACGAATACTGCCGCATTCGAGCCCTCCAGGGTATAGCGCTGTCAGGTGATGGTCAAAAGGTCGCTCCTGTCCCCCACATATAAGCCTACCTTCCAAACCAACTCCCACTTACCGTTCCTTACCTCCTCCCTCTCTCCTCCGCACATTGGAACATCCAGTCTTCCAGCTGTTTTCTGATACCTGAGACTTGACCATTGCTTCATCTCTTTGGTCACCAGCATCCGTCTCATTCATCGTTTTTGTACATCAGTACATCATCTGTTCAGGCATTCGTTTATCATGTCGCACCAGTCACCTCAGTCATCGGCTAACGCCTGCCTCTCTTCAAGCCCATTTGCCAGCACAGATCCTACCCTTTACTCGCCTGAGATTGTACGCAATCCTCGCTCCGGACACCGTCGTGACAACGTCAGCCAGGTCACGGTCGTCACTGCGAGCAATCTACCCATGCGCAAGATCGACAAACCTTCCGACAGGCAGAAGAGCACTCTTATCAACCCCGTTCCTTATGTCCAGGGCGCTTTCGTAAATGAGATGTCCGAGGATGACAAGACCTATATCTCTCGTTACCAGTTCATCTCCCAGCTTCCAGATGGTACCAATGCTGGTTTGGACTCTGAACACGAGCTCTTCAGCGTGCAGCACCAGATGAAACTAGTACATGCCGTCGCTCTGATCTGTACTGGCCTTGCTGACTTCTGCAGTATGCTTGCTTCTCCAACTGCGTACCCGTATATGCCCGCGGTGTCCACCTTCGCTATGACGACCTCCACGATGCCGCTGAGGCCAAGGACATCCTTGAGCAGCACGACTTCACCGTCGACTACGTATCAGGGTACGATTTTGCTCTTGCCAAGTCTCAGGACACTGCTCAGCTGAACGAGTTCGAAGGCCAGATCAAACTTTCCGTCATGATTGAACCCAACCCTGACCATGCCATCTGGGAATTTGTCTTGAAGGATCTTGCTGGAGTCCTCAAGTCTGTCGAGGCCACCGCCGGTGTCTTCGGCGCCATCCGCAACTGTATTCACGTCGACACCGTTGACGCCAAGATGCTCCTCGTCTTCCGAATCGAGTATCACTCTGTCGACGCCGCCAACCGTGCTGTACAGTCGCTAGGAGCTGATCTAGTCTGGGGCGTTAGCAATGAGGTAAATTTTCATATCGAAAGGCTTTCTGTTCTAGAAATACTCACTCTTAAGCAGAAGACTTTCCGGTGGTGCACTGTTGATCCTTCACACTGGGTCAGTGAGCGTGCCTTGAACTCACCCCACCGCACTAAACCTCGCATCGATGATCAAGGCCGCCTTTTTGGCTTTCGTCCTGCACCCAATAATTATCCCGGACCTTCGTTTTTTCGCCATCCTCATGACCAGCACAACCGTGTTCGCCGCGACCGCATCCTAGACGGCAGCGATGTCCGCACGACCATCATGCTTCGCAACATTCCAAACAAGATGGATTGGGTTTGTTTTTTCTATTCGAATGGGATCATACTCCACTAACCACTTTCGCAGATGTCTCTGAAGGCCATCCTTGATGATGTCTGCTTCGGCACCTACGACTTCGTATACCTCCGAATTGACTTCAAATCCGGCTGCAACGTGGGTTATGCCTTCATTAACTTCAGCGATGTCCATGGCATGATAGATCTCATCGACCGCATCGAGCGCCGTTGCTGGATTGGCTTTCGCTCCGCCAAAGCTGCTGAAATCTCCTATGCCACCATACAGGGTCGTGAGGCTCTAATCCAGAAGTTCCGCAACTCGTCTGTGATGCAAGAGACCCCGTTCTGTCGGCCACGCCTTTTCTTTACCTTTGCCGATGCTGAGATTATGGGCCAACTTCGTAACACTGGCACCGAGCAGGCTTTCCCTCGTCCAGACAATTTGTCGAAGCTGCAGCGATCTATGGATAGCGCGCGGAGTATCGGTCTCTATCCTCCTCACGGATACTCGTCAATCACTGAGCACCGCAATCGCACGAGCGCTTACGATCGTGGTACCCCTCGCGACATAATGCAGGCCGCGATGCAATTTGCTCGCCAGCGCGCTGCTCCTGTGCCCTTCACGACTTTGTCAGACACCAAGAAGCGTGAGATTGAGGTTTGGTATTCCTCAACTTACGGTCGCGGTCAACTGGGTTATATTCCCTTCGACTTCATCCCCATGACCCACGTCGCCCAGTACTTCTCTGAAGTCCAATCTGCTCCTGCACAGGTTCCCGGTGTTATCGGTGGTCCGGTCAATACTTCATACATTGAACCTGCTCGCATCAGTAACACTACACCCACTCGCGGTCCCCGTACAATGACTCGCACTCCTGCTCCAGCTAGATCTGTTCGTGTTGCCGTTGATCACATCAGCAACCCTTTCATGTGAGCATTCTTAACCAAGTCTGCTTAGACACGATCCATGATGGGTAGTATTTTGCTCACGTCCACGCCTTCCTAGCAGCGCAGCATTGCGATTTCTGTTGTAGATCAAGCTTGCACGATGGACAGTATAGTTTCCTTCTTTCTCTTTTCGATATGTTTACACGTGTTTTCTAGGCCACGATGATACGGCTTCTCAGTCACTGCGACACGTACACTACCATGCATGTTGTTTATTGAAGCCTGTCGGACATGACGATCTGGGTTCGAGCTGTGAATGGTTTGTCAACTGTTGACGATCTCTGACCAGGTGACGGACTCCACTGGACCACTCAGGTCAAATGTACTATAGTTTTCCTTTCCACAAGAAATATAGAGCATTGCTCACCAAACTACTTTCGGCTTTTGCTTTGTGATGAGTTAATTGTACTAGACGCTTGGGGACTTGCAATGTTACTGTCATCGCAACTCAAAGATCAATTATTCCTGTCTCGTGCGTTGAGTATAACAGCATATCAAAGCTCGGGCAGATGTGAGGCTGCATCATAATATGCGGGCTCTCTGATTTCAATAATCACTTTGAGACAAACTAACTGGCCGGACAAGTGCGATTAGCTAACTGTTGACTGAACCAAAGGAGAGGACGGTTCCTGATTTGCGCAAAGACTTATTCATCTCTGTTCGTAGAATCTTACTAGAGTGCTGCTTATTACGAACTGCAGAAGACCGGCCGTTTGTTCGCGGAGAAATTGTAGGACTTCATCCAGAAGTCTTGGAGCCGTCATCAGCTTACTACAGAGATTGGAGGCTCTGGACAAGGCCTACGGCACTGTGAAAAATGTATTCTTCTTTTAGTTTCAGATCAAGCTCTACTTGTTTTATGTTCAGTCCAATGGCAGGACGGACAGATAGGGAGAGAACGAGACTTCGAGATTTGTGCTGAGATGTGGCGAGAATAATGTAGTCATCAGGGACCCAGAAGTGGAAGACATATGTTCTAAGATTGGTGCTATAGTTGCCTCCCAGCCATACAGATTGTCAAGAATATTTAAAAAGAACCTGCTGCACAGAATCTGTAGCATTATCATGCGCGGTTGCTTGTGTGTTTCTCCTTCTTGCTACAGAAAGGATCTACCAAGTCAAAATCGTGCTTCTGCTACAATATGTAGTATTCACAGCTGCTTGTAGGATACATACGGTGGGGTAATCGTTTTCAATGGACACTCAGACTGGCTTAAGTTCGTGAATCCCGCCTGAGATTTGTAGTCCTCGATTATACGGAAGGAGCCCACGAAACAGCACACTCTGCCCATCATCTGACGACTCCTTTACCTCCTCCTACGACTATTAGATCGGATCACGAACTGAGTCTGTGTGGTTTGCTTGATCAGCTCTGAGTCGGTAGCTACCAAAAATTCCCCGCCTCATTGCGATACTGATACCGTATCATGGCCCTATATTCAACGCCTGTGAAGGTTTCTCGACAGGGCTTTGAAGGGCAGACGCGCTCTGAGGCATACAAGAAGCACGAGCAGCGTCACTCATTGCGCGACACGATTTGCTGCATGACCAGAGGAATCTATCTTCACGATTTCTTATCTTACCTACCACAGTCCCACACACACACACACACATAATTACGCCGATTTTCTAAGCATTGTTTTACTTCTACATTCTCGCTTTGTCCGAACTGTACCACTTCTCCGCAGCCACACAGTAACACGACGAGGGTAGGAGCATTAAAGTTTTCAGAGCAATGACAATGATTTACAGAGACATTTGATGATGCCATAGCGGAACCCTTGATCAAACCAAGGGAAGCTTTCAAAGCGAATGATCTTTGATGAGTGAAATGCAACAAGGTAGGGTTGGGCTTGAGGCGACTGATCTCTGCTCTCATCGACATGGTTATTATCATCCATGCTTTTGATCATGGGAGGTTCTATACAAGGGCCACTGAGGTGGCCTCATCCAATGTGCATAAACACCCTGTGGTTGTTGACACTGGTCTACATTTGTTGGACAAGCACTGGCTGAAGTGGCAAGCGGTAGACCAAACGACATGGCTAGAATCCTTGAATAAATTACGAGTGCTTGAGTAGTATCAAGGCGGAGCTTCAACTATGATACCCAGGGGTCTAAGCTTGAGCACGAAACGTACGACTCATGATGACGCGTACCACGATGATCGCATACGATTGCTCCTGGAGATCTATGTGCAATGTAGATAGAGTTCAATGAAGTATGCTCGGAGATAGATAGCCTATTCCAGGGGACTGCTCTGAACCCAGAAACGAGCACGCTGGTAGGACCTTGCAGTAGCACGGCAAACATACCTTGCCGAAATTATGTCCATTACTCACATATCATGCATGCGGTTTGTTCCTCATGAATGCATTATAGTGAAATGCCTTGAACTCAGATATGTACAGGGCACCTTGACGACATCGAGATTGATTCTGTGGGGCGAGATGAGGGCAAGAGACAGGGGTGAGAGCGGCGACCTCCGCCAGTCTATCCTGAAATCTCCTTAACCGCAGAGAACAAGATCGGTCGGCGAAATTGCGCTTTCATCTGATCGAGCGCTATTGTCGTCAGCGAAGTTCAGCTGATGGCGCACTGCACCCAACAACACCGCGCCTGGATCAAACCCTGGCTTTTCAACCTCAAATGCTAAGCGCGTACCCGGTTTGCCGAACGTCCTTGCGCCGGGCGGGGCCTGTGACGAATCGGATCTTCCGCATAAGCAGCGAGGGCGCCCCGACGCGGCTCTGCCTCATCTTTTGATATGGATCACCAACACAAGATCTCTCAGCCGCTGCCAAATTTCCCAAAGCGTAGCATGCTCGCGAATATTGATGGCCTGAGCTGCGGAATGTGCCATGTCAAGACTGGGCACCTGTAAGCCGTCAGTTCCCCAGACCGATTGGCAAATGCGGGTACGATGCAATCCGCCCCCAAGCATTGCATCGGTACCAGCCCAGCCTCAGCTAACCTGAAATCCTCGCTAAGAGATGGTGGCGTGATGACAAAGGAAAGAAAAGCAACTTAGGTTCATGTCAATGCCATGTCGATCTTGAAAGGCGTGTCAAATGCGTGACATGGCAATGAGAACTTGGCCCTCGTCAAGTGTCACTGACCAACCAATGCCAACTTCAGATGAACCCGGTTGCTCAGATCCTGTTGACCAGCCCACTTAATTCGCGCGCGATTCGCTGCTAACAGATGTTCTGCAAGATCAGACTGCAATCTTGAACGCCAAATAGCCCTCGTATGGCTTGTTGTCGCTGCTGCAGGCTACTGTCCAATCGGAACAGATAGGCCCTTACTATGATGTTGAGCATCATTCTTGAATTGGCGAGAGCAGTATTTTCGACAGTCGTCTATGGTCCCTCATGATCCAGGTCCTCAGATGACTTCTCCACAACAAGTGGTACCATGTTCCTTCGGATCGCGTCACGGCTTCCGCGTTGACTAGCTTTTCGCTATGCAATGCGAGGTCTCGCGCATCTTCTCGCAGTGTCATCGCCATGTCCAACATTCTATAACAAGGCGGCATGTAGTATAGCTGCACAACCCTTGACCTTTAGTGTAGTGTCGACGGTATTATACTGCAATAGGCGGGGCTACAACCAGGTCTCATGATACATGCTGGTCTCTACCCGGATTGTCTAATGTGATCGTTGCTGGTCGGATATGACGTGGTCGCCGTCGCCCAGCGGTCTAGACCAAGGTATCATGATCGACAATGGATTACACTCTTTCTCGAGTCCATATTTCGCGGAAAGCGCGTCCAGATTCACGACTTCTGCCAAAGCGAGCGAGGTTCTTGGCAAATGTTGAGGAAACGTGTAGCGTGCCGAGGCTCATCTGTTGTTCTTTTTCTCTTGTAACAGTGATGCGCGTCACCTTGCCGAAGTTGTACAGCTACCCTGAATTCGCAGGGGCAGTGTACCCCCATGAGTTACTGCGCATCGCCTCGATCTCTGTGTGATCGACATACCGGTATTACATCTAATCTTGGTTGTTTTTTCAACGAGTGTACTCCCTGTTGCGGATCCGCGGCTCGTCTTTGGACTCCCTGTAGGTGTGGTGCTGCTCCGTCCAGAAGCCTGTCGCGGGAATGAGCGCACTCGCATCCGGGCGGGTAAGTCGCAGTGCGCGATTGTGCATCTCCGCGGTCTGGTACTGCGTTCAACAATCTTGTGACACTTTTGTTGGATTTCTTCAACTTCGAGGTATCGAATGTGGCATGTCTTGGTGTGTTGATCGGTCGGCAATCTGCAGTTCCCCACCTTGTGTCTGCAACAACGGGCCTTGATGCTGGAATAAGGAGCAAGCAGAGACTAGGGTGCAAGATTGAAGACTGTGAATCAGAGAGTGTCGTGAGCCTGTCGCCGCTTGTTCTGGCGATTTGAGTCAGGGCAGATGGTGGAAATCGGAGGGGACTCCGAGGCGGGATAGAGGCCATCTTAAGGTCGCAACCTAGACACTGGTCTTGGGGTACATGCACCCGCCGGCAAAGCCTCCAAGGTTCAATATTATGTGCATCATATTCCTCGTCGCTGATTGCGTTGGTCTGGAAGGCCGAGACGTTGCTGTCAGGGAGGAAGCGTCGTGGATTGTGAACGGTGCAACACCAAGGCGGCCATGTCGCCCCATCTCCGTCCCCAGCCAATCTTGTCCTCTGATCCTCATGGGCGTTTGCATACAGAGATTCTGCGTTGGCAGACATGGAAGTGGCTTCTGTTTGATGCAGCTACCCCTCCTAAAAATCGAGCCGGGAGCGGATCCAAGGGCAGAGGAAGCCTTCCGACATCCCCGAATCCCACGGTAGCTCAAGCCAGGCGCAGGGGCTAAGCGACGCTGTGCGAAGTACGCGAAAGTTTGACGTCTTATTCTCCGATGAAGGGTTTCCGGCTGCGTCCAAAGGTCAGGCTTTAGTCCATGTAAATACTTGGCGCGCGCGAAGACGAGCCACCGTCCTCGCTACGCCCACACCACCAAACCGTACGCTAGCCTCGAACCAACGGTGCTCGACAGGCCCACCGCAAAGAAAGTTCTGATGTCGTCTACCGGCGAGGATAGCTACATCCCCAGAGTACCAAGGCGAGACTCCAGCTTCACGCTGTCACACTCTAGCCGAATCCGTCGCCCGTTTTTCGACACCCGCACCCCCGTCAACTCAAAGTTTAGGCTCGTTGCATCACACCGGTTACTCACTTTCTGTCGGCACCTTATCTCAGAGGCCCTCCAAAGGTTCTTACGGCAGCAGCATCGCTGCCATCGCTGCCATCGCCAGGATCAGCAAGGTTGCGCCATTGTCCTCGTGTTCGGAAGATCTCCACCGCTTCGCAAATTTAATTGCAAGCTCATGAACTTCATAAAGGCGGATAGTTTGATCTTCGGGACCCACTATCTACTCAAAACATCAATACCTTCGATTGGCATCAACGACGCCGCACGTGTCTTACCCCAGATTAAGCTTGATTAGGCCGCTTGTCTTGGGCACACACATTTTGCACGTGAGCCTCGAGCAACAGGAACATCGAGCCGGATCCCTTGAACGCACAACTCGAGTATCCCACTGGCATTCCGCCTCACCGCGCAGTCTTCATACTCTCCTTCATTTCCTTCACCTCGCCCGGCCTTGTCGCTCTTTTGAATTTCTGCCCAAAGCATGTGAAGGGCCCTCACGCCTCTTACCCCCGCATTACCGGACCACGAACCGGGAGCCGTAACGCTTTGACGGCACCTACCCTACCTTCGGGGCACTATCAGTATCACAAGATACCTTGAATCGAACGAGCACGTCCATTTCTCCGCTTTCACCACGGCAGCCTACAGCGTATTGAGTAGCATTGCATTTTTAACAGCCGACGACATACCACTTGGTGTATATCCCTCAATACCCGTTACACAACCCAATCCCACAGAACCTTCCATACGAATATTTACCTCCGTATTACCGCACCATGGCTGTCATCACGACCCTCACCAGGACAATCACCAGTTCTCGACCTCGAACCAAGATGCCTTCTGCTTCCCCCCCGATCACGGCAACTGCCCTCCTTGCCGCAACTCCGCATGAGAAAGCAATGTTGCAAGATATTCATGAGCTCCTCGACAAGCTTTTTGCCCGCAACCGGAATCAGCACCGCCGCTCGCATTGGTGGAAGAGTCTGCATGCCTTTCGAAAGCAGATTGGCGTGCTGTTGCAGGAGATGGAGGGAAAGAAGAGCGAGCGAGAGAGCAAGCTTGAGGCGCGACTAAGATATTGGGACGACAAGTGCATCCATATGTGGTACTAGTAAGCTCGTAACGCCTTTTGATCAGATCGAAGAAAGACTAACAGAACCCAGCCAATTCTCCCAACTCGTCGCCGTAGGGCCGTTTGCAATGCTTGGTTTGGTCATGATGGCTTCTGTTGCGCGCGTCTGCAGTATTAGCGGGATCACCGCCGTCTATGAAGAAATTGCCTCAGCAGATATCCAAGGTGTCTTGAGCGCTAATGATGAGCTGGCTCTGGCCGATGAGTTTGGCGATGTGCTGGATGCTAATGAGGAGTGGGACGAGGGGGTTGTAATTGAAAGGGAGAACTAGGAGCAGCTGGAGACACTGTGTTCGACGATATGATGTATGATTATTTTGATACCAGCGCCTGACGCGGCGTTCTACTCGGGAAGGAATTTCAAGGAATGTGATTAGGTCTTCCTCTGAAATCATAACATGTTCATCCTCTTACTTTTCGACTATGAATCGCACTGAGAGAGCATCCTTGCCTAATCCTCGTCACCTATATACCTCACGTCCTCAAATTTACTCCCCTCTACCCACTCTGCAGCCAACTGTCCGCTCTCTTCACCCACCTCCCTCTCCCTCTTGGCAGGCTTGACATGCATGCCATGGTCTGCACCTTTTACAACAACGAGTTGAGACTTGGCTTTCATCTTGCCTCTCACAGACTCGAGAAGATCGAGCGGGCACATCGAGTCCCTATCGCCAATGACAAAGAGCACGGTGACAAGTTCCGACAGATCAAGCAAGATTTGATCCCTGATATCGTCCTTTGGACCCTTGAGCGGGTACGAAACCAAAATGAGTCGAATAGCGGGCTTCTCGCCACCATCGTTTTGGGCTTGTCCGATAACATGGCTTGCAGCCATGACAGCTGCCCGCGCACCCATGCTACGTCCCCCAAACACAATCTGCAACGTCGTCGTCTTCTTCTGACCCTTTGCCCTTACGCTGCGCAGATTCTCAAGACATGCATGGAAACCTTTTACGCGTGCTGCGAGGTTCATGGAACCCTGGAATGCATGGACGCTCTGAGAGTTCGAGAAGCCCCTGCAGAAGTTGACGACGGCTGGGGCAGAAAGCGTCCCGCCTGCGCCATGAGTGAAGATCAGGGTACTGTGGGATGGTTCAGATGGATCTGGAGAAGTGTATTTGTGACATTGAACCGGGTTCTTGATGAGATCGGATGTGATGGTGAAAGTGGTGACGTTGGATGGCGTTTTTTCCTGGTGACGAGCTTCTTGTGTGTTATTCGACTCTGCTTCAGGCTTGGTCTTTGACTTTGTAGTCTTGGGTTTTGGTGTGGTAGTTGGTTTTACAGTCGTGGCCTTTGCCTCGGAAGTGCGCCTTGTTTTAGATACTTCGGCTTTGGGATCTTGTGTAACAGATGAGCCTGGCCTCGTTGACGAACGCGTGACACGCTTTTTGCTGGCTGATTCTAATGTTGACTCAGAAGCTTTACGTCGTTTGGGGGGCATGGTGCAGGTTCGGCCAAGGATGTCTCTGGTGTCAACGTAATTGCTTAGAATGAAAGTCAATTACGTAAAATGGAGGACTGATCAAAGGTTCTGATATTCCGTGGGGTAGTGTTAGGATCTATTGCCGATGCATCTTGAAAACGTGGTGATGTTGCGCGTCAAGTAACCTCAGCCTGTCTCCCCAGCCACCAAGAATTGAGATCATCCTGCGTCATCATTCGGCCAATCAGCTCCCGCAATTACACACCTGGCATTTGCCCAACGACCTCGTCAACGCAACATAGACCTTTACGAGTAGTGTTATGCTGATTCGACGTATCAACACTCATTTGAAACAAGGGTTGCGTGTGCTTTAATTGCCATTATGAGCCCAACGGGAGTATGCGCGCTCCACCAAATTGTCTACATGGATTTTTGGCAGAATAATGCTACGCCAAGGTCTGACCTCATGGAGTGTACTTAAGGTAAACAATGACCTAGGTCCACGATGGATCACCAAGCTCGTATACTATAATTGTCGGAATAAGAAGTGTTGTTGGCATTTGCGAAAACATGGGGAAGTGGTTTGAGCTCCTGGTAGCTGACTCGGTCCTCCCCCGTGTTGCGGGACATTTCGACCATACGATTGGACTTGACATATGTCGAGACGTACAGCGGGCCCCGCAATGACTTGTCAGCCGTCTTTTGCCACCGTTTCAACGATGTGAAAAGCTCAAGAGACTGTCAAGAGAGCTTGACTCTGGAGCTTTAAGTACGTGCTTCATATTCTTAAGATTACAAAGAGCTGAGATATCACCCACCTTCGTGGTACTTACGTAGAGGTTCCTTAATCTTGACTGAGGCGAGTCTGCCTCGAAAATCTAGGACCTTAATATGTTCTACCAATACACAGACTCTATCGCATTTCTCGAACAGAATGAAGTCTTTCAGCTGTGCCCCAGATTGAACAGTGCATAAGCTCATCAATGCTCTGATTTAAGGGACATATTTTATCTCGTGGCATGTACTGGAGTTCTGTCAAGCATCCCATTGCTACGTTCAGACATGTCTACAAAGAGCAATGGATTCAGAATCAATGTGCTGTCTCGCGTCACGGAGATCGATCAGAAACTTTGTCGCCAATTTACAATTCGACAATTCCTATTATATCAAGTAAAATTCTTTCTATAGAGTCCGAAAGACGTTGCGGGCTCATGACTGCGCTACCATACCCTGAGTTCATTATATGAATGCCTATAGCCTGTCAAGAATTCTTGTAGGTGCGCTGCGATTCAACAAGCCACCCTGCAGCACCATTCCAATATCCTTTGCAGTCAATGACCAGAAAGGAACAGAATCCCGGCAGGTTACCTGTCAAATTTGAGCATGCATCATCATACCTATTGTAGAAGTCAGTGCGGTTGAGGGTCGATCAATGTAAAATTAGACTGAGAAGGATTTCTGGCCTCAAATTTTACCAGCTCTATGAGGAGTTGTGGATTGGAAAATTATTGGCCAGAAAATACTTGAATGCATGTTTCATGACAAACGTCCAATTTCACCTCGTGAGGCTGCCCGCCTCATCGGCGTTGTCAGCACAGCCAAGCCTTGTCCTGTGTCCCGTGTGCAGGGAGTGGCGAGATTGCAACACGATGTTAAGTTGTAGAAGCTGAACAGCTCAACAGATGCAACATAACGCATGAGCTTCCCCTTTATGCCTTGCAGATTGTGCTAAATCGATCAAAGAACTAGCTTAATTCGTGCAGATCTAGCACTTGCTCAGTAATTGTCATGGGAAGCCAACTTGCCGTAAATGGACATGTCTGTCAAGTCGTACGAAAGATGTTGAGAACGTACTGGGACAAATGCGCAGAGAGAGCTGAGGCACCAGTAGATTTCACAAACGCTCCATTCCCAACGTTCAAAGCCAGCCTCTTGAGCTCCATTCAACTAATGAAAGGCCACCATGATATTGCACGCAAGCAGCTTGCCCCGTAATAGATTGGTAGGATGACTTGATCGAATATATCCCAGTTACTTCAGATTCTTGCCGGGTTGCTAATGTAGTAGCAAGCATTCTCCTCGTGATCAATTGCGTAGTACCCCAAAAGCATACCGAATTCTTGAGAAATTGCTATGGCAGGCTAAAAAGACAACTAGCGATTTAAAGAAGCGGGTTTACAGTTTGGAGTGATGGAACCTTGCATGTAGATAAAATGAGCATGTAGTGTGTGTATTCCATAATGCTACAGTGCTGAAAGAGATACTACTGAGAAATCGAAATTCCTAAAAGCATTTACAACATCTAATTTCCTTTCCGACAAATTCCCCAACTCTTCTATCAGTACTCTTCTCCTGGCACGATGTTGTCAAAGCCGTGCACCTGTGCGAATCGATTCGCGCTCTCGAAAGCGGGACGACCTTTGATGTGACATATACAGTCTTGGGTTCCAGACTTCTAGGAATCTCCGATGAAGTACAAAAATCCCGACACGTAATAAGAAGTGAAAAGTTGACATGAGAGAAAATAGCAATGGCAAGATTACTGCTGATGACGAGTATGAATTTATATTCACCATAGTCATTATCAAAATCATGGGCTTTGGACTTTCAGACCACAGGATTGCAAGTGTGTGTATCGCATCACCAGTAAAACGCATCCTGTCTCAATCTGAACCCCCAAAAACGCCCATCAACATATTCCCCACACCTCATCTCAACATATATCAAAATCTTTTCAGAAGAAAGCGGCATGAGAGGAAGAGAGAGAGAGCCAAGAAGAATGACAGAAGCAACCATCCCCCTAAGCGAGTGGCGCAAACCAACAAAGTCTTGACTTCACTTCATCCTACCGCACCCTTCAGTGCACAACTCGACACATGGCCCCCCTTCTACTCAAATCTTGAACAGTACAACAGAATAATAAATAAAAAATCTGATTTCTAAATTCCCTCCATGTGAGAAAAGTAAGTAATCTATATAAACGCTACACGAAGGGGGGACGCTGGATTTCCGTCTTTCCACACAAAGTGCAACGGGATTTCCGTCAAAGTTTCCGCCATCGCCTTAGGACAAACTTCTTCTTTCGTATATGAAAGAGCAGAAAGAGAGCGAAGAAGCTTGGGCTTGGGCTTGAGCTTGAGCTTGGGCTTTGGGGGGACCTTGCTAGGGTGGAGTATCGGGGGAACGGATTGGACATGGGGGGGGGGGGGGGGTAAATCGATAAAATACCTCCCATGCAAAGTGAGCAGATTAAAATAAAATCAAAAACGGTCATATCATGATTTTCAATCGTTTCGGGGGGAAAAAACCCCACCAGGTTGATTGAGGTGGGTGAAAAAAAAATAATTACATGCAACTGTTAGTGTTTCACGGCGAGATGGAATGGTAGAGAACGGGCTTAAATTTAAAACTTTGTTTCGGGGTTCGACATAGCACACCATGTGGGGAATTGAGGATAAAGAGAAACAATATACGGCCGCTTTGTGCATATGCGTGAGCATATCGTGATGTAAATCAGACGTCTGATGTCCAGGGACGAGGCATGGAGAGGAGGGGAGCAGAGGCAAGGCAAGGTACGGCGCGTACCTGATCGGCAGCAAAAGTGGATGGATGGTGCCAGACAGTTACAAAAAGAAACAGCTTGAAGACGTACGACGCGGACCAAAACCACGTTGTCGGTTTGGCATCGCCGAACAGTTGTTGTTCGCGAGACGACCTGTCGATGACATGTGATGCCGACCCCCGCTCCCTCCATCGCTTGCTTGCGTATGGACAGTGGCTGGGTGGGCGGGGGCAAGAGAGCAGAAAATTGGAGCCCTGCGCACCCCCCAAGTTGCGCAGTGGATACCAATGGTATGTGGTTCCACAGCAAAACGACGGGCATCAAGGTGCTCGAGTATGTAGTGCCTATACGCAAATGGGCGCTTGTTATCGTATCATTCCACGACATTCGAGTCGAAGAACAACTTGACAGACCAGCAAGATCCTAGCAGTGCAGCCCAAGTGGTTTACTCTCATCTGGTAACTCTGGTCCGAAATCGCTCATATACTTGTTCGAGTAGTGCCCGACGTATGTGGGTCCGCGAAGTATTGACCCTGAAACGTCGTTGCAAGCGAGAAAGAAACGTTGTTGCATCGAGGTACATGCCGAATGTACCGCTTCCATGTACCCTCCACGTAACCTTTCCCTTCCGGGCAAACCAACACACAACCTACACAAGTGGGGGGCCGTGGGAATTTGCCGAATGACCCACCTAAATGCCTAGCTCAAATTGTCTGATCGACAATTCTGCTTGCCCAATTATTGCGCGTAGAAGCGCCGACCACCGTCTCAGCCATATACAGCGCGTCTGCTATCCATGATGTGATTGCATGGTGCTGAGCACGATAAGAAGCAACAGTCGCCAAAGGTACCTGTTTCGGCGGAGAGCTTCGTGATGTGAAACCTGTTAGCATCGATATTCAGACCGAGGAGGAACTTTGTAAGCGACGTCATGGCTGTTCCCCCGGAACATGCGTTCCTGAACGACAAGAGGGCCGATTTTGTATCCTGGCTCTTCTCCTAGCTGGGTCGGAGCAGGGCATTGCATACAACCGACTTGTCACCTGAGGGCAGAAGCACGATCACCGTTTTCGATCTGGCTAAGCGAGAGGCATGGGTGCGAGTCACTGATCCTGCCAAATGCACGTCAAAAAGCCATTGCAGGCTTCACCCCAACAATCTGGGGTAGGCCTCTCTACATGAGAGATGCATGTGGAGCAGCGTTCAACAATGCCAAATTCGGCGCCGGCATGATATCTCCGCGGATGGTGAGGCTCTTGTGTCTGTCGCGACTCGTGGTCGATAGCTCTGGACCTGAGTACCTGACTACTTTCCTCTTCTGCATTGGCTCATCCGGCGCCCATATCCGTTCTTCCGAGTGGGCTCCGTTATCAGGGTTGAGACTAGGTCCAGGCGAGAATGAGCACTGCCAAGATGACTTTCATCTGCCGGTATTCTCGAAGAAAACTTCGTTTCCACAGTCGACCCTGAGACCGGCTGCTTGTAGACGATGGCAAGAGTAAGGTTTGCGGGGATGATTGCGGTATTTTCACTTTTACTTCGATGGCAACGTCCTCTTCACGCTGAACTATACTTGGCAATGGCCCGCTCACTGGGTTGGCATAGAGAGAAGATAGATTCTATATTATGTATTCAGAGTATCATTACCCAAAGGGGAAAGAAGTTGGGCAAGACGTGCCTGTGGCAAGGAGATGCCGAGCTCAGGCATAGTGATTGGCGGTGTTGTAAAGCTTCACTTACTACTCTCCTCTATCAAACGCGTGTCGATTGATGTTGAAACAAGATACCGACTTGACTTTTTGCGGGCCGCTTGTAGTCCGTTTCTCGTTATGCGTAGCAGGGTGTGGTGTATGCAAGCCCAGGATTGGCAGTGCGCCCAAAGAGTACCTGGGCCTATATCAGACCTGGGTTATAGAAAGCGCCTCCCCGACTGATCGTCAACGTTTCGCTACAGACCTTACCGCCAGGGTATTTTCTCGCCTCGTTTTCACCAGGTCGGCACATCAAACAACGTGCGCACGGAAAACTCAATACGGATAGAACGGCCATGCACCCTGCCATGTACCCCAGAAACAGATACCCAAACTCTACCAGCACGTTTCCAGATCTATGCACCACGAATCGATCTGCCCAACTAGTCATCAGGAACGCGTCGAGAATGGAGCCTGTTACTTATGCAAGCATCGACCCATATCTCCAAATAAGACCACTTCGTAGTCGACCGGCCCGTGTTCATCCATCCCCGTTGGACAGGGCAGCTGGTAGCTGCAGCTACTTTCCGCAGATATTCAATGCGTCGTTCGTTAGCTCATTCCCTTGCGTCAGGTTTCAACGTCCCGGGTCCCCGTACATTGCTTTGGGCGAAGAGTATTCAAAATGGTCCGATTAGTATGAGGTGTATGCTGGTTGATTGGACGGGGTCAACCCCCCGAAGTGCGCTGCGGCCCGACTCGGGATGCCGTAATCGATGGGCGGGGATGTAGGCATGAATTCGCATTCGCAAAAATCTAGGATGAGGATGCGGTAGATGCTACGGCATTGTTTATGGCATTGCGTTACGGTCGGTTGCGTGTCGCTGGTAAGGAATACTATGATTTCGTATGGGTACAGTCAGGAGCAGTGCAGGCGCTTTCGCGAAAGGTAAATTGATTGCTATTGATACTTTGGTGGCGTTACGGTGCACTCATGTGCTTAACAAATTACTCCGAGGAAATGTGGGAAAAGACGGTCGATTATATTTGTACAAGGGGTATGTGATGTGATGAAGACATGCAAGTGACCAGGAATGCGGGAACAGTTTAGCGCGACAAGGTATCTTGGGTAACTGCGTAGTAGAACATCGATATGCTTTTCGAAGAGAGTGCCGACGTGAGAAAGTGCAACCATGCGAAATGAAACGTGACGGAAAGACAAACTTGCAGGTCCTGCGCCAACGCCGCACGTGCGATAAAAGAGAACTGCTAAATGCTGTGCAGGTAGAGGAGCCACCTGAGCCAAAAAGAAACTGAGCCGAAAGAGGTAGCGCATCTAAAAAAAAATCATCCAGCGTGAAAATCTTCGTAAATGGGTTTGTGTACTTTTTGCTTGCGATGGTCGGCAGTTGGCACTACCCATCGTAAATCAACGGTCCATGCGCCGTCCAGAAGAGACTCAGTAACCATGGTGTGGATTAGGTGCGTGCTTCTGTTCTGGCACATATTTTGCGTCTGTCACATAGTACGACTGAGGGTAGGGAGCCGCGGGATATTGTGGTGGGCCGTAGGTCTGCAGAGCCACGGGTGCCGACGCCCTCCTCTGTGGATCGTGTTGCGAAGTTGAACTCTGGCTTGGGTGCTGAGTGGATGGCGAGCTCTGTGGGACTGGGACGTGGACATCAAAAGTCGTAGCTTGGGGAACAGCATACTGAGTAGGTTGCGGAGCTTGATGGTGGTGAGACGGTTGGTATTGCGACGCTGATACAGGTTGGGCATAGGGCGCTGTAGCAGTGGACTGTGATTGGTCGAACGAATAATGCCGGGTCGGTTGAGAATGGGGGGCGTACTGCGGTGGCGGAGCCGCAGGACCTGGGAACTGCGGGCTAGACGACTGCGGAGAAGAATAGTGTTGAGGCGAGGGCGGCTGAACGTACTGCTGAGATGAGGGCGGCTGGGGTGCGTACGTTTGCGGGGAAGGTTGTTGGGGAGCGTACTGATGCCCGGGTTGCGTAGCCGAGTATTGAGGAGCTGCGGACTGAGGGGAAGCATAATGCTGTGGGCTGTGGTGGCTCGGTGTATACTGCGATGCCTGCTGCCCGTGCCAGTATTCCGGCACATGTAAATGTAGAGGAGCATGGGTCTGGATCACGGCGTGTCCTGCTACTGCTTGTGTGACAGCGCCGATGACATGATGCTGCAGGTGGCTCGGCTGGATGTGGTGCGGGTAGCCTGCGACAAGCGGCATATCCTTGCTCTCTTCGTCCTCAAGACTGACCTTCCAACCATTGAGTAGCTCTGGTCGTGGTTGGATGTCGGCTAATTTGGGATCTTGAAACGGTCTCTTTAGCTTTCCGCTTACAACGTCTTCCAGACTGTAGTAGGAGATGATGTGGTGGTGTGTTCCTTGATACTTGACAGATATGGTCTTTTTCATCAGACCGCCTTCCTTGAACTCGTAGCTGTCGATAAGAGATCCACAGAAGCGTCGCTGTTGATCTGGAGTGAGGCTCTGAGCAAAATTCGCGTACACCTTGTTCAGGGAGTCAGCGTCTCCAGGCAGTGAGCCATCGAACGAAGGGTTCTCGTATTCGTCGTCAGAGTTGTTGAGATTGTCGCCCGTCTTGGTCATGGCAGGCCCGGCGCTTTCCTTACGCTTCCGTTTGGTTCCACACGAGGGATTGAGAGCCGTTTTCTTCTCCTCTGGCTTGAGAGCCCGCACGAGCTGGCGATAGATGAGACAGTTGTTCATAACTCTGCTAGGCGACCAGTGAACCGCATCAGTCCATCGCTTGATACCCGAAGCGTTCTCCTCGTAGACCAAAACGGTTCCCGAAGTGAGCATCTCTGCCCTTTCTTTGTCGTGAGGTCGGCGGCTAATGTGACTTAAACGGCCCTGAAGTGACGCTTCCACAATGGTCATGGCATCTTTGGTCGTGTCTAGGAAACCCTGCCAAGTGGGTTTGAAGGCAGGTTGGGCCTTGACCATATTTCCTGCCACCTGGGGCCTCGCAGGAGGTGGTGTGTTAGTTCCAGTGGCGAGGACATGGGAGGTAGCAATGGAATGATGGCGTGGTGGCCCGCGCGATGGAGGCTGCAATGGAGGCGTGAAGCTGGCGTACATTGCGGGATCGAAGACATTTGAATACGAGGGATGTTGCGAGGCCGAGTGTTGTGGCCAACTCCATGAGTCGGCATCACTGTAGCTTTCGACCTTTTGCACCCCGCCCAGGGACAAGTCATGCCCAAACGATGGCATCGTCAACGTCGATGCTCTTATACCTTGCAACATGGGGAAAGAGGATTTGGCGGATGGTTACAGTCGCGTGTCCAGACGAGTGATCGGGGAGATTAGAGACGGGAGATTCGCCAGATATCGATCAAACCATGGAAAGCGATGCTAGAGGCGCAGAGACCAGTGAAGAAGTGGTGAAGAAGCTAGTTGGGCAGGCCACTGCTCAAAAGCAAAGTGAGTGCGACCGATGAAGCAGCTGCGAAAGAAGAAAAAAAAATCGATGCGAGAAGCAGAATGACACTGAACTAGGAGCGAGTCAATGTCTTGTCGCAAGTGATCGTTAGTGCTCGCGCAGAGTCGACTTACAGGCTCGAGGATGTTCGTCAAAAAGGGTTGGGAACTGTGTGGGCAGCGAAAGGCGATGGTTTGCCGGTGGTGGTGTTTGGTTTGTTGTTGTTGTTATTGTTGATGATCAAGTTGGAAGGCGGGGCAGGTTGAGTGTGGAGGAGGGGGTTTCAAGGTTGGTGGTTGGTAGTGGTGGTTTTCCCCCCCAGGTAGAATCTGTGGTGTCGCTTATGCACAGGTGGAATGGGGTCGAGGTGCAGAGCCGGTTGGTGCAGGAGCAGTCGAAGTGGTTGAGGCGATTGTTAAGTACTGGGTGGGCAATTGGCAATGGGCAGGGCCTGGGAGAGTTGAGGGGCAGCAACGACAGAACGATGCACGTCCAGGGCGTGCAAGCTTGCTAGAGGGACAAGATGGAGACAAGTCGCCGGCTGGAGGTACCAGAGGGTGGTCCAGGGAACGGGTGTATATGTGGGGATTAATATTGCAGCGCGTCGGCGAATTGCGAAGCGACAAGGATGGGCAAGGTAGGCTCCCTGGTAACGATAATAAGGAGGAGCAGCGGCAGCAGCAGCAAGCAGCAGTAGCAGCAAGCAGGAGGCGGATGGGGAGGGAGGAATAGCAGCACCACGCAGTAATAGCTAGGGCGGCATGAGCAACAGGCATGAACCTGCCCGCGAGGCAAAGCCGCACTATCTAGGCTTTGACAGGCGACGAGGGAGTGACTCGGAGTGGATGGGGCAGGTGAAGCGTGAGGGGATATGCACGAGTGCGAGGGAGCATGGGCGACGGGTAGCTGGCCGTGGCAGAGCGCGCCTTTGGGGGGAGAGAGAGAATTGGACCTCTTCTGCGAGCAAGACACGCTACGGTCGGTGGCGGCTTGGGAGGGGGGCTTTTCCTGCTTGGGCTGGCCGACAGTTGATGGGCGACAGTAGCGTAACGATCGCCCCTGCTCAAGTGCTCGACTAGGCCGGGCAGGGAGACTCTGAACATGAGGCAGCCCTGCTGAGCATGTTCCCCTCCAGCCCCGTCTGGTTCATGGGTTCTGGGCCCCATGAGACGATCAACGCAGACAATTCGACCTTCCCTGCGCCCTCTCCACCCTCGCTCGACCGCACCATGGCAGCTAGTCCCCACCTGACTCTGGGCTCGCTGCGTGCTGCCAGGGCCGGGCATGAGCAGAGCGTAAGCTTCGTGTTCCTGGACGCTGGTGAAGCAGCATGCTGAAACTCTCCGGCTCCCGCGACGCTCTGCCATGGGACGCCGCGAGGAACAGCGGTTCGGATGGGCGCTGGCACGCCCTGCTGCAACCCACGGCGCACAGCGCACTCGCTGGACACTGGACACTGGACGCTGGACACCAGCAGCCCGCTGCGAGATTGTCGCGGTCGGCAGGCTGCTGCGGTGGCTGCTCCGCATGGCTTCCAATGGCCCGAGGTCGGATGATTGCGAGAGGGAGGATGCGGAGAATGGCCAAGGCGACCACGCCCGCCCGAACAGGGCACAGCGCAGAGCTGGCCCAGCATGGCGAGCTGGGATGCGGCGGCCGTTTGGGGACAAGCGTCGAGCCGCGCGCTGCAGCGAGTGGAGCGCACACTGGCCTGAATAATCGCGGAGTCGGGACGGTGCGCTATGTTTCACACGTCTCGCGTGTGCATCCCTGGGTGTGTGCTGCTGGCCCTTTTGGACCACCTAAGCCCAGCTCTGTGCGGACAGACTGCCCCCGCGCCACCAGCAAGCAAAGCCCACGGGCGTGCAGCGCGGCGGCCCAGAAACTCCCGACCACTGCCCGCCGGCGAGCGGTCGCCCTGCGAGCTCTCTTTGCGGTCTTGCATGGCCGACGGTTGTCGAAAAGCGGGCGGCCAGACGCGGTTAGGCGGGAGTGCACGGGCCGGCCGGGGGCCATGGCGGCCCTGATCCCTGGCGTGAATCATGCACGCCCGTCACACATCCATGGATCCATGAATGAAGAAGAAAAAAATGGACCGTCCAGCAGCGCACACACTCACACACCGCGACTCTGGCCGTAGCTGTGAGCTGCGAACCGCTTTCGGCCGTCGGTCTGCGCCGCAGCACGGCCAGGATGTGCAGGCATGGCTTTCTAGAAACCAAGGATATCCATGGCACCAAAGGGGGTGCAGGGGTCACGTCGGCCGACTGCCATCCCCCATCCTGGTCACGGGACTGTACATCCGTACCCACGCTGCTTGTCCTGCGACCTGCGAGCTGGCTGCGCGACACCGCTGGACACAACTGTCCACGACTGTCCTGTGGCGCTCCACCAAGGCATGACGCCCGCTCAACAAACAGGCCCAGAATCGGCGCAGGCCAGCAGACGTGACCAGCAGTGTTTGTTGGTGCAGCGTGCAGCACCAGCAAGCAAGCACCATCAACAACAGGACTGCATGAAGCAAGCTGGGAGACTGATACAGGCATCCTTGCTCTCTGCACATGGCAGGGATGCAGCTGCATGTCTCGGGCGTCCACTGCAGCCTCGCATTTGTTGCACGCCCGCGTCGGACGGACGAGGGGGAGGGGGGCCCTTGGACCTCTGGGTGTTCAGAAACATTTCATGGACCAAGAAGCCATGATCCGCAGCATGCCGTCCGTCAAAGCCCACACGCCGCCGCCTGTGTGTTGACGCTATGGGGGGCTCGGATCGTCTGCCTGATAGAAAATTGGATCCCCCCGGAAGGCTCCACGACTCAGGGTCCGCCGCCATCACAGGACCACGCGCTAGGCCACCCTGGGCCAAGCGCGTTTGCTTTCCTCTTGCCCTTCCGCTCTGGGCCTAGCGCGCGCCGTCATCCTTTCCCTCTCCACCCCCTCCTTTCCCTCCCCCCCCCACCCCTGCCTCGACCAGCATGGCTGCCGACGCTGTACCTGACATTGACCAGGCCAACCTTCTATGCTACGCATCCTGAGAAACGTCGGCAGCAGCCAGCTGGCGCTTCGTGCCTCGAATCAAGGCCAACGTCAAGATAAACTTCACCGTTGGTGCTGGAGGCTGCGGGTGACCAGAGACTCGGATTGCTCTAACAGAGACGATGTCGCAACCCGACCTGGAATTCGCGCTCGGCAGGTACGCCGCCAACTAGGAGCATCGCTGCTTAGCAAGCTCTTAACACGCGCAATTATAGCCTCCCCGAGACTTATCTTCGCAAAGCCTCCACGCACGCTGCCAGACGCCAATATTCCACTATCCACTTCCACAGTCCGCTTTTCATTTCGACTCCAATGCCTCGTCTTCACCGCGCTGGGATTGGCCGTCTTGCGTCTTCCTACCTGAGGCAGTCTGCTGAAGCCTCTGGATTTCCTTGACCCTTTCTTAAACTCTTGACAGGGCCGCACCGAGCCCGGCGCTACCTGCCAGCTCTCTTTCCTTGCCATGATTTCATTCTCGTCCTCTGTCGTCATATATGATTCAGCAGTGCCTCGTCACTAATCAAGCTCATCTGTTGATGGACAGAGTAACACCACCGTTGCCGATTGACTTTTACAGTGCAAACTCCCGCTTCCGCGAGTGGATCTTGCAGAGATCGTGGCGGCAAGTGCGTCTCCGGTTGCAGGATCGGTCAAGCTATCGCTACACAATCACCTCCGTCTTCTGTCTGGCGACAAAATATTGCTGATTAAAATGCTTCGGCACGTCAGCAAACATTGGCTGTTGCCAGTCTTCATCCCACCCACAAGACCAAACCGCCTCGGAGACTTGTGGACAACCGCAACTTTTTGGCAGTCGAGCTTTTACTGCATAGATGTGCATTTGCACAACACGGAATATTGCTCTTACGGGCGTAGTCTGTAGAGTTCCTGCTACCTTGGCATACACCAATTGCTTCACCAAAATGCTCGGCGCTCGAGAATGTCTTGATGGCCAGACGTCCAATCGTGCATCTCCTCTGAATCTTCTTGAGCAAGACCTGACTCAGCTCCGCGGTTTCCCTGGTTTCTCCTTGATCTGGCCGCGAGGCACTACGCAGTCGTGGTCTCAGATTCAGAAAGGTGATGCTTTGACTGGCACACTTGATCGTTTACCTTCAGAAGCGACCCATGATCCCTAGTGTCTCCCTTTCAACGGATGGAGCCCCTTTGACATCATCGCAACACCGGCGACCTGGATCACTGTTCCCAACAGCCATCTCCTGCAGGTTTGGCCCTTAGATGATGGGGAAACAGGCATTCCAGGCACAACATAGCCTCAAAAAATGACTAGTAGTAGGTGCTGCGTTTTGCGCATAAACTTCACAGGTACGGTTTTCGGGGAATTGGGGGATGATGCAGATTCCCACATAGTGCTCAATATCGGCTAACGAACAGTTGCCGCGGTACAAGACGGACGCTTCACTGGCTGCTCACTGCTCGTTGCTCACTAGCCAGCCTCCTTTTTCGACTCTCTGGGTAAGTTTTGGGTCGGGAGGGTTTCGGCCAACCATTATTTGTCAAGTTACCTTAGACGGTCCAAGCCGCGCACGTGTAGTTGGATGCGTGACGACGGGCGCCACGCGAAGCTGGAGATTAGCAAAAAAAACCCTTCCCCAGGTGCTTCTTCTGCATAAGGATCCTTTCGCATGTGTGTCAGTACCATTCGGAGATTTTGCACACAATGTTCAGGAGAATAAAGATAGTTTCGGACACTGCCTTAAGAGTGTCCGCTCGGGTATTCTGCAAACTGTACAAAGTTCCTGACACGCGAGACTATCTGAAGACGTGTCCCGATGCATCTCCCTCTCCTCGATACTAGCAGCGAGTTTTCCTGTTCGTGGACGTTTTTCGCCGAACTAGTTGCTTCCCTCGATACTCATGACAGCCATCTGGACCCACAAACGGCGAGCTCACTCCTTTCGCTCGCGGGTTAGCACAGACCGGCACGTCCTTAAACTTTATTGCCCTGTTAGTTCTTGCGCGATGACTGGGTTACTAGCGGCTAGTGCTTTGGCAGATCGTCTAATATTGCCGTAGATCCCTTTAACGCACCGCACGGTCAACTTCAAATGTCCTGTCGATCCGGACCGAGGCCAGTGCCATCCTGTCCAGGCAACTTTTGCATGTCTCGACGTCAACGGACCTGCGTTCACGAGACCCTGTGACTCGCAATGCAAAGCCTTTCACACCCGATTCTGCAGCCCCCCGGCTTATCTCACCGTACGACTCACTGACTGCCTGAATTACATCCGAGTAGCGTAGTCTTCGGCCATCGTCTGCCACTCAACAGTTTCACTAACCGTTTCTATTCCTAGAGCTGTCAACTAAACACCGAGTCCCAGAAGTTCCTGTGCAAACTTGCACGTATGAGCAGAGCCGGCGTAAGCTCCGACTCACTACTTTGCCGCTGCCCACCCACGCTCAGCTCATGATCAAGCAACACGATGTTTCGCAGTAGTGACACTGAATGCACACCAGCAGTGTTTGAAGCCACCGGCAATTGACAACCGCATTGACTTTGGCGCGCCGCCTACAACGTCTGTACCAGGATACTTGCTTCTCAAGTGGGGGGTTCTTTTTGACGTTGACACACGTTGAATGTTTTCTCGATGCAAGCCTTCGCCTCATGGCAACATTAACGATTCCAGTAATGAAGAGCGGAGAGTGCTGCGACGAAGACTCCACAAGACATGTTTTCCGATCTCGATACTCGCAGTACAGCGCACTCAGATCGGTCGCTTGATCTTTCAGCACCGACTTGATGATCCGCCCGTTACCTTACTGATCCGCCCGTTGGTGATAAGCGACGGGGGTGTGTTGGTATGCAGGAACGTGCAGAATGAAGAGAAATTCATTTCAGCCACTGGCCTCTGATTGCACTGCTGACGGAAATTCCCACACTTGTTCCCGTGCTAGCCGCGCTGTCATCGCCACATTTTCAAAAGATATCCAGAGCAGGCATCCGACAATTCGCCGGCAGGCCAATCGTGATGAGAATCCCCATTTTTCCCGGTACGAGATGGTGGAGATCATATACCAAGATGGGTAAGCAACTTCGATATGTGGACTGCCTCTGTGTCTGATCAAAGCAAGTCAAGATGTCGTACTTATCACGCTCCGCTTCAAGTTCGTTCGCTCAGCGTTTTGAACATCGATGTTTCAAGGTCCTAACCCATAGTGGAGATTGCGGGGATGCGGATCATCCCAAGCCGAAACGAACTTATTACTGAACGAAATCAAACTGAACGCATTACCACGTTAATGGTGATGGTGAATGACGCCGCAATCAATCCGCACGGAGCAGGTGAGACGAAAATCAAAAAGCAAACCCAGGAAGATGACATCCGTTAGCTAGAGCATTACCCGTTTCCGCTGCAGAACTTTCTGCATCTACCATGTACTTGGCCAGAGGCGCCCATCGAGCGTCAATCTTCATTCCCGGCGTGCTGCGCCCATGACCGAATGCGTAAGTTCATGCGAAGATGCGAGACAAAGCTACCTTGCCGCACAGGGATCATGAGGCTATGGTGCATGTCGTCCGCGGAACCTTAACCTCCAAGTTTGTTACGCTTGACATGAAGAGAAAACCCGGGCGCGTCGGACCTGTCCGTCAAAGCTTCCCTGTCTTCGTACATGTTTGGACCACATATGCAAGTATCGGACGACTTTTCAACGTTTCCAACGACCAGCGATCCCAAACACGTGGTTATGAGCAAACGTCAGCTCAACGTCCATCAGTGAGCCCATATGCTGATCATGCTGCATAGGTCATGGTTGGATGAGGGGTGTCGTATCGTAGCGTTTCGTCGCTGGTTTTGATTAACCTGAGGCACCCAGTGCAAGACTGAACGATGTGTGGAAATGGGCCACTCTCATTTTTCTGTGCCGGATTCCGATAGTAAAGGGGGTAGGCAAATGGGCATCATCTTCTCTCCCAGCTTCATGGTCACTTTGAAATTACGAAACCACCCCCCTTCGCGTGACGAGCTCATTTTTTCATCGACTAGCCCATAGCAGTTCCCGAGAGAAGCAACCAACCAACCATCAACCTGCATTGCGTGGCTTCACAATTTACGCAGCTGAGTGGCCCCCCAATGATTGTGTGTGGGTGTGCAGAACAGTAATGCCCTCATCCAGAGAGGACGACACGATCAAATAATTGCAAATATTCTGAACAAATGGGATTCCCCTGCAAAGAATCAAGAACATGAAATCATTGGGCCTTTACGTGTTATTCTTTTGCCCCTACTGAACTTTCAGAGATTGTCCCCCACACACATGCTCGTAGCTCTCTATACTCGACATCATTCTCTTTTCGACTCTGGGTTTTCAGCCTTTGCCAGAGCTAATGTTTCCGATTACATGTGCCTTTTTTTCATGAACACATTTTGACGCTTCGAGTCATTATATCTTCAATTCTGCAGCGTCGAATAACGCATTTAATGTTTGTGTTCTCGACTACAATACAACCTTTCTGACGGGGCGAGATGTAGTGATTGCCTATTCTGCCCACTTCAGTGCTGGTGTGTATTTTGAGCCCAGAAGCTGTCGAACTTGCAGTACGATGTTTTGGCATTGTGATAATGAGGTTAAACCTAGGAGAAATAGTCACAACGGAAGTAATGGGTTTGTATAGCCTGCCGTGCTGGCTTAATCCACCAGTATTCGTCGCAAGGCTCCACGTCGTATCGCCAACCAACGCTCCTCAAGGAGACGACCGAACACAACTGCGTGATATACAGATTCCCTGAGCGAACGATGTGCGATCATCGAGAAAGGTCCTGTTATGGATGACAGTGCGTAGATGCTCAGTCAAGACAGAGCGAAGATGGTTATTTTGCGTCTCTCACGATACGTGCGTGGGGCGAGACATGAACAAACTGTCTACGATGCACAGATTTGCACAAATGTCTAACGTCCAGAATGATTGAGGACGATGGGGAGATACAGGTGCGAAAGAGTCTGCCTGTAATGGCAGCAAAGGCGTTCCAGCTCGATCGTCGTCAGCGGTCAATGAGTCAGTTCAAGTGCCCATACTGCGAATGGGGGAGCCATGAACCAAAACGAGAGCCGTGGGTTCAAGAATACGATGCCCATCTCCCCTCTGTTACTCAGAGAAGCAGTAATGACAGATAGTACTGACCAACCTCGACAGCACCAGTCCCACCCAGCCCCCTTCGACTTCACCCTCTCCGTGCACAACCATGGCACATAGCTGACGACATGCAGCTACACAACACCATCTCAAATAGCTGCATCGCGTCATTCGATCCGCACCCTCGATGCCCTTCTCTATCGCTCTTACAATACTACCCAAATAAGATCGCCCACTTGGCACGTCGCCTATCGATGCTCTCGCCTCCACTGCCGTACCATTGCGAAATCACACCGCCCAATACTATCCTAAACGAGAGAACACAACCGCGATGTACAGTAGACTACTACATGATGGCGCTCGAATATTTACCTATCAAGGCATGACGCACATCCTCCCTCCGATCCGCAGGATATGTTTCCCATAGTCCACTACGACAATCCCATCACCTAGTCTCAATCTGGCGCGCAGGGCAAAGCGCACACAATTGAGAGATTGGCATGTTTGATTTTACCTCGGCGACTCGACTAGTGCAGCGAGTTATACACAGTAGCGTATTTCCACGTATCTGAGGGAAAGCGAGCAAAAAAATTGTTTGGTACGACCCCACCATCCTCGTCTCCTTCGGTCCCAAACCTAACACACACAATATGCAGTCTTATTTCCTAACTCGACTACGCAACTACAGCTAACACTACTTCGCCGGTAGCGATCGCCCCGGGGTAAAGCCGCACGCTTAGTCTACCGCCGGACGCAGACTTCCTCTTCCCGTCTAGCCACACCCTTTTTGGTTCGTGCTCTGGGGCTGGCGGCTCCCGTTACGAAGCGGTGATCGGTGGTAGCCCACTTGGAGATCGCGCCACGTGTTTTGCATGTGAGACTTTGGCTATCCTTCGGAGCGCCGGAGTTGGCTGCGCTGCGGCGTGGCGAAAGGCTTCGATTGTCGCTTCTTTAGGCGATTATGCTACTTCC
Source organism: Pyrenochaeta sp. MPI-SDFR-AT-0127 (assembly GCA_020747015.1). NCBI lineage: Eukaryota > Fungi > Ascomycota > Dothideomycetes > Pleosporales > Cucurbitariaceae > Pyrenochaeta > Pyrenochaeta sp. MPI-SDFR-AT-0127. The sequence goes on along the minus strand of JAGTJM010000083.1, from coordinate 22,537 downwards.
GTTAGCTTGCGGGTAGTCCTGGTTGCGCGTGGGCGAGTTGGTTTGGCTTTACATTGTAGGAATAGGGCGTTATATGTCATCTAGGCTAACGTGTGGGAGGGGAATGACGTAGAAGGTGTTAGTGAGCTTGGGGGAATTGAGGAATAGTATGCTTGTGCGAACTCAGTCGTTGCTTTGTCAGTGAAGTCCTTTGGCGAGATGTTCTTGTTCGATCACCTACTCAGAAGATATACTCAGGGTATTGGACCGAATCATACTTTTGAGGATAGTGTGGACATGATATAATGCTGTATTGGAGTATTGCATGAAGCACCTTTGATGGACAGATTTTGCTTCTACATAAAGGGTGTGAGCGCGACAACAACTCTCGGTTTCTCTCTACGACTGCACCTTTTGCCATTGTGCTTGTCATAGTTTACAGAAAATTATTCGTTTCTAGACTATACTGTTGGTCTTCTTTTGCCATTGTGTGATACTCTTGGTCACGTTGTACTTTCTTATGCACCCGGTGAAATTGATAGATCTCCTTTGTCAAAATGAGCATCTACAAGAGATCGCTGAGTCTTCTCAGCATACAAATGATACAATTGAGCGGTCACACAACCTCAACGTTGTGGCGGCCTGGAAGAGCAGCGATATTCCTTAATACAAGAACAGTAACATAAAATGAGAGATAAGGAGACCGAACATCTATGGAAGAAAACGGCAACAGAAAAAGTCAGCAGCAGCATAATCACAACTGACCTCGTTGTTTGACATTGATTTTCTTGTACGGATAAATTCATGATTGACCTTTTTCAGTGCGATGAAGCAATATGAATAGGGTTCTGAAAAGGAGTTCGCAATGTTGGAGACTTTCAACTGTATTTGAGCGCTATAATGGGGCGAAGAATTGACGGAGGTAACAATGCAATTAATAGATTTTATGTCTGTAGGCATAGCTCTGTTCCATAAAATATTGATAGCTTCAAGTTTCAAGGATCGTACGATGGGGCCACCTCTCGGACCTATAAAACCTTCCTTTAAGCTTATCGAAAGTGGCATGTATCTTTACAGCAGTTTCAAACTGCTACAGATGTATGGTCAGGGCGGATAACCGCATTATTGAATTTAGCCTAGCATACTATTCACCTAGTTCCAAATTCCGATTATGTTTGGCGTCTCACACTCCAGTTTGCTAAATACCACCGTTGATTTCTGAATTCATTTGTAACATACTTCTATGTTAAATTGTTTCTAGTAAGACACCATTACGCCGGAACTATGTATATGTTTTGAAGAGCCTCTCCCCCTCTTCTAACCAGATTAGTTTTACCATGATCTAGGGGTAGTGCGTTCATAGTGTAAGGTATGTGTAGAAGGAGGAATATCGAGGAACAGGAAAGATGCTAATGTGAGAAAAGAGAAAAGGACTGGTTTTGATAAAGTGGAATATCAAGACCATTGTTAGTTCCTATGCATGCAATTACATGTGTTCATCGTCTCATCCAAAGAGGTTCTGTACTTGTACTTCAGAAGGGCTTGGAAGGTCACCAATATAGAGAATCGTCCGCATTCTTCCAGTCACTGTGTCAAGTCTTCTTGGGCTGAGGAATGATGATTGCAACTTGATTGAAAATTCGTGAATCTAAAGCACCATGATGGCTTGAGTAGAACAATTCTCAAAGCAGAATGCTCATGGACGCACTAAGGCTTGTTCTTGTAAAGTCACTCTGATCCATAAATCAGAACTTGGGCAAACGTTTGGAATGAACGTGGCTTATTAAAAATCGACGACGGACATCATATCGAAACTCGAAACGCAATTTCAATTTGCTTCATTGGCAGATTTTCATGTAGGTCTTCTAATGATCCAAAGCATCTCCTTTGAATTGCTGGTGGAGAAGTCCACCTGCTGCAAAGAACTGTCCAGCTCCCGCATCACACAAATGGCACACTATCCCTGCATCGTACAGTACATCCGTGCCGCAACTCACCGATGTCTACAATTCATAATCCTGACAAATTTATCTTGCGTCTCCAGATACCACCAGAATCTCAAAGTGAAGGTGAGTTATCCTCTTCAGATATCAGTCCTCCACCGAATGATTCTCATGTTCACCATCACTTCTCGCCGCTCACTCTCACTGCTTGCAGCACCTGCACGGCTCTGCAGACAGGCATAAATACCTCGCACCACACCGACTCTTGGGATTTCCTCTTACCCATCCTCTCACTCTCTCTTTCGCTCTCGGCGTTGGAGATACACATTCACACCTGTCCATTTTGCAGCATCTTTGCAGAAATACCATTCGGCCCCATTCGATCATACCACAGCCACTTCATCAACAATATGTCTCCCAAGAAGAACAAAACTAACGGGGATGCTGGCGAGAGCAGTGTGAGCCTTTCCGAGTTCTGTCTACTTGTGTGAGCTTCAGCTGTGCTGATCCTGGGAATAGAAGTTTAGCTGGGAGGGCGCGAATGACAACAAGGTATGTTTCAAACGAAAGTATGGGCGATGTAATCATCTAATTGATAGATTGACAGCTTCTTCTCCTCACTCAAGGCCGCTATGTCAAACCCGATGAGTATGAGAAGTTGAGTTCGGCGTTCAATGGTAGGTTTTCTCCTTCTACTCACACAAGTTCACTTCTGTTCTGAATTCTTTCCGCTCATCATTCCCCTCGACTTTGCACTCTTTTCTCGCACTTGAGGTCATTGCAGCTAACAATTCACCCGCTTCAGGCATCACAACCGGCAGCATTCGCAATCGTATCTCCGCCCTCCGCGTAAAGCAGCGTGATCTCTACGATGGTCTTAATTGGGAGCTCCCCGACGGCGGCGCCGGCCACTCGGCCAAGAAGCCTAGGGGCGGCAAACGAGCTGCGGATGATGATGGCGGCGAGCCTGAAACTCCGACCAAGAAGCCTCGTGCCAAAAAGGCGAAGAAATCCAAGGAAGCTATGTTAGACAGCGATCGCGAGGCCCAGAGCTCAGACAGTGAAGAGAATGCTGTGCATGTGGTTGTAAAGGAGGAGGAACAGCAGTTCGAGTTTGAAGACTGAGTTTGGACATCGTTGCCTGTCCATTGTGACAACTTTGACAGAGAGGAGATGGATATGCACGAGAAGAATCGGTGGCTTGGTACCTCTGGCGTGTTTTTTGGGCTTTGAATCTGATCATGGGCATATACGACATGGGACTAGGTGAATTAGCTGGGGTGCTATATGCGACTATGGATTGGTGAAAACACCTTTATATATGATGATCTATCAGTGCAGTGCTAAGGATTGCCAAATTTTGCTTATGCTTCGATTTGCTCGGTCTGTCTTGTGATTGTTCAGTGGACAGTCGGAGAGAATGAAAGGGAATAAAGGGAGCTTCTAGGGAACTTCAAATTCAAGAATCGAAGTGCTTAAAGTGTATTGTTTCATTGATGGATGCGTTCAAATCCTAGGTATCTCACACGAACGCTACTCAGCCATGTTCGCCTTTCCAGATGCTTTGTTAGCGCCGCGAAATGCTTTGCATCTAGTAAAATCATTGCCATATTCCTGACCATTTTCGTTTCTCCGTCTGTCGTGCAGAACCACTATTTATCACCTTTCTTCTTTCGTAGCGTCTGACCCGCACCGTCAAAGTGCTTTGATTCTTTCTGTTCGCCATCTTCTTCCTTGCCCTTGACCGGCTTGATCTCGTATCCGAAGAAGAGTTTACCAGGAGCTAACCTTAGCGGTTGTGGGCCGTTGGTCCTTCGTATCAGCTGTGGAGGGTTTGTGGACTGTCCGGCAATAGGTGTAGAAGCCTGTGGGGTTGGTGCCTTGCTGCCCTTCTTGGCGAGCTTGTGACCGGCAGTGAGGAAATTTGAGGAGGTTGCTCGCGCGCCCGCAGCAGCAGTGGTTGATGATGGTGCAATAGCGGCATAGTTGATCGCTTGGGCCATGCTACCGTGCGAGTGTAGTGTTCCACCCTTGCCGGCCATGACGCCCTTGCCGCTCCGTGGTGTGCTTGCGCCACTCGTCTTCTGTGGTTCCTGATAACCTACGGGTGGTGCAAAGTCGACAGACAGATCGGTCTCGAGTGTACATATTGCCTTGCTTGCATGTTCTGGTTTGGCTTCTAGTACTGCTATGCTGTAGACATTGTCGTTGTACGCGAAAGTGAAAACGTCGCCAGTAGTAAGGCACGAGAAGTTCCGGAATGCATTCTCGAGGACAGCCTTTGGGTCCGAGATCTCCAGGAAGGAGGGGTCTTGCGGTTGGAGTTTGATGAAAGTCCCCAGGGGAAGATCGGTTGACTTGACTTGTAGAAGGTCACCAGGCTCGAGCAGAAGCGTCTCCATTAGCTGTACGATTCATTAGCACGCGTCTATATGGCAGTCACGATGTCGACGTACCCAATACGGAAGGTATATCTTGCCCTCCTCAGCTATGAATTCCAGTACACCAGCATGCGTCTTCTTATGGCCCTGCTTGCCATTTATGAGCTCAAAGAGCATAGGATATGTGATGTGCAGCCGCGTGAGTTTGTCGAGAGCGCTGGGAGGAAGGAACACTTTGCCGCCGTGGTTTGCCTCTTCGCGCTCTGGACCGGGTAGCATGGCGATGGGGTAGCAGCGGAAGTATTCGTCGAAGCGCTTTGGTGCACCGCCACCGCGGCGAAGTGAAGTGTACATAGCCATGGGATCGTCTTCGTTGTAGAAATTAGGGTTGAACTGCCTGTGGTGAGTGGAGGCGCACGAGGTCAGTGGTGGGGTCGCTCTTACCATGATGGGGAGGTGACTGTATGCGAGGAAGGTGCGAGTAGTTTGGTGCAAAGCAAAGACTGAGTATGAGGGAGAAAGACACGGGGCAGGTTGGGAACAGCGGAGAAGGATGCATACTTAGAAAGCGGATGACGACTGGGTTCTAGGTAACGCTACGGTGGACTGGCCATGCCGTTTGCGCACACTCTCTGCAGCATCGGCGCTATGCATCGCCGCGGGTGGCCCAAGCTCCCAGAGCTCTCTAATTCTTGTGTAGACGTCACAGCCTGTATTCTGAAGACGCTCGCTTTTGTATTTATTCTTCTCTCCAAGTCACGCGACACGTATTTCTCGCCATGGCAAGCTCGAGTGGCACGTACAACCCTGCGCGGCCAAAGCGCGCCGGCGAGCAATTTACGCGAACTCACCACTTGGATGGGGACGAACACTCGGCGAAGAAACCCCGTTTTGACCCACGGAATCCCTCCACTCTGGCGCCAGACGCCGAAGACGAAGAAGACCCGGCGCTGGAAGCCGATGTCATTGGAAAGGGCGCGGGAATCAAACGCAACGCAGTCAACATTGACGGGTACGATTCAGACAGTTCTACAGAAAACTTCAACGCGCGCGCAGAAGCGAGGAACCAGAAGGACAAGCCCACAAAGGATGAAGATGACGATGACGACATGTTCGCAGCCGACGACAAAGATGATGACCAAGACGAGGAATCGCGAAGAGACCAGACAAAGAAAAAACAGCTGCGATTTCTAGACAACAATGAAATCGAGGGACAGGAAGAGAATAGCAAATCTGGAGGCCACGTTGCGGCCGACTTCTCCATTGACCCAAAAGGCAAGACAGACGAGGTCGAGAGCAGCAGTGAGAGCGGAGATGATGAGGAACGCGACCAGATAGACTCTGACATGGATGAGGAGCTTGGAGCAGGCAGCAAGAAGAAGCATGCTCCGAAGCTAGACGCTTTCAACATGAGTGCTGAGCAGGAAGAGGGCCGATTCGACGAGGCGGGCAACTTTGTGCGCAAAGCGTACGACCCCGAGGCTGCACAGGATTCGTGGTTAGAAGGCATCTCCAAGAAGGACATGAGGAAGGCGAAAGAAGCACATGACATGAGGGAGGCCGAGCTCAAGGCTCGCGAGCGCGCAGAAGACTCTATCATTACTAGCGATGTCTTGTCGACACTTATTGGACACTTGGACGTGGGGGAAACGCCCATGGAAGCTCTTGTACGATACGGAAAGGCAGCACCCAAGAAGCAAGCCAACAGCTGGGCCAAGAAGAAGAAAAGCCAGGCCATGGACCTGGACGCAGACCCATCGCAGGAAGCCGCAGCAGTCAAGGCAAAAGCGTCGATCGAATCCATCACCGAATGCGCAAGCCGACTCTCGGACCGAGGCGTTGAAGATATCTACGAACTCCCTCGCGAAATGATCATGCGGCAGTATAAACGCGAAACGGGAGAAGATTGGAAGAACCCACATCCCGAGCCAGCGCAATGGGAATTCCGTTGGCTCGCGGCAGGAGATGCAGACATCAACGGCCCGTATGACCAGGCGATGATGCAGGCATGGGAGGAGAGTGGGCAATTTGCAGCTGGGGCCGAGTACCGTCGTGTCGGCGAGACTGAGTGGTCCAGGCTGCTTGATTTTGATGATGATGATTGAGGGTAGTGTATCAAAGGTACGAGCAATCTCAAAAAAGGTGCCAGTTGCTGCGCAAGCTGTTCCAGACACGGGCCATGAAGCGCAGCGGAAGCACATGCAAAAAGTTCCCTCAGGCGCCGGCCGCAGCCCCGACGTGGTGGTCAGGATCACATGATTAGACATGCAATGCGGCTAAGCGATCCTACGACGAAATGTTATTGTGCTTCAGCCAGTCGGAAAGGTTAGAAAAGCGGGAAGCTGTGACGGTTGCTCGTTGCGGCTATGGTGACAGGCGATCAAACCTTAGTCGCGCCGAATGAAAAGCAGCGTTGGCTGCCATGTATGCCGTGCAACCTTGTTGTCGCTCATTGTGCCTGCTTTTGTGCGCTTGTGCAGCTGGTGAGGAGGGATTGGTAGAGGGAGGCTGCCATGGCTTTTGAAGGGGGGTGAACGCGAAATCGGATGACGCAGATCGTGTTCGTCAAAGATATTGGACTACGCCTCACGCCTCACGGCTGACGCCTCATTCTTTCAGTGTTTGACGCGCCGTGCTCAGCTGCGCGCAAGGCAAATCATGTGTGCAAGAGGGACTGGTGGCGATGTAGGGTTGGGCAGCTGATGCCACGGCCGGGCACCCGACCGAGTGTCTCGTGTGCTGCTGACGGAGGCAAAGCTACCATAGCTCAGTGCAACCCCGCCCGAATGCGACAAAGTGATGAAGGTAGAGCGATACACGGCATGGGACGGCATGGGAGGGCAAGGCACAAGGTGTGTTTGTCGCAGCCGTACAATGTCTACTTGCGCAGGCCCCCCGAGATGACGGCGAAAGTATAATTGGGCCCTTCCACGTTTAGCAGGGAGCTAACGCTACGGGCCGCCAACTTCCAGAAGGACGGTGGTACGCCTGGCATTCGGGCCTTTGGCTCGCACGCAGCGGCGGCCAACAACATCCGTGAGCCACACTGCGGGTAATGTAGCTGTTATATAGGCCGTTCGTGAGGGAGTCCCATGGCCACCAGGGACCAGGTTGCACTGGGAGTCGCTGGTCTGAATGGGCAACGAGGCGCTTGATACGACGGGGGATGGGCCCTATATCCAAGACATGGCACCAAGTTCGTCTGGAAGCAGCACCTGCATCGCTCGAGGCTTTTATTGGAGCAGCAGCGGCAGAGCCAATCAGTAGCCTGCTCACCCATCGTCTCTGGTCTGCCCCTCGTTCGTCCTGCCGCTTGGAGGAGTAGATTGAAGCCGTCGTGACTCAGCCCGCAGTGTCGTACTGGTCGGGGGCCCTCTTCCTCCCAAGCGGCGCACGCGTGTCGCATCCCAGGCTGTCTTCGGCGGGCTTTTCGTGGCCAGCCGCTCTCCCCGCTGTTAGTGGCCTCGAGAGGCAGGCCAACAAGTTCACGCATGCGTACATTGCCCACGCACTCTCCCGCTGCGATAGACACACGACACGCTCAGCGCATCCTGCCTCTGGCCCTGCACTCGACGACGCCCCCTTTCGCCGCGACGCGTGCTTAGGCGACATTTGACCCTCTGACGTCTGTTAGCCCATCGCTCGCGACCCACCGTGGTGCGGCTCGAAAGGAGAAAGGCCCGCAACCCTGTCCTTAGGCAAAACATCGCCAGCCAACCTCGAGACGCCCATCAGCGCTGCTCGAGCTTCATTTCCCTCCCCCCCTTTTTCCCATTTTCCTTGGGCGCGACGTGCCTTTTATTTGCGACGGGTTTTTTCTGCCCTCATTTCACGCCGCCTGCGAGCTTGGATCCCTTCCGCCTCGCCAAGCCCTGGGACCAAATGTACTAAACCAACCCTGACCTCTCTGCCCTAATTTTCCCTCGCTCGCTGCACCTCCAGTCTTCACCACAACACTCTGCCCTCACAATGTACTCGTCGTACGACCAGTCGACGTCACGGTCGCCCGGCTCCCATCGAAACCAGCCGCAGACGGGTACGCTGCACCGCATGCCCTCGCGCCAGTTCGACGCCTACGCCCAGGTGCCCCAGGGCAACCTCTACACCCCCGACGAGCACGCCCGGAGCTACGAGCAGCCTCGCAACTACGAGCGCCTGAACCAGACCATCCACGGCGCCGGCTACGGCTACGACATGGGCGCTCCCGCCGGCTGGAACTCGAATGCTTTTTCGCAAAATGGCCTGGGCTCGCTTGGAGGTGCTGCCGCTGCCAGAATGAAGTCGCAGCAGCGTGGAGGTGCTCGCAGCGCCCTGCCTTCGGTATGGAGCTTGATAGTCCCTTTTTTTTCTCTCTCTCCTGCAAATTTCAACAAGCTGACATATTCTTGCTATAGGGATGGATGGAACCATCGCCCCAGGGCCTGCCCAGCTTCGCTCTGCCCAGCCTTAGCAACGGCAACCTCAACGCCATGCAGAACGCCAGCTACGGACACGATGTCGATGAAGAGCTGATTCCCACGGCTATTGTAATCAAGAACATCCCCTTTGCAGTCAAGAAGGAGCAGCTTGTGCAGCTCATGACAGACCTGCGCTTGCCCTTGCCCTACGCCTTCAACTACCACTTTGACAATGGCGTCTTCAGGGGCCTGGCTTTTGCAAACTTCACCACCGCTGAAGAGACAGCTGCCGTCATTGAGTCGATGAACCACTTTGAGCTCAATGGCAGGAAGTTGCGTGTGGAATACAAAAAGATGCTGCCTCTCGCCGAACGCGAGCGCATCGAGCGTGAGAAGCGCGAGCGCCGCGGACAGCTTGAAGAACAGCATCGACCACTGGGTGGCAACCTTCAGTCCCAGCCCTCGTTTGGCTCTCTCGCCTCTCATATTCCAGCCTCATCACCCTCGCCCGTGTCTGGCATGCGTGGTGGCCCCCAGAAGGCTGTTGGTACGTTCACCGCTGGTCAATCCTTCTTCACAGCTTTGCTGACAAAACAAAACACAGATGTCGACCTGAACGACCCCCAGGTTCTACAATTCTACTCACAGCTGCTGCTCTTCAAAGAGTCACCTGAGAGGGATAGCATGACCTTCCCCTCCACCTTGGCACCTCTTCAGCGCCGCATGATCCACACCCTGGCTCATCAGCTAGGTCTTGCTCACGTGTCAAAGGGCACTGGTGAGCAGCGCCAGGTTCATATTTTCAAGGTTCACGACAACAACCAGGGACTGAGCCCCCCCATGCCACAGATGCCCACCAACCACATGGAGCAGCCTCGTCGCAATCTCAATCGCGCTGCGACTACCGACTTCAGCGATGTTCGCGCCGAGGGAGGGTTCTACAACGCTTTTAACAGACAGCCTTCGGGGCTCTTGGGATTCCCAGACTCGCCAGGCGGGCTGAATGCGGTACCAAACCTTCGAGGTGCCAAGTCCTATGCGGATCTTCGGTCATACACCCCATCACCCGCACCATCCACCGCAAGCCATCCTGTCGGCCGTCCTGGGGGCATCTCGCTCGAGGGTCTCGGCTTCAGCGGCACTTCCACAAACCCGAATGGCACCCCCACGACAGGCTCCATGTCGCAGCGTGATGAGGGCCTCCTTGAAAGGGAGATGGGACGCATGCAACTCAGTTCCGGTTTTGGACAAAACAGCAGTCCCCGTGCACTCAGACAGATGACGTCGTGGGATGCTCCTGGCCCCATTGGCGGCCACCGAACTTTCAGTAATGCTTATGATGATCGCCCATCGAGACAGCCCCGCGGGCCACTTCCAGAACGAGGACAGGGCTTTAGCCGCCCTCGAAACGGCCACCAGAACCGTGGCAGCGATGAGCTATCTTCCCAATCCAATGTCGAGATCCTCGTGGGACAGTAAGATCTCGACAACGGAACGAATCCCGTCGCACATATCACCACTCTTTCAACGAAACGTGCGATGGCACCATTGAAACGAACGATGACGACGTTTACGGCCTTTAGTTGTAGTTTGGCCCTCAATATCCGGATTGACTTTATGATGCATACGATGAATGATGCTACGATGGTAGAGATTACATCCACATGGCCCGCGCCCCCGATCTCCGCATTTTGAACTTGGGTACCCGAAAAAGCATTTATGAACATACGGGATATGTGTTGTTTCTCTTGACTTTCATTCGCTCGATTACAGAAGAGATGTTATTGTTTTATTTGGAAGATGTTGCATTTGGCATAGTTTGGATATCAGTGATTTTCCTCTCCGTACATTTTTTAGTAGTTGTGTATTTTTGGTCTGGCTGAGCCTGGTGCTCCGGTGCGGTAATGGATGGTGATTCGAACAATCTTCACGCTGCTCTGGGGGAAGCCATGATACCAGTTCCTAGGCCTACATGGCTGTGATTCCTCGCGCGATCTGGATGTTCATCAACACTTCGAGTCGATTTCGTCGCCTTCTTGACCACTTCTGTGTCCTTTGCGCCATACCAGTCACCCAAAACCGCCGACTCGCATCCTGCCCTTTACTCCAGCTCTGCGCAATACTGATCTTCAATGTCGACCACGACAACGATACCCAAACGTCTCGTAACATTTGCACAGACCTGATTTGTACGACACTGGCGTGTCATACAAAGGGCACAAAACGGAATAGCCACGCCCGCGCTCGAATTAGACAGCTTGTTGCACGCACGGTTTTCGCAGCATACACGTCCCGCGCCAACACTTAGATGTGGTTTTCATCAACCATCCTCTTTGCCCTTCGACATCGATACACAACCTCTCTGGCTTCGAGTGCTCTATACACAGACCTGCACACTACTTTTCGCCACCCCGCTCAAGTACAACGCCCTGACTTATCTCGGCACTTTAATACCGTAATTGACACCTTTTTTCTTTCTTCCTGCCTCGTTTAGCCCCGTACGCGAGTTCTTGTTTACTCTTTGGCTTTGTGTGTTATTTTTTGGGTTCCTTGTGGCTTTCCGGGACTGGGGGAGTAGTGGCTGGGTTCGGACTGGACTGGACTGGACTGGGTTTGGGCAGGGTAAGGTAGGGTAGGGTAGGTTAAGCGAACGGCATGGAGACGGGAAAGAGTTGGAGAGGGGGAATACACTTGTAAGAGCGCATTATTCTCGTCCCCTTATTTTTTTTGAGCACTATGTATTGTAATATGCACCGCTTTAATATACAAAAGACACCGCCTTTTTGGTCTTCTTCTTCTATAATTGCCATTCTCCATTTTCCACGTTCATGCATCTAGTTGTAGCAAGAGATGTAAACTAACCAATGTCGTTTTCAGATGGCACAGTGTGGCGCTTTCCCCGAGAATGACAAAATGGTGAAGAGGATATCTACTTGTGGAAAATTCTCTATGCTTGGGACAAAATCTTTTGTTTTTAAAGAAGAAGAAGAAAAAAAAAGCGTAGAAACCATTGCATCAAACGCCCTTTTTGGCCTGCGCTTTCGCTTATCATGAACTTCGTAAATTGTACTTTGTACGCCCCTCCCTTGTGCAGGCCGTGCCAAGCCCAAGCCCAAGCCCAAGCCCAAGCCATGCTTTGCCCTGCTATGCTATGCTATACCTATCGGCCCTGTGTACAGTCTTCCCATGTCCTATCAAACGCCGTGCCATGCCACCCATGTAGCTATTGCAGCTCGCTTCACTTCTTCCTTCGCTTCGGGCTCCTGCGCGTGCGTGTCTCATCCTCTACCTCTTCGACGGTTGCAGCTGGAGATGTAGCGTTCGAGCTCACGGATTCAACCCTATTCTCTGCTACACCTTCTTCGCCACCGACGTTGAGGTGATTGCTATCAGAGCCAGTGTTGAAGTTGAATCCATCAGCATTCGGTCCGTCAAACCCCGCGGTAGGAGTGTCGAAGTTGAAGTCTGGCAAGCCATGTGCCGCATCAATGGTGCCGTTGGCTTGCGTAGTGCTATTGGGGAAGTAGTCCTGATCCTGGACGAAACTATCGAGGTCTAGGTCATAGTGTCCCGGATCGCCTAGCCCTGAATTACCAAAATACGAGTTGTCTGTCAAGCCCGGAATGTGCCCGCTTGGGCTAAGCGGTTGGAGGCGTTCCTGGATGCTCTGAACTCTAGAATTTTGCTGGTCCGACATTTTCTGTAATAGTTCTAATTGTTGCTGTGTCGCTTGGTACTGGGACAAGTCATTGATGAGACTGCTCATCTCAGGTGGATCAGGGTTCGTGAGGGCGTTGTTGGTGTTTTGTGCCGAGGCGTTGTTCGCCATCAGGGACAGCACATCGTTACGTTGTTGGGTAGTGAGCGGAACATTACCATCTTGAGTTTGGTAGTTTGATAAGGCAGCGGGAAAATCGAACTGTGGTACTTGACCCATTGACTGACCAGCATTGGCGTTGGCGTTCTGGATGGCGGACATAATCTCATCGTTTTCCGGTAGCGGTGTGAGGTTTGAAGGCGATTCGACCTTCAGGGGCACTGACATTGAACTTTCCCTTCCCTGTGAAGCGGGATATGCTGACTGTTGTCTTGAATGCGGTAATGATGGCTTGAATACTGACTGTCTGCTTCCAGGCCTTGTAATCGGGCTTGGCGTCGGCTTGGTGGTTGGGCTCATAGTCGTTGCACGGCCAGTCGGGATCGCTGAAAGTAAGTCCGGTTGCGTCGTTGGCGGCGCAGGGAGAATTGCTAGGGGTCGCTTGTTCCTCTGTAGCAAGGGTGACTTGTTGAGGTCTTGCTGTGGGAAGTCATCCACGTCTACCACATTTCCGTGTGGCTGCTGTCGGGTTGTTGCAGAGAACATATCGGCAAGGTTAAGGCCATTGGCGTTACCCTCAAGACTCCTGTTGTAGAAAGTAGCCAGGAACGTCAGAATTGCGTTAATTGAATTCTCGTGGCGGTCGTGAAGTGCTTGGAAAGATGTTGCACGAGAATACAATTCTTCGTTTTGCCGTTTGATCTGAGTCAAGACATTCGAGATCAATTTCTGCTGTCGCTGAAGCTCTCCAACTTCGACACGTAGGCTATTATACTCCGATCGCGGGATCATAGCCATTGGCTCATTTCCTCGCACGGCCAACTCCTCCACATAGCCTCCACCGCCAGTGTCTTGCACGTATTTGCGCTCGTCGTCGCTATCGCCTTTGATATCATCATCTCGCTTTCGCTTTGGACCAGTAGGTGGGTTCTTGGGCTTCTGAATCAGCCAGAGTAGTTCCGGCCGTCCCCGCTTGAAGTATTTGTTGTAGTATTCGCTAGGTGCTTTGGCCTTGGTCTCGCTCGCCTTCATGGAATTGTCTGACAACCCGACCTTCTTGTGAAAGCCGTACATGTTCAGTTGTCGCACAAAGGAAGCATAGTTATTGTGTTTGAAGAGCTCTGGAATTAGTGTTCTTGCGAATTCGTCCTCGTCCAGGACTATGAATGAATTGCCGTCATCCGACCACCGAATGAGGTTTTCGTTCTTGTTGTTATCAAGGAAACTATGATAAGATCAGCCAATGCTCTTAAAGGTGAAATAAGTATCGCAACACCGGCCACGCCAGCCGATCTCTGCATCATATGCTAGGCAAGGATAGGAGAAGCCAGATTGGTAGTGGCTCTCGATTTTCCCGACTTACCTGCTTAATTTCTGAACGAACGGCGGAATCTGCTTCCGCTTCGCCTGTGCATCCTTCTTGGCGACCGCAGCCTTTTGTTCCAGCTCTTCATCATCGTCCACCGTCTCCCACTGTTGTGTCGGGCTCGGGTACTCATCCCACTGGTTACGTCGCGGCGCAGGAGCAAGTTGCTGATTGGGATTTCGCCGTACCAATTGCCCCATGTTTAGATCTGTGCCATCTTCCAGCGAGACGACCCGGTTGTGCCCTCCTCCTGCCATGCTCGTGCCGTATGTGTCGTATAGTGAAGGGTCGTTGAAGCCGCTCATGTCTGCGCTCATGGTTGGGTCGTTCCAGTTCATGTACTGATCGGTCGCTACGGGGATGTCTTGCTGGTATGTCTGAGTTGGGGCCTGCGGGGATGCGCCCGGTGCGCGCCGCTTTCGGGTCGACATGCGTGTCGTTTGCTCGTACTGCGGTCTCAGTTGAAGTAAAACGAGTGATAGGCTCCTTCCTGCTGCAGTTTCTGCTATCCAAAGGCCCAGATAGAAAAGACGGCCCGTGATATGTCCAGGCGTATCAGCCTTGCGGGCACGACTTCAGTTGCAACGGCAGGAAAGCGCGGATCGACCTTTCGGCTAAGCACTAATCCACAGAGATTAATACTGAGGCTATGTGATCCGTCACAATAATAAAGGCCTCTTTGTCTTTTTCCTGTCCCGTTCACGCGGTACAGAGGGATTGCTTCCAACCCGTGTTTAACTTGCTTAGAGAGCCACAAAGGAAGTATCCAAGCGCGCGGTTATGACTGAATTCGGCGAGTATGTCTGAAAAAGCAGCGAGCGGGTAGAGAAGGGCGACGGTGGGTAGACAGGCAGCAGGTGGAGAGATGGTGAGTCCGGGTCGTAAACTTTTCAGTGAAGGCCCTGGAGGGAGATGACCAATGGGGAAAACGTTCGTGGCATCAAAATCGATGCATTCGCGCGAAGGGCTAGGTGGCACTCTTATCGGGGTAAAAGGGCGTTGCGCGGGCAAAGTTGCGGCGCTGTCGAGGTTGCGCATGGATGTTCGAACGATGAGTTCACCGACACCCGCCGGCGTCACTGTTTCCCCGTGTCGCTTAGCGTAATCAGTAGGTACGCGCATGACTCGTGGAACGGCTGGCATACCGGAGCGCATGATGCTGTATAATGGACATCGCCTTTTCGGAGCTACGGATGTTTGTGGTCAGTCTGCATTAATTTACTGTGGCGGCGGCCTACCACAGGCTGACAATCAATTCAGCTCATCGTCTCCCAACGACTGCTCAAGAAACAACGTCGTCACTAATAGCAAGGTACATCACAGTTGAACTATTTATACACATTCTCTGCAGACTACATATCACCCAGTAGTTAACAAACCTTCCATATGAAAGGCCAGAAGTTTAGACACAACAGGGATACCCTAAGCAGACACCAACCGATGCTATATCGATTTTCCATCTACCGCAATTCTTCACATACGCATACTCTCTGCGATGACCTTGTATTCCTTCCTCTTCTTTTGCCACTTCTCGCCTCCAATCTTGACCTTTAGTACACCAATCCACTTCGCCAATCCAGGGAAGAGATACCGTTCACTTACATACGCCAGCGCAAAATTACCTAAACCCAACACCATGATGAAGACTTTGAACGGTACATCCATGTACGTAAGCTCCATCCACTCCATAACCCACTGCGCGGGGTCGAACAGCATGTACGCAGAAATCGCAAGCGTGACGAAGATTGTTGTAATAAAGGGAAGATTGCGGGACATGGGTTCACGGTATGGTTTGCCCACGGAGAGAACTACGGCCGAGAGTATGTATTGGAAGCAGGATACCAGAAAGAGGGCGGTGTTCTGGGAGTTGAGGGAATTGCTGTGGTTCTTATCGATGATGGGGGGTTGGTACCACTCCTGCCGCTGCACATATGTGAATGCGATGAACTGGACCAGAATGCAGAACACCATTTGTCCGAGTAATGGGGTGAGGACTTTTCGGGAGACAAGATTCGCCGTGGGGCGTTTGCGGCTAAGGACACGGTATGCGCCCGACCAGCCCATGAAGATTGCAATGGGCAGGATGAGTAACAGGTCAATGAATAGAAACTGGAAATCTCCCAAATTCGATGCGCTGGCGTAGAGGAAGGATACCGAGCAGAACTGGATGGCGCTATACAAGCTCATATACTTGAAGCAGCTGAAGCTAGTCACGAGGGCAGCGCGGCCTTCTTTGATAACTTGTGGGACACAGGAGATATCAAAGTTGCGACTTGTGAACGGTGCAGCGACCGATGCTTCTGCTTCTGACAACGAAATACCAACGTCAGCAGCCTTGAGAGCGCCGCAATCATTCGCGCCATCGCCGCAGAAACCGACACAATAGTCGATAGACTGAAGTTTTTCAACTAGTTCGTGCTTTTCGTCCGGCGACATGCGTGCAAAGACTTGGCCACAGACCAACATTTCTCGTAGAACGCTCTCGGATGCAAAGTCAACGATCCAGCGGAAAACATCTCCACTTACTGCTAACGAGTAGTTTCGAAGATTGGAGATGTCGTAAGGCAAAGACACATCCGCTTCTGGCGGTGGTGGAAGGGGCTTCAATGTGTTTTCGTCGAGCTTAAAGACTGGGTCGTCAACGCTCTCCCAGCTCAGTTTTGACAGCGCAGTTCGCGAGTCGCCTTCTACAAAATGCGGAACGAAACAATGCGCTGTTTTGTTTATGAGGCTGCATTCGCGAGCCACGCTGATAGCGGTCAGGATGTTGTCGCCGGTGCACATGACTTTACGAATGTTTGCGCGCTCCAGCTCTTCGATGACCGGTGTGGTGCTGTCCTTAAGCTTGTTCTCGAAGATGATGAAGCCCACAAAATCGAGCTGGCTTTCGGCCTCCTCTCGCTTCATCTTTTGCACTTTGAGCCAGTTCAGTTTGGCAATAGTCTTGGTTGCGCATGCGATGACACGGAAGCCACGATGCGTGTAAAAAGCTAACAGCTCTTCGTAGTCAGTAGGGAAGCTCTCTGGTCGGCAGATATCCTTCATCACTTCAGGTGCCCCCTTCACATAAACCTGCCCGCTCTTCGATCCGAACTGCCGTACAATGACACTTGCTCGTCTGAGCTGTGAAACGAACTCAAACGCTTTCAGGACACCGAGTTCGACAGGCTTTCGACTCGGATCATCTTCGTTGTCGTCGAGGTCGAACTCTCGCCCCGGTGGTGGTCGAGCAACAGAAGGCGAAAGCTTTTGTTCTGGGTCATCGTCACCACTATTGCCAGACTTTTGCTCTCCTTCTTCGTAACTCCAGCTCGTGAAGTCGAACATCTTGACATCAAGCGGGTCGCCTACCAGTTCATCGTCAATTTTGCGAAGAGAATGACACGTAGCCATAGTATACAGTATGGTCTTGTGTGCCAGATACTCCACAGTGGGGTCGCGATCGTGTTGCGATCCGGGTAGGATGTCATATGAGTCTGCGAGGAGCTCGCTAAATCTGTTCCTGGGTCGCTCAACTACGCGTACCCCCAAAACGTCCAAGCCTTCCTCAGTGAGCGTTCCTGTCTTGTCAAAGCAGACCACATCCAGCTTGCCGCCTACGTTGACTCGCTGCGGACTAATACAGAAGATCTGTTTTTGCTTCAAGCGCGACAGTGCGAAGCTAGTGCCGATGGTAAGGGTGGCAGGTAGCGCAGGAGGAACAACGATAGTGATCAGGTCGAGAGCGCGTACAACGATCAGATGCCATTGCAGGCCAAGATGGACGAAGTTGATGAACGACGCAACGAAGCCAATCATAGCAATGATCGCCATCACAGATATGTATCTGAAAGAGTCGCGATAGAATTTGAAACCAGAAGGTTTGGGAAAGAGCATCGACCTGATCAACGCGCCTTTGGTGGTGTTGAAACCGGTTCGAACGACCATTGCCAATGCAGCTGCTTCATCGTCTTCGTGGTCCTCGTGTGGTCGCCGAGCACGAATAATCTTGGTTCCACTGAACAACATGTGTCGTGCAATCTCAGGATGCACTGCTGAAGCGCTCAGATCTAGTAGATCGAGCGACGAGTTTGATACGGGCAGCTTCGACACAGGAATTGATTCGCCAGTAAGCATACTCTCGTTGACAATGCAGTCACCAGAAAGTAACAGGCTGTCACATGGGAACTGATTAAGCGCGGGATCAGTGACTTCGTAAACGTCTCCAGGTACCAACTCTGCAGAGTCGACATGGGTCCAGAAGCCACTTCGAAGTACGCGCACTTCGCATTCGAATTTCGACACTTCGCGCAAGCGTTTCATAGATGCCTTCGTTTCGACCAGTGTGGTAATGATACTGACTGCCGAGATGATGAAGATTGCGCAGGCATAATAATAGTACTCGTCCAGAGACCAGAGGATCAGACTTGCGATTTGAAAGACGTAGAAAGGGTGGAAAACCTCATCGACCAAGAGTTGTCCAATGGTCTTCTCCGCGATATCGATCAGGTTCTTTCCAAACACCACCTCGCGGTAGTCTCGTTCATCGTTATCGAGACCTTCACGGAGAGCGGAAACTTCGGTCCAGGCAGGGTCCTTCCAGGTATTGGCAAGCACAAACTTGTCTTTGATCGGATGGTAGACGAAACGAATATATCTGTAATCCAAGCAACGCAGTTCCTTGATTAGTGGGTCTTCGTCTTCGTCCCAGTCTCCATGTCGTCCCTTCTCTGGATCGCCGAATACGGTGGATAACGACCGCCCGTAGACCTGACGGCCGACATCTTGGATAGCGAACTCTCCCCATTGATTCTCAATAACTACCCAGTCGCACTCTTTTATCGGAGAGCTCCGGCCGGTCAGAGCGACCCTCCAACGTGGTAGCCATCGGAAGAGGAGCCAGCCAAGCCCTGCGGTAGCTATGCAGAGGAGCGCGTATACCGCGAATCCAACCGGCGAAGTGGTAAAACCAGCGACCACGATGGTCAAGTCCTCGGTCATGATGTAGATCTTTTGGTTCGACCTTCGTCCTTTCCAATCAGCGCCTGATCCTGCACTCCCCGCTGAAGAATGCCGCCGTAGCAATGGCCTGTCCACAGATCGTCTGCTGCCGCTGGACTTTCGTCGCGCTGGTGAGGGTGAGTGCGACGATTGCGATGGCGATGACATGCCTGCCTCAAGATCTTCCATCTCTTCGACCGTGTATCCATTGTATTCGCTCTCCCCATCTTCAAGGATAACCTCGTCGCCGTCTTCAAACCCTTCTTCCGAGTCCTGCTCCTCGTCGTAATATGCGAAACTTGCCAGACTGGCGCTCGAGTCTGCTCTTTGCCGGCGATGCGAAAAGGCGGATACGCTCGTGGGTACGCTCTCGGACATGGGACCGGAGAAGACCTGGATTGTTGGCGTCAGCTGTTGTCCAGACTTCCTGCGCGGAGCCCGCGTGCGCGAGGAGTGGGAAAGAGGCATGGGGCCGAGTTCGAATACCTCATCTTGCGCCATCTCGACATCTTCCATGAAGCTTGCCCTGCTCTCTGTTAGACACAGCCGGTCGTGCAGCCCGTCGGCAGTGTCACATACTCGCTCAAGTGAGAACCACGGCGATACATGCCGCTCATTCTGCGGCGCCGCTCAGGGCTCCCGTGTGCTACCATGATGCTGGCGTGCAATTGGCTTTTCAGGTCATTGTGTTTTGGCAATGAAAGTTTTCCTGGCCGTGACGGCGCAAGCGTGTAGCGCGTGCGGGTATGACGAAGTTACCGTGATCCGAGCTTCGGTCTTAGCCACATCGTGACAAGGGTTTGATGACTGTTCTGAGCAACCTCATCCCGTCCTATTCACGCCTCATCCTCTGATCTGTTTGATCTCTGTCCGCTTTGCCTAGCCTGCACTGCATCCAGTATCATTAAAGTTGGCAGATTGTTGCCATCTTTGAAAGCTCAGCCAACCTGCCTTATGGTACCAACTCAAAATCCAGCGCAATCACATCGCTTCATCGCTTCACGCGTTTATCTCATCTCGAACTCGAACTGCTATTCCTTGCATTCCCTCAACCCTAGCCGGTTTCTCCCCCATGCGCCTCTTATCGTTCGACAAGGAGGTCCGACAGATTTCTTGCTCCAATCGTGATGCCCCACCATATGCAGTTCTTTCGCACACCTGGGGACCTGACGAGGTCTTCGTCCAGGACTTGATGGACGGTACTGCAAATTACAAACTTGGCTTCCTCAAAATCAAATTCTGTGGCAATCAAGCAGCGCAAGATGGACTAAAATTCTTCTGGTTAGACTGCTGTTGCATTGACAGCAAAAACGGCTCGGAGCTTTCAGAAGCCATTAACTCGATTTTCTCCATGTTCCAGCGTGCGGCGAAATGTTACGTTTTTCTGTCTGATGTTTCAACAGATAGAGCCAAAGAGGACAGCACGGGTCTGTATTCATGGCAAGCAGCATTTCGACAAAGCAGATGGTTTACTCGTAGCTGGACACTACAAGAGCTTATAGCCCCTGCATCAATTGAATTCTTTTCTTTGGAGGGGGATCGACTTGGTGATAAGCAATCACTTGAGCAGCTGATCCATGAAGCTAGTGGAATCGCTATTGAGGCCCTCCGAGGACGTCCTTTGTCTCACTTCAGTGTCGCTGAGCGAATGTCGTGGGCATATCGTCGTTATGCAACACGAGAAGAAGACAAGCCATACTCTCTTCTGGGAATTTTCAACGTACAAATGGCATTAATATATGGTGAAGGCACGCAGAAGGCTCTATTGCGCTTATGGGAAGAGATATTGAAGACAAACGAGGGTTATTCAGTGCTGCTTTGGAATAGGCCGTCTGGTAAAATTGACACTCTGGAATATCTAAGTCCTTTAGCTTTGGATTACTGCCTGGCAAGAGAAGATATTAAAGACTCTCCAAAGACATTGGAGTGGTCTGAACTTGCATTTCACTCTCCACTCAGCCTTGTTTCCGCGTCGACCCTTGCGAGCTATCTATCCTCTGTCAACAAGACACAACAGATACCACAGATAACGGCGTATGGTCTCAGAATGAGTCTCTTGTCCAAAGCTGTTGGAGTTGATTTGATATGTTGGACTTATTATACGCAGGAATGTAAAGGAAGTACCTATGCTGTTTGTGTTCGAGTGATTTCGACAAGCCCGGGAAACCCTACAGATACGCAACGACTGCAGTGTTTCCTGAGTGGAGACGTACATTATGTTAAACCCAGTCGTCTAAGGGGTTTCGAGCTGAAGGATGTTTACTTTGTTCTTTGTGGACAACAATAAAGTGGCTGAAATTGTAGGGGCTTGTGCGTACATCGATGTAGAGATGCTGACGGAGTTTAACAAGTCAAAATTTGACGACGAGAAGCTAGCTATACACAATTATAGCAGAGGCAGTCAAACGTAGCCAGATTTAGCCTCCTATACTTTTCACGTCCTCCACCTCTATACTGACAGAGTAATGTCCAAGTTCGGATAGCCCCTTTAAAACCAGAGAAACAGTTACCTGCTTTGCCCGAGACTCGTCATACAGGTGCTGAAGAGTCAAGCTTGGAACCAATAAAGAATGTTGCTGGAAAGCCTTGTGATGATACCCGTAAATATCCTGATATCGCGGCTGATCGTCCCGCCAGTCATCACCACACACCAGTTGAAGTCGCCAAGGCGGATTTATAGTCCTATCAAAGCGACATATAAGGACGAAAGAATCAAACTCATCCGCCCACGCTGGTTCAAAGCGTAGGTAGCCCAGAAATACCCCCGTATGACCCGCAAACAACATTTTTCGGGACGGGTCCCAGCACCCCGTCGGCTCGATCTCGGAAAGACCAAAGGCTTCATGCTGCAAAGATTCCGGTCTGAAAAATGTAAGAACATGCTCACGAACGTACATACTGTCCTTTGCCGAAAGTGCTTTCGTGATTTGAAGAGATCTGACGGGACCGCGATGCTGGACCGCAGCCAGCACATTTGGAAGTGCTCGTACAAACAAATCAGGCCCCACTTGGCGCAAGTATACTCCAAGAGGTTGTATTTCGGTGCTAGATGTGCTGCTACCATGGTTGATAGGAAGAATATGGCAACCTGTGCTGGGTTCGATCGTGAGTGGGACCTGAAACCTTAGTCCTCTATTGGTCATAGAAAAATCGCGGATATCGAAGATAGTATCCTGCGCTACTTCCAAAGATGCTGAATCTCGAAAGTCGGCTGGTGATGTCGCAAGCAGGCCACTGTATTCGCAGTCTAGGCCTGGCGTGCGGCCTTGCGTCCATGCAAAGATAGACATGTCCGCGCAATCCTTCATGATTTCTTCTTGCAGTCGGATGAACGCTTTATTCCCTTCTCCATATACCATGGGCATGTTGACTTGGAATATCCCAAGCAAACTGTATGCGCGGTCTTCTTCTCTTGTTGTATTTCTCGTGGCAGCCCAAGACATTCGCACGGCCACAGGTACCTCTTCAAGAGAAACAAATCCAGTCAAAACTTGCACGCTGACCTGGGTTAACAAAGCCAGTTGAGAGCTTAGGTTAATTTTGTCTCCGCGTAAATTCCATTCCTTGTCGAAGAATCGAACGTCCGCTGGTGCGATAAGTTCTTGCAGGGTCCAACCACGTTGTAACCACCTGCAACCCTGAAGCGATGGGTGTCCAGGTTCTAGATCACTCAG
>JAGTJM010000082.1:0-124245 GCA_020747015.1 Pyrenochaeta sp. MPI-SDFR-AT-0127 | reverse complement strand
TGGTGGTGTGCGACTGGAGGCTTGGGCGCAACATTTCCTGCTCCTGGAACATCTGTGCTATGAGCTGTGATTGTCGGAGTTGCCCCAGAAGGAGGCTCCATGCGTGGAGGCCCAGGAGGTCCTGGCCTAGTCTCATGGCTAGACGCCTCGCCCGGAAGACGATCTGGTATACGATCTGCTTTCGGTCCTGTAGGAGGCAAGGTCGCAAGGCCTGAAGGTATGTTCGTCTTAGGCGCTGTTGGAACGATGGAATTTGAGACAGAAGGGGTGGATGTGACAGGGATGACTGGAATTGAGGACGGTAGCGGAGTAGGCTGTGTCGGTTTTGGTGGTGGGGCGGGATTGGCATTTGATTTAGTATCAGCTATCGGGGCCCTCCAGACATTAGAACCTCCAAAGGCCGGAATGGAAGCAGGGGGAGATGAAGCACGTGGGGCGTATCTTTCTCTAGATGCTTCTGCGCGGCTCGCTAACAAAGCTTCGTCCTTGCCTGGTTCCCTACGGGGGTCTTTGGCAGACAGTGGGTCAATAGCAAGAGATGAGCGTCGCGAGTACGAGTCTGCCTGGGGTCCAAGCCGATCAGATGGGGATGCATGGTGGGATGAATGGGGTGTTGGGCCTGTGGGTGTTCCTGGGATATGTCTCGAGTCAGGTGGGCCCGCGCTACGGTGTGTATCCAGGGTCCGCAGGCTAGGCTTCGCCGCACCTGCTGGTCCTATATACGAATCATACTCGCGTGGAACAAATCTATCGCGCTCCCTCCTGTCGTAGTCGCGCTCCTCTCGCACATCTCTCTCCCGGCGCCCAGGAGGTGTGCGGCTTCGTGGCCGATACGAGCGTTCTATTGGTGGGCGGTCACGTGGATCGTGGTGCCTGTCTCGATCGTCATTGTGGAAATTTCGTCCACGACCGGCAAAACCACCTCGCCCTCGTACGATTCCGCTGCCACGATAAGATGATCCAGTGCTGAGCGGCGGTGGGTCAGAATAGGTTGATCCTGCGGAAGGAGGACCGTCTCGCGAGTTGCGGCGCGCGCGATTGACGTCAAGATCGCGGGGACCGAAATCTCTCTGATCGCGTGGATCTCGCGAGTCTCGAATAGGTGATCGCCGTAGCGGTGGAGTCGATCGTCTCTCTCGTCGATCAAAGTCACGATCTCGGTCACGGTCAGCCCTCCATGAACTATGCGTGTTGTGCATGGGGGGTGCAGGCCCGCTGCTCAATGGCGGCGCATCCCGCAAGGAAGTAGCCTCACCACGTCCTGTAAATCCTCTTCCTCGCCCATCACGAGGCGCAGAAGGCGCGCCCGACGGCGGTCCTGTAGCTGGACCACGTGGCGCATCACCAAGGGATTTTGGTCCTCTGGGCGTTTCGCGCGGTGGAAACCCGCCGACTTCTGCGTTTTGGCGGATGCTGTCATTACCCCTTGGGGGGTATCCGCCGCCAAAGTTGGAAGGCCTTCGGTCTCGGTACGGCGGTGACCTGTCGCGTGGGTATCTGTTGTTGTCCGGGTAGCGGGAGGCGGACATGATGGTACTTTCTTGATTCAAACGATACTTGCGATTGCGGCATGAGCACTACTGGGTCTCGAAAATAAAGAGTGAGATTGGAGATGTGGTTGTGGGGGCAGTTTGGGTTGATTGCCAAGTCCGATGTGGATGCAGCAGATGGGGGTGATGACCGTGGAGTATCCCGGAAATAGTGCAATCCAGGAGCAATGGAGGTCGGTTTACGCAGTGTTGTTCGTCGCGCCTAGCAGCTAATGGTGTGTCTGGTGGTCGAGCGGCAAGCTGTCCGGGTCGACGTAAGTCACAGGGTGTCAAATGATGGTGATGTTTTGCGTCGAGGTTGACGAGCCGCTAGCGTGGTGGTCTGTGCAGCAGGAGCGAGGAAATTAGGGAAGGCGCCCGGGGAAGGTACAGTCGGCTTAAACCACGATCCGCGGTGGAACCAGCGCAGGCTCGGCGCCCGGAAGCTGAGATTCGATCTGCTGTCGTCCCTATTCACGCCCAACGCCCGCTTCGTACAGGCAACCGCGTCAAAACACAGCTGAGAGGCGAGCCGACGCGAGACGGAATATTTCTGGCGTCTGAGCGGAGCACGGCGGCCAACAAAGGCACTGGCAGGCCGTGAGGGCAATGGGCGGTGCTGCACCCCGTTGACGTGGCGCTGCGGTCCTTTGTGAAAGCGGCCCTGGCCACGTGAGGCGGGCTAGGTGCTGGAGCCGACGATGGAAAGGAGAGCGGCTCTCTAGCCAGGCGGCGCGCCCATGCACGCTGGCAGCATCGTTGTGGGTGAGAAAGAGTTGCAGTCGCTGGGAGGGAGTGGTAGTGGGAAAGGAACGTTCGACGAGACCAGAGACACGAGAACGAGAGTGCACTGACACCAGCACCCAGCCATGACGGACGGTTCTGCACGCAAGGCCAAAAAATGGACGCCCCTCATGAGCCGGGCTTCCAGCAACGGCCCCTGTTGGATCGAAGCGGTTAGAGCCTGTCTTGGAAGGCTGAAGGAAATCGTCTGATTGGATGCCGAATTGAAGATTGGCAGCCTGCAGGGGTCTTTTGCAGTGGGCAGCCGCTGAAACCAGTGTCAGATTGCGCTGCCCCGGCCCAGACTCCAAAGGGGACCGCCCAACGAACGCACAAAGACTGCGAGCCCTGTCCGCGGCCGCCCGCTGTGCATCGCTGCACGAGCTGCCGTGATGGACAAAACACACGGCCCACGGCCATCCGCAGACGTGTGTGACGGGCGTCCACCCCCAGCCTGCACAAAAAGGACCAGAGGGAATGCGAGTGTTTTGAGCGATCGTCCCGTCGCTTAGGCCACGCTAGCAAGGGCCGTGTTTAGTGTGGGGACGTGTGCCCTCAAACTCTGCAGCCTGCGACCGACAGGTAACCGATTTGCAAAAAGACGCTGTTAGCGATCACGAAGCGCAATATTCAAACACTCGCGCCTCGCGCCTGTGCTTCGACAACGACCACACCGCCCGGCCGCCAGCCTAGCCCTGCATCCCCCAAGCACGCGTCATGTCTACCGCCAACCACGCTTCAGCCCCGTCCGGCGCCACTGATGCGGTTCTGAAGCCATCCGAGCCTCTCCCTGAGGGTTCACGGCCGGTGCAGGGCATCGACTTCGACCGCTATGCATCACGCAGCATCACGGTCGAGGAGCTCGTGGGCGGCTTTGCCAACATGGGCTTTCAGGCAACGTCAGTCGGAGAAGCCGTGCGCATCATCAACGACATGGTGAGTTTATTTTCGCCAATAGAAAATCAGGGTCGAGTGCGGAGACAGCGCATGGTTCGGAAAATACCCGTGCGCAGCGGTCCCGAATAGCGAACCCTTTTAGCCTGATGTGGCCACTCGACGCCAACGTATCATGAAGCCTGCCAGTTTCCTGCTAACAGCAACAGCGTGCATGGAAGGACCCTGAAACTGGCACCGGAACCACTATCTTTCTGGGTTACACGTCGAATCTCATTTCCTCTGGTCTGCGTGAGACACTGCGCTACCTGGTCCAGCACAAGCATGTCGCTGCCATTGTCACCACAGCGGGCGGGGTGGAAGAAGACTTCATCAAGTGTCTTGCGCCGACTTATATCGGCGCCTTCTCCACGCCTGGTGCAGGGCTCCGTCAAAAGGGCCTGAATCGCATAGGTAACCTCGTTGTGCCTAACAGCAATTATTGTGCCTTTGAAGACTGGGTCGTGCCAATACTGGACAAGATGCTCGAGGAGCAGGAAGCCAGCAAACAGACCGAGGAACCACTGCATTGGACCCCCAGCAAGGTCATACAGCGCCTTGGCAAGGAGATCAACGACGAGCGGTCCGTCTACTACTGGGCATGGAAGAACGACATCCCAGTCTTTTGCCCAGCTCTGACGGATGGCAGTCTGGGGGACATGCTGTACTTCCACACATTCAAGGCATCGCCAGAGCAGCTGAGGATCGACATTGTAGAAGACATTCGCAAGATCAACACCATTGCTGTGCGAGCAAAGAGGACAGGGATGATTGTTCTTGGCGGGGGGATTGTCAAGCATCACATTGCCAATGCCAATCTGATGCGGAATGGAGCCGAGAGCGCAGTGTATGTAAACACTGCGCAGGAATTTGACGGGAGTGATGCAGGGGCGCGACCAGATGAGGCGGTCAGCTGGGGGAAGATCAAGCTAGATGGAGATAGCGTCAAGGTGTATGCGGAGGCTACGGTGGTGTTTCCGCTTATTGTCGCCGCGACCTTTGCGAGGGTTGCCAAGATAGAGGGTCAATGATAGCCAAACATATGCTGTTGCTGGCAGTGGGTACCCACATGTGAAGCATTAAGTGAACTGGCCAACATGGCTTGCAAGACACAACATTTAGTGAATGCCGGTAGCAATGCCCAGCACAAAAGGGCGAAGGAGGTGAAATGAGGACAAGATGCTGGGGGAAGAAGAAGGGGGCAAACCTTCTCGAAGCAGGGAAGGCGCGTTCCGGGCCCACTCGCCGCACTAGTCCACAGACAGCCTTAGCGCCTGCTTCAGCCTAGCGGACCGGTCTCTGTGGAGTTCCCGCAATCGATAAGCACCGAAAGCTGAAGCTCCAGTGATGACGACCGAGAGTCTGCTCGGTAGCCTGGCGGAGAGACGATGAGTCAAGCGCAGGGTCAGCACCTCTCCGTGGCTGTGAAAGGGCGAACCGTCTTGATGACGAGGGCGGCGATTGGCCAAAGCTACTTTCAGTATGCGGCATAGCGTGCAGCGCGGGGGCCCGGACAGCTGATACCTAGCTTTACCGCCTCATTCTGTGCCTCTCCATGGGATCATGGTGCCGCATGCTGGTAGGCTGCCACGCACAAGCTCAAGCCCTCAGCCCAGCCACGCCCGTGCCTGCTTGTCGTTTCTTTTGAGCTTGACTTCGTCGCCAGTCTCCAATACTTCAACGTCTGTATCGACTTCTTTGTCCAAGTCCAGCCATATACCCGCCTCGCCGCGATAACGCAATAGCTCGTCTTGAAAGACGTCTGCGATAACAGCACCTGCAGCCGACCCTGCAGCCTTGTGCATATCCTCTTTCTCTCTCTCACTAATCATCGGTCTTCTTGTACCTTCACCACTGCTGCCTCGCTAATTCTCATTCTTCAACCGCATCAATTATCCCTCCCATCTTCACATGCGCTCTCCCTCTCAACAACAGCCATGAGCGTCAGCGTCGAGCAACCGCTGCACTTCCCCCAACAACCCTCGTCGCCCTCCTTCACGAGTCCACCACAGTCGCCAAATCACCTCCTCCATGCCCAGACACCTGCTTCCCCTCCACCTCCGCCGTTGCCCCAAGCCGACATAGATATGAGCTCTTCCGTCACCACATTACCGCCCATCGGTCAGCGGCACGACCGGGAAGATGCAGACATGGAGGACGACAGTGGTCTCACGAACGGGCATGTACCCGAGATTGCCAGTTCCCCCATCAATCGCGAGCCAGCCACTGGCACTGTTGCCGTGGAAGTCGCCGCTGTCGACGAGGACATAATGGACACGACACCAGATGCAGACACTGAACTTGTGCTACCAAACGGCTCGACTGGCCCAGAAGAAGCTGCTGTCATTACACCAACTTCGCCTGCACCAAACGCAGACACTGCGGTCGAGCCAGACAGCACACAACCTCCACCAGTAGCTCCAGTCAGTGATACAGTAAGCCATGAACTGCATCTCCCAAAAGAGTTTGACACTAAGAGCAAGCAGTCACAAATAGATAATGCCCAGTCAATAGATCCTCTTCCACCTGCCGATCCCAGCGCAGAGCCTCCACCTCCCCCACCGCCCATTGAGCCTGTACGTTCCGACTCAGACTCTTCAGATGATGACGATGGAGTCCAGCCATGGCACCCAATACAGGAAGACACTTCTTCGCCGGACGAGGCTGAACTCAAAGAAATTGACGAAACATCCGAACACAGCGCCCTCGACCACGAATACTGGGAGAGCAAAGCATTTCTGCCTCTGGAGGAGCCCGAGTACACTGCTGGCGGGACTGGTCGCATTCACTGGAGCATTGATGCCTACAACGGAACGCGTGAGAAGCCAAATCGAGACATCGTGATGAAGTCTGAACCTATGACTATTGGTGGACATCAATGGCAGATCAAGTTCTATCCTAAGGGAAACGATTCTGATTATCTCAGCGTCTACCTTGAGTGTCTAAGCGTTGTCAATGCAAAGACGGAAAAGGATGAGGCCAAGGATGAGGTCAAGGGCAATGAATCCTCGAAAGAGGGCAGTAGCGAAGAAGACAAGGAAGTGGCGAAGGAAGGCGATGCAATGGCGATGAATGAAGACACACCAATTGTCGCTTCGGCTTCAGCTCCACCAGTAGAATCTCAGCATACGCCTCTCCCTCTTTTGGGATCAAAGACAGTGCCAAAGCGCCAATGCGTAGCAGCTCAAGTGTCTGTTGTCCTGTACAACCCCACAGAGCCACGCGTTCACTACTCGAGGACGGCCCTGCATCGATTCTGCAACGGTTCGCCTGACTGGGGATGGACCCGTTTCCATGGGCCGTACTATGACATCGCCCACCGCATGCGCGGACAACGACAAGCGCTTCTTCGAGACGACAAGCTTGCATTCACTGGCTATGTGAGGATCATCGAGGACGAAACCGACTGCTTGTGGGAGCATCACAGTAGGGAAAACCCGTGGGATAGCTTTGCCATGACAGGGCTGCAAGGGCTTATGTTGGGCGAAGATGCTAGTGCGCCTGGTGGCAACATGATCTCAGCGATTGCGTCCTGGATGTTGTTCAAGCCATTCCGCAATCTTCTCTACAACACCAAGGTCGCGGACCCTGAAGAAGAGCCATTTGTTCGCCCCAAACCGCTTGTCAGCGCTCTACAAAAAGTGTTGTACATGCTACGGACCCAGGTAGAACCCGGTGCCGGCGCAGTTGCATTAGACGACATTCTAGATGCTTTGGAATGGTATGGTATCCATGAACGTCTCGACAAGCTTGATGTTATCGAAACTTGGGAAATTCTGCGCACCAAATTAGAAGAGGAGTTGCAAGATACGCCGCACGCTGGTGCACTCCAAACTCTGTACGGACCGAAGCGCGACTATTCTGTTGGCGTGCCGAGCTACCGAGTACCAGTCACAGGAGTTGAGACCATGCAAGAGGCAGTCAACAAGGCCGTTGGCTTCACGGTGGTCGGACAGCCGCTACCTCGGCTACTGACAATCGAGCTGGAACGCCAGGTCTTCGATACAAAAACTCGATCGTACGTGAAAGTATTGAACAAAGTCACTTTAGACGATCACATATCTGTTGACGGCACATCGTACACTCTCTACGGATTTGTGGTTCATAAGCAAACGCTCCAATCATATGTATACCAACCAATACTCCGACCCGAGGGACCAGGATCTCGGTGGTACAGCTACTCCGACAGCAAGGACGAAAATCAAGTCCGATGTCTGAGTAAGCGACAAGCAGTCGATGCGCACGAAGGCAAAGCTGGAACCGAGCAAATCGTTGGGAACGATGCGATAGCATATATTGCGCTGTATGTGCGGGATGACGCTGCTCAGTCGGCCTTTGTTTCAGATGCCACGTCTGAGCAATGGAATGTGCCAGAGTGGCTAAAGATTGAAGTTGAGAAGAGCAAGACATCGGCCCTTCTTCCTCCAATGCCGCCGCCACCCATTGAAGAGCCAGTTGCTGAACGGGAAAGAGAAGAAAAGCCAGTAGAAGACCAGATCGTAGAGCCCGCAAAGTCGCTCGACTTCCAAGTCATTGATTCTCGAACGTTCGCACAACATGAAGGCCCTGGGACGTTTGATGCCTACGATCCAAAGTGGGAAGGTGGAAATTCTGACCTCGTTCACATGCTACAGTTGTCGAGCAAAGATGGATGCAAAGAGATCCGTGACAAACTGGTCAGCATGCTCGAAAATATTAAGGACCCTCGCCAAGTAAAATTCTGGTTCCTAGATCCTGTTCGGGGCTCATTCGGCCGCCCAAACCTTCTCGGAACTGGTAAGATGGAGTTTTCCAGTGGTAGCTACGATCGCTATACAAACCTAAAAGACTGGAACCTTGAGGACTCGCCATTTACGTGCCGCAGAATCTGGGTGCACGTTATCGATTTTGATAAACTGCCCGAGCTTCCAAAGGAGGAAGAGGTGAAAGAAGCAGAAATGGCTGAGGCTGAACCTCCAGCGCCACCACCAGCACCAGCGTCTGCGCCAGTCGAAAATGTTCAGGTGGAGATGAGCATTACGGAACCTGAAGCGAGTATTGCACCAGCAGACGTGCCGACCCAGTCAGAGGATACGCCTATGAGCGAACCTGATGAGCCGCCAACTGCACCAACTGAGCCATCGGCAGACTCGCCAGCACTAGCACTCGACATCCCAGCTCCGCCTGCGGAACATGAAGGTGGCGATTCCACAATGGTAGAAGTTGAGTCGTCTTCTGCGCCTGATCCTCCAGCTGTTGATGTGGTGATTCCAAGTACCACTGGACCAGACGACACGGAAATGGGTGGCACACAGGAGGATCTCCCACCACCTCCACCTCCACCGGTCGACATTCCAGATCTCCCAATGGAAGCTATTCAGCCGCCACCGCCACCGCCGCCACCACCAGCGCGCACACCTTCACCTGAGCCACCAGCAGATGAGATTTACTTCTTCCTCAAGCTTTGGAACCCAGAAAAGCAGGCCCTAGAATCAAAGGGCTCACACATTGCTTTGAAGTCTGTTAGGGTGGACGAGACTGTTGTCACACTTCTGGGCCTGCCAATTGAAGACAAGAAGAAGATCGAGATGTTGGAGGAAGACGAGTTGACCACTACACGTCCCATCAAGCACCGCCGCTCGTTCGCTCAAGTTGATCTGCACAACACCAGCATCGTGATTGCCATTCTCCCCCAATCCGCTGAGCAGCGTGCCGCTCTCGCAGCACGTGCAGCCTTCGCAGACCCTCAATCTTATCTTGCATTCCGTTCGTTTGCTCGCAACTTCCCTTCCAAACTCAACGGGCACTTCACATACAGTTACTTCTCCTCGCAATACTACAAGGGTGACATCAAGAACGGCCACCGCCACGGTCACGGAAATCGCAACTACCACTCCGGCGCCACCTACGAAGGCACATTCCGTCTCGGCCAGCGGCACGGACATGGAAAGCACACATTCCAAAACGGTGACACCTATGACGGTGATTGGGTTGACGACCAGCAACATGGTAGCGGCACATTTGTCGAGGCCGCGACTGGCAATACATACGTGGGTGGGTGGAAACAAGACAAGAAGTTTGGCGAAGGTGTCACACACTGGAAGAATGCCCAGGAAGCAGAGAGGCTATGCCGAATTTGCTGGGACGGAGAGGCTGAAGCGGCCTTCTATGATTGCGGGCACGTTGTTGCGTGTTTGGGGTGCGCGCGGGAAGTGCAGAGTTGCCCGGTTTGCCGGAAGAGAGTCCTCAGCGCCATGAAACTCTACTACGTCGCGTAGATACCGTACCACACCAAAATTTGCGATCGATGAGAGGCCATAGAGCGGGTGATGGAGTTTGGGTCACGATCATCATCATGGAGCCTGCAGGATGCAGAATGAGGAGTACTTGATCTTTGATTCCAGTTCTTCATGCCTCGCGCCACTGCAGTACCACTTTGGCATACGAGGTCCATGACCGAATATTGGCGTTGCTTTTGCTGGTCTTGTGTTTCTTGCCTTTTATGTTCGAACATTGGTCTCTCCATCTTCCATAGCATGGTGCTCGTGGCGTTTTGTTGCTCTTCTTTTGCCTTTTTCTTTGAAGAAGTGACTTTTTGGTTTTTTGCACGAAACCTCAGAAATTGTAATCAAAGCGATATATTCTACTTCAATTCATGAATTTGCCATATTTTTGAAGACGCAGAGCCTCAGAGATTGTAATCGGCGACATATTCTACTCAATACATACGTTTGCCTTCTTTTTGGCCCTGATTAATGCTACTGCCTAGATGGCTCGACCTATCAGCTTTGTTGTCATTGCGTCCTCTGCGGGGCAGTTGTGCAGTGTGGCGGAGTATCAAGTCAGCCTTGTCGACATGCACTGCAATTTTTAGCGCCAACGAGCAGAAAGCTGTTACCTAGATGGCACCATATCTAGGGTTGCATTGCAATTTCTAGCGCCGTGGAGCGTTTCCACGTACTCTTGAGGGCAATAGCGTCACGAGTATGGCTGTTCTTGAGATGTTTCCTACTTGGATGTCCACCTTCGCGCCTAGAATCCTTCTTCTTACTTCTAGTCTACCGAGGCTTGCAAAAACATACAGAGGACGTGGTTGATAGGGTAGCGATAATGTTAACACGGCAATATCTAGCGTCCAAAGCGCCTGGGGGGTGGCCAAGGCTATGATTCTGCCTTGCCGATATATGCAAGGGTTGTAGCGTGCGTATAGATCTACTAGCCTTACGCTCTGCTTTACACTGCAATCTTTAGCGTCGCAGAGCGGTCCAGTATGTTCCCTAACCTGATAAATGGCTCTATTACGGCTAATTGTGTTTTCCCTCTCTAGACTACAAATTAGAATTGGTTCATCGGTCCTTGAATAATAAACTGCAATATTCTTACTCTTTCTAATTTCCAGCCTTTCAACGAACTTCATGAGAATATATGCAACACTTCCAAGCTATCGTCAATGCTGGACACATCTTGCTGCGCAACCACCAAGGACTCGTGTCTCTTGCAATTAGGTAAGGAGATTCTAGTTGGCACTGGGGTTGCTGGCTAGTTCATCGCTCAGTCCGTGAAATTTACCAGTGCAAAGCTGAAAATAATTTGTTTGCGATCGTTGGAAGCAAATGAGGGGTCGCCGGCAAAGCGTCCCACGATAAGGCAACTGGTGGGCTGGTTCGCATCTGCACCGCAATTTCTAGCGTCCTCCTGCCTTCCGGTAGCAGGGTGGCAGTATTAGCGAGAACTCGGCCAGTCAACTACGAAGCACACTCGTTGCACTTTTTTGCACCACTAAGGCGATTAAAGAGGCTAGAACCGATAAAAGTTATGTGGTCTTTTTGTTTTAGAGGCCCAGTTTCAGAACCGAACAATGTCTGCGATGTTTGGGACTAATCTCTGAGAAACGATGCGCATGAGCATGAGCACTATAGGCGTTCTCTAAAGCGATAGCATGGGATTTTCGAAACGCAACTACAAGTGGAATGGCTTGAACTTGGTGCGTAGATTCTGAAACGTGGTCGTGAGTTGACAAGAGTGCATGTTATCAGATTTAACATTATTTTCCAGTCTCGTTCCAGGCATCACGAGACTGCTTAGCTTTGTGCCTGGCTTTCCCATCAGAAGGGTTCACAAATGGTGAAAGGCATTGTCCAATGTTTTTTTGGGTACATAGAATGGCAGCTGGCCGTTCATGAACGATATCATGTTTTGAAAGGATTCCCCTGTAATGATATGCGGCATCGTGAACAAAAGACAGTCTTTCAAGTCGATACCTTTGCTAAACACAATGCAACACTCAAATCAGATTGACTGCTAGTGTATCCTAGGCGCTCATTAATTATTCAGACAAGGTAGATATGCTCCCTTTGATTTCTCAACGCACCATGACTGGCCATCGCTTTACCGTGCATCATGCCATGCACATATGCTTCACCAATGGCGGTGATTTCCCGCACTGCAACCCCTCTATCATCGATATAACCTGGATTTGTCTGTACAAGGATGAAGGGCACTCTTGTTCCAGGGAAAAGGAATATGAAGTCGCCCTTCTTTGTCGATGTTGGGCCAAGGCCATGGAACTTATGGCGCGCAACAAACAATCGTTTGCGATCATATGCGCGATCAAATGTCAACCCAAATCAGGACCCAGGATAGCCAGAAAGGGTATCACTGATTTTTCTTTTCTTCTTTGCCTCAGCACTCTCAACTGCAAAGTGAATGTACATTACATGTTTTCCGCATTCAGACGGTACAAATATTGTATTTTGAGTGGGAGCTCAATGCCATTCCGGAGTACGAAAGAAGCGTCAGTTTCCGATGAAGAGGGCGTATGGCTCCTTGACTGAGATAGATTGTCTAGGTCAAGCTCCGTGCATGATTGCAACTCTAGAACCCACAAGACTGTACGAACATGTGCGAATTTTTTTCGCCCAGCCCAATGTCCATTGGCGAATGGATACGAGCTTGTAAGAATGGGTGTTATACAGTTTTTTGATCTGGTGGTCCTTCTCAAATATTCTTCGGCCTGCTCCAGAGATTCATTGAGGGAAGGGGGCTCTCTACTTCCTTTTCGGCTCTTTTGTAATCCGTAGCCTGCTCCATAGCCTGCCTAACAGCCTGCTCAATAGATAGCTTCGATGACCTATTCGATCTCCTGCTTAATAGATCTGCTTGTAATGGTACGGTTTAAGCGCAAGAACAAGGAATCAAGGCTGCCATTAGTATACAGCTCTTGCATCCACCTTTCTGCTCTCGCCCGTGCGTCTCTCACCCCATTCACGGTCGTCACTTCTCCAAAAATCTCAGTGCTATCATACTGAACTCATCTGGCTTCAATAGTGCCTTCACAACAACTTTGCCAACATCTTCGCAAGCTATCCACTTTTGTTTCGCCTCTCCAAGCACAGCTCTCATTGCACTTAAGAAAAAGACACGTGCCACGCCTAACTGAGGAATCAGGTCTATAAAACCTGCAGGCTTTACCACCATCCATGATATGTTAGACTTGCGGAGGTACTGCTCGATGTGGAATTTCGGGTGGAACTGCTCAATTTCTGCGTCCTCGAGACCGGAAACCGAGGACTATACGACGTGCTTGACACATGCTCGATGATTAGCGCTTTATATTCCAAAATGTAAAAATTACACGAGCTTACTTGATCTCTTTGCAGCGTTCCATAAAATTCTTGCCTTGCTGGATCTCCCCTTGTACATACCCTGGCTGCGAAAACCTGTTAGGAGATATGCCGCATCGCAGCCTCTTAGCGCTGCTTCTAAAGATGCACCATTCCTAAGATCAGCTTTCAAAACTTCATTATTTTAGTGTCTCAATGATTTTGCTGCTGACGACTATGGAATTCTCGTCATGGCACGAATTCTGACATTAGAATGGTTGGCAGTACTTAATGCTTGGATGACACTTCAACCCTTTTGGCCAGGTGCACCGACGAGTAGAATTGTTAGCATTTCCTTGAAGTAGATTGGGTGCGGGTGCATATGTCACGCCATGCCATGTCATGCCTATCCTAAAGCCTGTCCTGTCACAGCGCTAAGGTTCCGTGTCAGACATGGGGATTGGTCAGGAACTGCCGAAGTGTGAGGATGGCTTTACGTTCGCCTAAAAGCCTTAAAGTGCACGTCTCACGGAAACTATCGTCTGTCTTCCGGCATTGAAGGCATTTTTGATTTGAAGTATATGCCGTTGCTTTTATAGCTTTGGCCTCTTCTACAATAGACAGTAGCGTTGCTGCCTCGATAATGGCCATACTAGAACCATAAGAGTGACGAGTCTTCCACGCAGCACGCATTGCATGTTCAACACTGTGCATTTTGCAGTGTGCATAAAATTTCAAATCCAAGTATAAGAGTTAACAAAGCTGCAGACATATTTTTACTTAGCTCAAACGTTGGTGTAGCAGTGGGCTGATTGAATCTGTGGGATTGTTAGAGGCTGCCTCAGACGTTCTTCGTGACCACTCTTGAGGTTACATAGTATTCCTAGTTCCCAGTATGTGATTGCTATACCGAGGCAGCAGCCGGATTACGAAGTGCAATCTTTCACCCTGCGATTATTTGATTGGAGGAGTTTACGGAACTTTTCCGCATCTTATATTGTTTGGTCAAGGCGGTCGGAATCGGAACATGTCTCCAACCTGAAGCACTAGCTATAAACAAAAGAAAAGAGTGCGGTCACTAGTCGTGCAATGCTGCCTATCTACTTCTCTTTTTGATTTTACAATGCCTTTCAATCTATCTTCGATTGTGCCTGCTGACTCAGTGGCCTACGTAAACGGCTCTGTTTACACTATTGACACATCGAACCCGTGGGCATCTGGCTTCATTGTCTCACCTGATGGCATATTTACGCACGTTGGTAGCACGGAAGAAGTGGCTTTAGTTGCCAAACGCTCCCAGATTATAATTGTCGACCTCAAGGGCAACTTCACAATGCCTGGGATTCACGACGCACACGCGCATCTTATGGGCTCTGGTCTTGCTCTTATCTCGGGCGTAGACATCGGATCAAATGTAACAAGCTTGAACATTGCCGATAGGGTAAAGGAGGGAGAGTGCGCCTGCGAGTACATTAATGCGTACCAGAATTGGATTCTTGCCGGCACATATACCAGCGAAGGGTTTCCGAACAACACTGTGGATCGTCAGTACCTAGATGGAGTTTTCCCTGATAGACCAGTTGCTATAGGTGGTGGTGCAGGCCATGGCGCCCTCCTTAATACAGCTGCTTTAGAGTTGGCAGGCTACGATGTTGATAAAGAACCTGATACACAAGGATCTATCTTTCTCAGACGACAAGATGGAAGCTTGACAGGCGAATTAGGGGAAACCGCCATGAATAAGTTTGGAGTCGCGCTTCCAAGCCCTGGTACTCCTCATATTAAACGTGCTCTACGGCGTGCAATACGATCACAACACCAAGTCGGCATCACAAGCACTCAGGAATCATCAGCGAATACAGTGTTATTGCACGCGCTCAGCGAAATGGAACAAGAAGGCACTGTGAACCTTGATATATATACACATATCGTGTATGGGCCGGAGTGGGTATCACGTGAAAGAAAAGAAGATTCAGTTCGTCTGCTCGAGGCTGCGGAGCAGTTCAAGAGTAAGCACGTCCATACAAATTTCGTCAAAATTATCTTGGATGGAGTTCCGATTCCGCCGTTCCTCTCACACGCACCACTCGATGCGAACGGCAACATCAACAAGACACATATCCAGGTTCTGGATGTTGCCGAAGCGGTTGCTGAGTACGATAGGCGAGGGATGACAGTAAAGATACACTGTACGGGTCACGGAGCAACAAGGATGGCACTTGACGCGATTGAAGAGGCTAGGAAAATAAACCCTGGCGGTCCCAGGCACGAAATTGCGCACAATAGTGGGGTCAGTGAGGGTAAGTATTTTAGGTGATTCATGTGGAATATTTAAGGCTGACATGTTTAAAGAGGACTATAGTCGATATGCGAAGCTTAACGTGACAGCTGAGATGAGTCCTGCCTTCTTTTTTGGGAGTGACTTCGAAAAAAACAGCAATGGGCTCGCAGACTGGAATTTTGCTAAGATGCGGTCATCGAATGCGCACATCACTATTGGGACAGACTGGGGCGCCGCACCCACTCCAAATATTCTGGATTTTATAGGTAACATCCTAGAGGAGCTTGGCGATGGCTCGGTTGAAAGAGGAGCCGAGATCGCATGCGAGATACTTACTCTGAATGGAGCGCGAGCCGTAGGAAGAGATGCAGATGTTGGAAGCATCGAGGTTGGTAAGAAAGCAAATTTTATCGTGGTCGATCGAGACCTTAGTCAGGGCAAGTTCGCAGGAGCAAAGGTGTTGAGGACGTATTTTGAAGGAGAAAAGGTCTGGGATGCTGCACAGTTGTAAATAGCTCATTTTGCACGAATAAGTTTTACCGAGTATAGGTAGCATTAAGAATCCTTTAAATAATATTTATTGTTTTGAAACCAAAACACTTTATTCATACTATATATTTTACTTCTAAAGGTTATAGTTATTATATATCCGCGTATTGGTCTATAAGCAGAACTTAAGAGTTAGTTTACTAGTAAACTATAGTTACTCGATTTTATATTTTGAATTAAAGCTAATGTTCTGGAGTATTTTTTTAGAGATATACAAGTGGAGCTATATAAAGGATTAATTTTAGTAAGGAAGTAGCCGACTTCTATATTGGCTAGCTTGAATATACAGATAAGTAGGGGTAAGACTGATACCAACAACCCTTGGTGTATCGTGCGATAGGGTGCGATTGGAGCTCTCCTGCAGTTCTTTGAATTTCGGAACTTACCTGTTGTTAGAAGGAAACAACCATGCAGGCCACGTATTGCGCACACAGAAACAAGGTACTATTGGCTGCGTGAACAGTACCGAAATTGTCTGTATTATATCGCCATTCTACTAAATCTTCCAGGCATAGCTTGATGCATTCAGTCTCGTGCTACAGAATTCACGGAAGTATCAACTCTGCTATTTGCAAGACCGTGTCCTCCCATAGCTCTACAGATAACGGCCTAATATATTTGTTCGAGCTACCATCATGGCCAAATGTAGAAGGTGCCAAAAGCAGGGACGTGTCCGACTGGCAAGCCTGTGTCATCGGCTGCTGCTACGAGCATACACCATGGAGATCGTGTTCTGCAGAACTAGAGTGATTGCATTTTTGACAAAAATAGTAAGAGCCTATGACCAGAGAGTATATGCGTCGTCACTCCAGCAGCTCCCAAGCTCCGGTCACTCAACAACAAACAACAGCACTATTCAAAATCAAGCGCAGTCTTAACCTCTCATCGTAATCACCTTTCTATCACTACTAGAATATCCATCCACCTTCCAACATGAGCAGCTGGGATGATTAGGTAGAAACCGACAGCTCGGACTCACAACCTGTTTTCTCTTCAGGCGATGAAGCAGAGATAAGAAGAGGGTATGCTGTGGAAATACATTTTCAAGATGCCGACTAACTCTCAAAATAGCTCTCAGCAAAGCGCCAACACCACGAGCACTACAGATGATGCATACCCCAAAACACGCAAGGGCAAACAGAACGAACCATTGGAGCTTGGCCGTGAATTGACACCCGAAGATGTGAAACAAAAAGCGTATGTTTTCTTCTCTTGCTCAAATCCCTACTAGCTTACCATCTCACAGATCTGATCCCGCACTCCACCAATCCAGCATAACTTCTGGTTTCTCTTATATGACAACGTCCACAATCTTAGACGGCAAACCACCCCCTCCTCCGCCAGCACCTGTTCACCAATCCGCTTTTCCCAATTCATTTCCTCATGAGCGTGGCCACGGCCGCTTCTCTTCCCCTCGCGCCCCCGATCTACCAGACCTGCATACTCCCGGCTCTGAGCGACATCCCAACGTGCGCAACCCCGTGTCTGACCTGTGGACCGATGATGCATACGAGAAGCCTGAGGCGACTCGCGTGACAAAGATGAGCGAGATAGAAGCAAGGTTGAACCGCTGGAGGTGCAAGTGCGGCGTATTCAATGACACAGACAAGGATACTTGTAGAGGCTGCAAGGCCCCGCTGGGAACGCCCAAGTACGATTTCAACGCCCAACGCCCAGGGGAGGAGGGTATGAGGGGGAATGCGGCGCGGGATGAGGAGCGTGGTCGGAGCTTGACGAGGCCTGGATTCTATAGCAGACAGAGCACAGGGCTGGACGGAGCGGCAGATGATGAGAGGGAGGAGTTTACAAAGAAGAAGAAAACGGTCAGAAAGGTGCCCGAGTTTGCTGAGGAGGCATAAGGATGTATAAGACTATCGGGAAGGACATGGAACGGTTTGGTCATAACTAGTCTCGGTTTTGTCAACATTGAGGCGCTAGGAAGACGTTTTCTCCTATGGGGTTTGTCCTGTTGAGAGACTGAACAGCAGTGACAGGCAAGTCTAGTCCATTTTAAAAGCTCAATTGTATACGTGGTATGCTAGCCACTTCATAGATCAGTGTCAAGCGTCAGTATTTCGCGTAAATACTATAGCGTACAACACCTTTGATTTCCTGCAACTTGCTCTACCAAGTTCCAAACCACCACACTAATCCTCCAAGTCCCACCGTAACCCCGATATGCCACGCCACGCCCCAAGCCATGGCGAACAAAAACTTTGGACTGAACACCGTCCAGATAAAAAGATGCTGTCTCAGGGCAGTACACCCCGCCATGACACTGGCCAGCATGACACCCGTCCATAGTGTTAACAACGCCACATGTCTCGTCCACTCTCTTCCGTCTCTTCTCGCCTCCCTCTTCACCTCCTCTTTCCTTGCCATCTCATTGAGATACTCGCGTTCCTTGACGACCCAGTCTGCGACATGGAGTTCGTCAGTATTGATGTAGCGTTGTGTTGTGCCATGGGAGCCTAGAAGTAGAATAGCGGCGAGAGACCAGTACACGGGACCTGCCCAGTTCGACAAGAAGACCAGGGCGCCCACAGCAGTGATGTTGTAGCCGGAGATGCCGTTGTATGAGTTTGAAAGATCGATGGAGGAGATCGCGTTGCTGTTGCCGAGGGCAAAGAAGGAGGACTGTGTAAGAAGGAGGGTGGTGAGAGTGACTGCAGTTGGGGAGAGGTCAAGCAGAGCTATGAGATGTGAGTAGAGTTCAGCATTTGAGAAGAAAGAGAGCCTACAAAGAAAGACGAATTGTAATCTGAAAAGAAGGTAGACGGGTATATTTTGTGCCTTTGTTTGCGTGATGAGGAAGAGCGTTGTCAGGTCGAAAAAGGCTACCGCGAGAGCTACATGCAGTCAGTCATCGGCTTTCTAGTGTCCAAAGGAATGCGATACTTACAACCATTACCTTCCTGCTTCGTCTTCGCCCTCCTCTTAGATCGCTGCAGCTCCGTAAACGTGATCCAAATGCCACTCAAAGCAATACCACCGAACACCATCTGAGCAAGACCGACAAGATCTAACATCTCTATTGCATCCATCATGTTCCCTCCGATACCTTTCGTCAGCTCGGGAGCATCTTTTGCCGTGAACGCAAGTTTGAAGACAAAAGCGGTTCCTACAAGAGGTAATACGGCAATCGTACCAGCCATGCGATTCTGGCCCGTAGACTCGATCTCAACATCGCGTAAGCTTTGTTCGCTATCGAATGTAGCAATTGATCGAGCGACATGCCTCGCAATTCGGATAGTGATATCCATATACGTAGCGCCAATCAACGCCCACAGAACGAAGGAGCTATTGCCATGGAAGATGCCACTGTTGACAATATCATCGGCTCCTGCATACTTCTGCCCTGTTTGGTTCCATCTTCTGATCACCCGGTGTACGACTAAGGCCATGATGGCAGGGTGGATCATCCACTTGCTGTACCACTCCTTGCGCATGTTGCTGAGAAAGAGTAAGATGAACCAACCTGATGTCGCCCAATACCAAAAGTTGTGCTCTTCTTCCACGTATGACGAGGCGAACATGAGCACGACATACAGCGCCAGGATGAGTGTGTAGTAGATGCCCGCGGACGATAAAGGTCGAAATGAAGGGAGTGTGACGTAGCTCAAACCGCAAATGAGAATAGCTAGAGCTGTTCCTATGAACAGACGGGAAACATTGTACGTCGAGGCTGTGCCGGACATCGTCTCTTGAGCTTCGTGCATGAACTAAAAGTCGTCAG
This sequence comes from Pyrenochaeta sp. MPI-SDFR-AT-0127, assembly GCA_020747015.1. Classification (NCBI taxonomy): domain Eukaryota; kingdom Fungi; phylum Ascomycota; class Dothideomycetes; order Pleosporales; family Cucurbitariaceae; genus Pyrenochaeta; species Pyrenochaeta sp. MPI-SDFR-AT-0127. The sequence continues at coordinate 104,853 of JAGTJM010000082.1, read as the reverse complement.
AATACGCTGGATTGCAGGATACTTGTGCCTTGTGTATATGTTGTACAGTGGGCAACGTACTTTGTATATGTGTTGAGCCTCATCGCCGTTTCCGATTGAGTTCACAACTCGCTGCCAGAGGCAGGCCAGATTTTGACCATCAGATAGATGCGTTTCCTATTGCTCATTAGCACTGTTTCAGCAACATATCAATTTTGATACTCACATCTGGCGAAAAGCACTCGAGGCCCATCTCCTTAGTCTCCAATACCTTTTCGTCGAATCTCAAGCTGGTATAAGTCGCTTCTACAATCTTCTTGATCTGCTTCGCATTGCGATACAACAGCTGAGTGCGATCCGAAGCTGTACCAGTTAGTCTCCACACCAAAACAGGCATTTAGCACACTCACTCTTGTCCCAGAACCCAAGGAAGTCCAACAAGAACACTCCCAAATTATTCTTTGGCACCGGGAACCCAAGCAACCCAGCAAGTGTGGGTGCAATATCGCTTTGCTCGATCATCCTATAGTATTCAAATTCGTTGCCATTGATCGGCTTGATTGGGCTTTCCTTTATAGATTGTTGAGTGACCTTGGAGAGCTTCGGGCTCATGAACACTAGCGCCGGAGATGTTTCGCCTGGGGATGATCCACCGTGATTACCACCATCGTTCATGCCGTGGTCACCACAAAGGACGAAGAGAGTATTGGTTAAGTGGTCTTCGTTCTCGATGGCGGAGTAAATTGTGCGGACCATGTCATCCATCTCTTTTTGTTTCGGTATCATGTTGGGACTACAATCTTTAGCATCGGCACATACAAGAGTGTAGGGTTGCTTTAGAAAGCCGGGTCAATACCTCTTAGGACCAGCCTTATGCCCAATATGGTCCAGACCCAGATAATGCAATATCATAGCATTCCAGTCACTGTTCAGCAACTCGCTGGGGACATGTCTCGTCACATTATTATCAACCTCCGTGAAGTCCTGCGTATGAAAATCAACATTGTATTGCTCCTATGTACATCGAGACGATAGGTACTGACCGAAACAAAGAAACTGCTTGTCCCGTCCGCACGCTCAAAGAAGTCTGGAAAGAGCTTCAACCACGTATCATCGCCGTACATGACCAGCTTGCCGGTGCCACTCTCAAATTGCTTTGCTTTAACTTGCGCAAGCCATGTGTCCTGTGTTGCAAGCGTGGACGTAGTGTCTGATTCGGCAAAGTTCAAAATGACGTCTACGAAAGAAGGAATGGAGCCTGTCGTAATGGCTTTGACGCGGGGCATCGTAATGGTGGGAGACGTCGCATGAGCTGTGAAGGGTAGGGCAGTGCCGTCGCGAATTAGACTGAATGATGATTAGCTCCAGCAGAAAGGGTCAAAGCCGATAATGAGAGTCACAACTAACCTCTGCACAAAGCTCATCCCACTCTCCTCACCGAAGACGAAGTCGCTCCTCAGCGCATCGACTACCATGAACACCACCTTGTCAAATGGCGCTGCTGGTGTCTTCTGCCACTCTTCTCCCAGAACATGATTCCATCCTAGTTCTTCATACTCCGCCAGCCCTGGCATAAACGGCTTATATGGAAAGAAGCCAGTCGCAAAGACGATGATCGCGACTGGGACCAGCAGATTCGCGAGTGCAAGGAGAATAGTTCGGGGCGCCATTGTGCCTGAAGACCTGTTGATTAGTTCAAAAGAGGGACTTCACTCTATACAGAATTTCATCGCGAGCGGCATCAGGTAATTGAAAAGAATCGAGATGAGCCATCAAGGTGTCGTTCGGAGACGCGACGTTGAAGCATCTCCCCAAACCCAGGGTCCAAGCTCTAGTCCCAAACCCACTTAGTCGGGACGCCAAAAAGGTAGCCAATGACATCACTACGCTCGACCTCACCTCCGCAATTTAGCTCGGCTGTCGCATTCACACCCATGTTCCGAATGCCATTGAAGCTCGTGAAGACTCCAGTCACCAGTTTTGTCGGTTTACAGACGCGTAAACTCTTCTCTACACAAACGCCAGGACCGCGACTCGTTCCAAGCGCACAGGAAAGCAAGAGCGGTATCGAAGGACAGCTAGGCGTGTACCTGCAGCAACAATATCCTCTCAGACAGGGTCCTAGCAATCAAATTCGTAGAAGTCGTGCCTGCTACAACGAGAACATGGCTTTCCTCCTTCCAGGCCTCCGTGGCACCCTCCTTCTCACCACCCCGCTCATACTCTCCACACCCTTGCTGGCCCACCAGTTCAGACACCGCCAGCACATTCGCTGTGATGGGCCAGACCCATTGACCAAGATCACCAACGACCTGACGCGAAATTACGCCTCAGAAGCGCAAACACCCATAATCACGCAATCTGGCGCGGTGAATCCTAGAGCGATACGTCAGGTCAGCATGGGCAGTATATTAGGGGTGATTGGTGGTTTGGGCATCAGCGTGTTTAGCAAGCCGTTGGCTATCTTAATTGGACTTGGCATTTTCGTTGTGCAGGTGAGTCATTATTCTATTTCTTTCTGAAGAGCATGTTACAGGCGAACCTGGATGACTGATTCAATCATGGGTCGTCGATCGTGATATACTCACACGCCTATCTACGGGTCTATGCAATTGCATGCTTGCACTCAGCTATGCTCAGAGGGAAAACACGGGAAAATGCTAAAGACACGATGAAGACATAGCTAATAACGTATAGTTCGTCGAGTCGCGAGGTATCCACATCGTTCCGTATTCGTTCTTGCAACGACGATTCAAGTCAACTAATGTACGATCTCTGGTACGAGATAATGTAGCCTTCAAACTGTCCTTCGGGTTGACGTTTGCATTGGCTGCATTTGCCGAGTTTTAACTATGACGAGAATGTCCTAGTGTTGTTGAGGAGTGAGGGAACGATGATGTAAAACTACTCTACGACTTGCCCCTTGTTCTACTGGGGGATGCCATGAGCAAAGCGGTGGCCCGGGTGCATCGTAGGGGGCTGCAGTTGCATCTGCAATTGCTTGCAACTTTGCCAGAAAGCCTTCACTGTCTCCTTGAAAGCTGTCGAGCTTTTTGCGCTCCTGTACATACGTTAGAATCCTGAAACTGATGGCAGAAGAATGTATAGCCCATACCTCGTCATGCTCTCAATGAACTTTCGCACCATATCCTGAACACCGGGATCCTGCTGGAAGTGTTGTAGGAGTGGTTGCTCTCCTAGCGAAGTCGCGATATATGACCTCGCGTTCTTGTCTGCTTTAATCAAGGCACGTAGCGGTACAACAATGTGCTCCAAGCTGGTGTAATCGACCTCTCCACATATGTTCGAGATTAAACTAAACGCGACTGCCGGCCCGAAGTGATTGACTATGTCTTGAGCTGTTGACTGATGCTGACTGTGCGTGTTTCCTGCAATTTCGAATATATCTTTCCAAAGCTTGGCTGCCGCGCGCTTTGGCAGCACCTCGGGCGACTTTATCGACTCGACAGTGAACCCAAACATACCCGAGAGGTCCTCTGGAGATTCTTGTGTCAGTATCCGAGGATTGGTGTTGATGAAGTTTTGGATCAACTCGATGCATCCGACCGCGATTTCTGGATCATTTCGTGGATGCTGCAAAGCATGCATAATGCTTAAATCATGTTGCAGAAGACGTTGAGCCTGCACTGTAAAACCTTCCGGAAGGTTATGCTTGTGAGAGGAGATCCAGCAGCATGCTGTATCAAGCACGTACGGTAGCCTTGGGGTTTGTATAGTGGTTTTGACAATAAAATCGACTGCAGCAGACGGGGGAAGAACAAATGGTCCAGGTATGGTCTCTTTAAAACCAGTGCGGAGAACACTGCACGCCGCTTCAATTACTTCTCCATTTGCCGGGAACACCTGGGTCAGGTAATTGACAAAGTTGATGACTTGATTTTGGATCTCTTTGCCAGCGCCTTGGAGCCAAAACGTTGAATGTTGCTCGTCGGTTTCCAAATCCACAACTTCCTCATCCAGCGCTTGCAGAGCTCTTCCAATGCTTGATAGACACTTCAGGGTGGTCAGTGCGAGTACTTGCCCTTGCTCTGGGTCCTTTCCTTCCTTGGTGACAGTGATTGCTTGCATGGCATCCTGTGCGACGTATTGAAAGAGTTGGCGGACGCCGGTGAGCTGCTTCTCTTCCGTCTCCAAAGCTTGGACGATGGCAGCGATGCCTTTAAGCACCATGCTCTTTGTGAACTCTTCAGCCGTTGGGTAGGTGAGAAACTGCTCATACATATGAAAAAATGATGGGAGCTCCCCCGTCAAAGACCGTCTGCATTCAGAACAGAGCGATGCGAAAGACTTTGCTGCACTGTGCGCTGTTGCAGGGTGAGACAAGGCTGTAAGGAGGAATGGCAGCACTTGAGGTAAAAAGCGAGGATTCCGGAGGAAGAACTGGTTCAGGGCTGCGACTACTTCCACGACAGTTCTGCGAGTGATAGCAGGTATATCCTCGTTACCAGACACAGACGAGAATAGCGGCTGCTCAAATAGACGAACCAAGTGCTCATCGACTTTATCGGTGAACGTTTCCGCGATGGAGATCAACCCAAAAAGCCCTGCTTCGAGATTCAACCAGTTGCTTGCTTCAAGTCCACGCAGGGAAAAGTCAATGAACTGGTCAGTCAACACATCTCGGAGACACTCGTACGCTTCCAAGATGATATCTCGGACATCTACGCGGAAGACTTTGAAGGTCTTTTTAGAATCGGAATCCCAAGAATCTGTGACGTCGGAAGGAGGGTAAATGATCTTCTGTACCAGCTCAGAGATGGCCTGAAATACGCTTGCTTTTGCGTTATCCATCCAAGCGGGTAATTCATCGCCTTCCACGTACAAGAAAGTCTCTTCAGCAACAGAGCTCACGAAGTTGCTCCAAAATTCAAGGACAACAGGGGCGACTTCGTCCTCGACTCCCACTGGCTCAGGATACTTTAGAAGATCGTGTAAAAATGCTGTGTATATTATTAGGAATCCAGCCATTGCGGTCGAAGAAGAAATTGATGTGGATTTGCTTACACATGACTTGTTGGTGATGCAAGTTCTCTGGATCCTTGTACAAGACTCTAGAGTCGAGCAGGATCTGCCCATAAGCAACAATGATCCTGGCAAGCGAAACGGTTTCGGCATCAGAGTTTTTCAAGATTTCAAGCCCCCAAGGGCCTGCAATGGCAGACCAAAGCATTTCTCGGTGCTTTGCCTCAAAGAATGTGGGATAGTTCTCAAGCACCTCGGCCACAAGTTCCATGGCATCTTCGACATGGTATTCTAGGCAAGTCAAAGCAAGCTCATTGACCGACCGAAGATACTGGACCTTTTCTGGAACCTCCTTGAATTCAGATTGAGCGTAGAAGATCCATCCCTGAGCTGTTAGTATTCTGTTGTAAGTCGCACGGTTATACATACCGTGAAGCATTTCAAGGCCGCCATGCAGATTTTTTCTCCGAGTTGTACAGACTGAGCGTAGTCTAGGTCGTTGATCGGTATCGACAGCCACTTTATGCCACGCCCAAAAGATACATGAAGGAGCACTTCGATGCTCTCTGTGTTTGAGATCATGCGTTCGTGTGGTTTTCGACTACATATAATCAGTATTGCGTCAATAACCCTAACATGAGAGTCCTACTTAGGAAGGTTGGATAATTTCTTCGCCTCGTCTGCCAGATTCATGGAAAAGTCAAGTAGAACGAGAAGCTGGTCGTCAGATAACTGTGGAATGAGTTCCCATGTTGATGGATGGTTATCCAGAGCCTCATCTAGAATGGGCTGTTGCACAATGAAAGACACGGCAAGGCTCCTAATGCACTCAGTCCATCCCGAAATCGGCTTCGTGAAGTATTGCGCCAATGTCGAGCTCACTTTCCGGGTTGCAATAGATGACGTAGGTCGCGAGACAAGATGATGCTAAAAGAACTTTTCAGCCAAGTCATGGTGAGGTTCGGGAAAACATACTATTAGAGTTGACAGCAATTGTTCAGAATGCTCTTCAGTCAGTTCGGATCTGTAGATTAATTAGAAATATATCGGACAATTCATTTCTAAAGGCTACTCACGAGTCGGCGTTGAGTTTCACGGTCAATGTGAGAGCTCCGAAAAACCGAACCTGCTCATCATCGCTTTTGAGCAGAGCATCTCCAATTTCCCACCCCTGAGGTGAGCGCTGTAAAACTCGAAGTGTGGCTTCTGTTTGCGAGATCTTCTTTCCTTGCCCTGGCTCGTACAATGACTTGACCAAGCGTTCAATCTCCTCGTAACCTAAGGGAAACGCCTGCGGCGGTTGAGCTGTGCTATTCGTCATTATGTACAGCCCTCAAACACCAATTACGTTCTTCTAAACTGAGGCGGTCAGTGGTTGCACGGGGTAGGGTGGTAATTTTGATGTGTTGATGCAAGATCCTGTCACAGCCAAGTCGCCCTCTAGCGTCATGTGGATGGGCTAGGCAGTAATATTGACAGCGTGAAAGAAGCAAAGTAATATTATTGACCGGAAAGGACCAAAGAAAGCGTGATCAAAGACAGTAGAGTGAGAAGACAAAAGATGCATCCAATGACTTACAAACAGGTTTTGTTAGCAGCCGTGGAACGATCACGCTGCGTCTGCAGAATCACGCCGGAGTAGTCTCAGAATTTGGGCTCGGTGTGATTAAGGGTCGATTTCTCCGTAACCAGAGTGTAGAAAGCCAGGATCTACGTCCCTGTGCCCGATCTATTGTGGTGTTGCTGATCTGCGTTTACCTGCGCAGGCGGTTGGTCAGTCTCGAGCGCAATCCGCCACAACGCAATCCCATGTTTCGCAAGTCTTTGTATTTCCTAGGCTGAGCAATTCAAGGATCCGCAATGTCGCCGCAAAGACTGTGCGAAGAGGGATTGCTCGATGTCCTTGGCAAGGCTGAGGCTGATCGTTGTTCGGATATGGCGCTTAGTCCGCGGAAATTGGGTGTTGCGTGGGTGAGCTTCGAGCAAGCTGCATGCCATAGGCGGGGTGTCTTGCATGTACCGACCGTAGGCGCGAACCAACCCTTATGTTCCTCCCGCGCTGCCTCTTGCGCACCCATGCGACAGCTGCAGCCTATGTAGCCGTCAAACACCCGTATCCCGCCGCCAGAGCACTACACGTCTCTGCTACCCTTCGTGCTATCGACATGGCCAAGGTCAACACCACCGAGCGGCTTGCGGAGCTCCGCAAGCTCATGAAGGAGCGAAATGTCGACGTCTACAGTACACACGTCCCGTACAATCAACAAAGTACAACCAGCTAACAAAGGTCAGTGGTTCCGTCCGAGGACAGCCATCAGAGCGAGTACATTGCGCCCTGTGACGCCCGACGAGGTCAGTTGCTCCCCAGCTCTCTATCGCTGCACACCTATTGATACCTCGCAGCATACATCAGCGGTTTCACAGGTTCAGCTGGCTATGCTGTAATTACCCATGAGAAGGCCGCCCTCTCCACCGACGGACGGTACTTTAATCAGGCGGAGAAGCAGCTGGATGACAATTGGGAGTTGCTAAAGCAAGGCATACAAGATGTCCCTACAATTCAGGAATGGACGGCGGACCAGGCTGAAGGTGGCAAGGTCGTTGGCGTAGATCCTGGTGTAGTCACAGCAGCGGATGCCCGTAAGCTCGCCGAGAAGATCAAGAAGAAGGGCGGAGAATATAAGGCTGTTGACGAGAACCTCATCGACCTGGTGTGGGGAGACAAAAGACCTGCACCTCCAAGCGAGAAGGTCATCGTACAGCCCGTTAAGTATTCGGGCAAGAGCTTCGATGACAAGATTGAGGATCTACGCAAAGAGCTCGAGAAGAAGAAAAGCTTGGGTTTCGTCGTCTCGATGCTTGACGAGATAGCCTGGCTTTTCAATCTTCGTGGCAACGAGTATGAATCTTCAATTAATTGACTGGATTTTGACTAACAACAAACAGTATTCCATATAACCCAGTCTTCTTCGCCTATGCTGTTGTCACACCGACAACTGTGACACTCTACGTCGACGAAAGCAAACTGCCCGAGGATGTCAAGAACCACCTGGGCGACAAGGTCACGATACGACCATATGGCGCCATATTCGAAGATGTGACAGCATTGAGCAAAGAAACTTTCGAGGCAAGCGAGAAGACGGACGTACAGAAGAAGTTCTTGACTTCAACTAAAGCATCATGGGCCCTCAACAAGGCTCTTGGAGGGGAGGACAAGGTCGAGGAGCTGCGCAGCCCAGTTGGGGATGCCAAAGCGGTGAAGAATGAAGTGGAGCTAGAAGGCATGCGGCAATGCCACATTCGTGATGGAGCCGCTTTGACCGAGTATTTTGCCTGGCTCGAAGACCAGTTGATTCGCCAAAACGCGATACTCGACGAAGTAGACGGCGCTGACAAGCTAGAAGCGATTCGTAAAAAGCACGATAAATTCATGGGACTCTCCTTCGACACAATATCATCGACTGGCGCCAACGCTGCTGTTATCCACTACAAACCCGAAAAGGGCGAATGTGCAATCATCGATCCTAAAGCGATATATCTCTGCGACTCTGGTGCACAATACCATGACGGTACCACAGACACGACACGGACGTTGCATTTCACGGAGCCAACAGAGATGGAACGCAAGGCTTACACATTGGTCCTCAAGGGCAACATTGCTCTCGAGCGCGTCAAGTTTCCTAAAGGTACCACAGGGTTTGCACTGGATGCATTAGCTCGCCAGTTCCTTTGGGCCGAAGGTCTAGACTATCGTCACGGTACTGGACATGGTGTTGGGTCTTTTCTAAACGTCCACGAAGGTCCCATTGGAATCGGCACCCGCGTCCAATATTCTGAGGTTTCGTTAGCGGTCGGTAACGTGGTGTCTGACGAGCCCGGATACTATGAGGACGGCAAATTCGGGATACGCATCGAGAACATGGTCATGGTCAGGGAAGTGGAGACAAAGCACAAATTTGGGGACAAGCCTTACCTTGGATTCGAGCATGTCACCTTGACGCCTCACTGCAGGAATCTGGTCGATATGAATCTGCTCACTGAAGACGAAAAGAACTTCATCAACGATTACCACAAGGAGGTGTTCGAGAAGACAAGCAGTTACTTCAAAGATGACTCTCTCACTCTGGACTGGCTAAAGCGTGAGACCGCACCGTATTAAAGAGAAGATCTGCTCAAGTGTCATCGATGAGCATTGGATTTGTTTGTCGCTTTTCGGCATAGTAAGTTAGGAGTTGGCATTGCATTGGCAGCCTTCAGCATTCCACTTGGCGTTCCAGAGCACGTGCCTTTGGTCTCCGCTATCGCAATATCATCGAATCAAGTCCACCTGTTACCCAGGTACAATTACTGCATCCGGCAACTGCAAGAAGGGTGATTCCATATCTACTGACTCAGCACGGCAATTCACGGCCTACGCTCACCAGTTTGCGTGTGTGATTGGCGCTTATGCATCGAATGTGTCAAAGGGCGCATAGCGGGGTCCAGAGCACCATGGATGGTGAGCATGGCGGGGCAGCAGCGGCGCGCTCTCCGGCGGGATGAGGGAATTCGTCGCGAAGCAAAAAAATATTTGGCGATGCCGCTGGTGCATGTGCAGGTAATACATTTTTTGAGTCACGCTTAACCGTCTTCTTCCATCTTGTCACTCACGCTATAACTCTCGCATCTCTCCTACCCATAAACAACACCCAGCCCGTCCGTCCCAAATATTCTCCTACATTTTGCCCTGTCTCAATTGACGAACAGAAAAGACCAGAACCTTCAAACCACACAATGGCAACCGAGCTCCCTACTACCAACGGCCACAGCGCCCAGGATGGCGAGACGACATTCGCTGTCAAGGCGGGGTTGGCGAGGATGTTGAAGGGTGGTGTCATTATGGATGTTGTCAATGCTGAGCAAGTGAGTCTTGTCTCCAGTCTTGTGCTATGCTTCCGGAAGCAATAGCTTACATGAATATAGGCACGCATAGCAGAAGAGGCTGGCGCATCGGCTGTCATGGCTCTCGAGCGAGTACCTGCAGATATCCGAGTCCAAGGTGGCGTGGCGAGGATGAGTGACCCCAAGATGATCAAGGAGATTATGGACACAGTTACCATTCCCGTGATGGCGAAAGCACGAATTGGACACTTTGTTGAGTGCCAGGTACGCTCCCTCCACGATCCTTCCGCATCACCATGTCTTCATGTTTTCATGTCTTCATACACAAGCACGTTCCTACTGGCATGACCGTGTTGCAACTCGAGCTGATCGCCAATTCGTATAGATCCTCGAAGCTCTCGGCGTAGATTACATCGACGAATCCGAAGTCCTTACCCCCGCCGATGCAATTTACCATGTGTCCAAGCACCCCTTCCGCGTTCCCTTCGTATGCGGCTGCCGCGGTCTCGGAGAGGCCCTTCGTCGCATCTCTGAAGGTGCCGCCATGATCCGCACAAAGGGTGAAGCAGGAACCGGTGACGTTATTGAGGCCGTACGCCATATGAGGACTGTCAACTCTGAGATTGCAAAGGCAAAGGGCATGTCAGAGGAGGAGCTACGCGTGTATGCGAAGGAATTGCAGGTCGATTTTGCGCTACTTAAGGAGACCGCCAAGTTGGGACGCCTGCCCGTGGTCAACTTCGCAGCAGGAGGTGTCGCAACTCCGGCTGATGCCGCACTCATGATGCAGCTTGGCTGCGATGGTGTCTTTGTCGGCTCCGGCATCTTCAAGTCTGGAGACGCCGCAAAGCGTGCAAAGGCCATTGTCCAAGCTGTCACACATTACAAGGACCCCAAGGTGCTCATGGAGGTCAGCATGGACTTGGGCGAGGCCATGGTCGGCATCAACTGCAGCACAATGGGCGAGGAGGAGAAGCTCGCAAAGCGTGGCTGGTAGAGAGTAAGCGCCTTGGGCATGACAAGGAGGAAATAGGAAGCAGAAAGGAAAAGTCGACAAAGGAGGCCTTTTCTGATTCAAACATATGACACAGGCGTTTAAGGAGCTTCCAAGCATTCAACACCACCCCAACTAGCCAGAGTAACTCTTGTACGTAGGAATAAGCCGTATATAAGTTGGTTAGGCGCGACATCTCAATATGAGCCTAGTAGTGCACAACAATTTCGATATAACTGCTCAGATACTGCTCAATCACACAATTTCTCATAAACCTTTTGTTGAGCTTGGAATACAGCCATCCAGCTACATAATTGTGGACTCATGTATGAGAAGAGGTATTGTTGCTCCCGCTTTTACATTGGACGTTATTCCCTTCGAAATAAAGTAGAGATATCATCCCCATTCACACACTTCTTGCACTTCTCAACACAACCCAACATCGCAACTACATACATATCCACCACCACCATTCCATCTCCTCAAAGTAAAAAAAAAAAAAAATACGTAAACAACAATGAGATATCTCAAAGATTACAGCTCTCTCCAGCCCCAGCCTTGCCTATTTTCCTCAATGCCCGTACACCCTCGTAACTAAACCCAATCTGCACAGCCGCGAAGGCGAGTCCGATGATGATTAGCACGAGGGACCATGGTTGCTGGTCTTCTCGTAGCTGAGGACAATATGGCGAAATTGATACGAGGGAAATGTTGCTCGAGTGACTGGGGTGGGTGATCAGCTCCAGGCAGATGTGGGCGTTGATTGGCTGGAGGAAAGGTGCCTTACTGTTGGCTATGGGAAGCCATCGATCCTGCTCTTTGGGGTTGAGGGTCGTGGAAAGCGGAACTTGGGGGTGGAGGAGCGCACGCTGGGTGGAAGTTTCATAGACTGGAGTCTTGGAGGATGAAGCTGGTATAAAGTTACCAATGTGAAGTGTTATTGATATACCTGCTGAGAGCACAAGGTGAACGCAACAATTGCACGCTACAGACACGTCACATCATGGCAGGAAAGATGTATGGAATTTTTTCATTTTTGGATTGAGCTGCTACCTTCAAAGCGACCGCAGACAAATACATGCTGAATGCGGCCTTTGATCAGCCAGGCTCCGCGCTCAATGTGCCGTGGGACTACCATGCTGGGCGTACCCTATCATCATGCAGAACCGAAGAGATTATGACTCCAGAACACCAAGCGCAAAATCCATAGTCGAGAGTGGCCAACCCGCCATGATCATACCACGCAAGCAATATGCGAGTTTTTGAAAAGGAGACTTGGGGACAAGTCGCTTAGCGGTCCTCAGCCCACTCGTTCTCGCGGCGGATCTGCTCCTCCTCCTCGGGTGTGAAGTCGTTCTGGATGTTGAATGTCTTGCGGATCTCGTCGGGTGACTTGCCCTTGATCATGTTGGCAACCGTCTTGCAGCCCACGTCCAGGAGAGCCTTAATGTCGAGGTAGTTGGCGGCCTGTGGCATAGTTAGCGACAACTCCGCATGACGTAAGAGGGGTGAGGGTAGACGGACGAGGATGATCTCGAATAGCATCTCCTGGTCAACCTGCATGAACTTCTGGTCCCACTCGTCGATGTCGGTCGACTTTTTGCGCGAGTCGGAATCGTCATCCTGCGAGGCAGGCGGATCCGCACGGTGGTGCTCGCACCACTCGAGAACCTTCTTCATGACAGCCTCATTGACCTGGGAGTCATTGTTAGCATTCCCTGGTTTATAGACAATGCAGAATAGAGAGCGCATACGTTGGGAATGGGAATGGCCTCCTCGTTGTCGCCGCCCAAGTCCTCGAGCAAGTTCTTGATCAGGATGGAACGCTCGGCAATGTCGCGGGCAGTCTCCAAGTTGGCGCCGTCAGAGGTGGTGACCTTGACCTTCTTCTCAGAGGGAGCAGCAGAGGCCATGATAGCGCAAGTCTATGTTTGTGCAAAGGTGAGGATAAGGTGGGGTAAGCTGGGGGGTGGTTGAGTGGGCGGGGTGGATGGTGGGCGTTGGGGATTGGATGTGGTGGATAAGTGTGTGTATGTGGAAGAAAGACGCAAAGGCGGCAGCAGGCGGATTTATACGGGCGCAGGCGTTGAGTCGATGTTTGCGCGTTGATGAAGGTGAGTAAAGGCAACCATGGCACCGCCCGTGAACGTGAGGCGAAGCTCAGGCCGCAGCACGCCGATTCGGAAAAGCGCAAGGCTGCAGTCACCACCAAAGGGCTCTTGGACGTGCGGGCTGTACTAACAACGATGCGCTTCCGCTCAGCTCGCTTTCTTTTTCCAGAAGGACAGACGAGCCACCACTCAAGGCTTGCCGTGTTTTGCTTGTGCCAGCCAGACCGCACTGCTGTTTGCGCGCCCTCCGCCCTTGGACAGCGTGGAGGGAGACAAGCAGGAAGCAGGAAGCTGTTTCCCGAGTGCATGGACGAGAGAAGCTGCTAGATTGCTCACATTTCTACTCACAAGAAAGTGCGCCTTGAGCTAGCTAACGTGCCCCCTCTACCGTTGACAGTGCCGCGACATGTCCTCTCCCCGCATGCATGTTTGGCTGCCCCCTTGCATCCAGCATACCGTGTCCAGCTTCAGCCCTTCCGTCTTCCACTGCCCCTAACAGGAGAAGATGCAGGTCGTCTGCCACGCTCCTAGGGAGACTTCTCCTGGGCCAAGACACAGGACATGACAATACTTGTGTAACGGCCACACAAGACGAGGACAAAACACCGCGTCTGCGTTTCAGGTCACGTGTTGTCGTGCCCGCCCTCTGCATTCGGATCCGGCGCCCGTCCGAGATGTGTTTGGTCGGTTGCAGCCACATCGCATCTGACCATTCCGGCTGATACAAGTCTGTCAACGTGTACTTATACTTTTTGCCAGGAAATGTAGTCGCAAAAACTCTGTTGCCCACGAGTCGTCGACGTTGTGCCAATCGTTTTCCCCTACGCCGGCCGCCCCTTTCCGCGTGGTTCGAGCGACTGGTGTTTGACACCCAACGGCCAGGCCTAAAAGTCTCGCTGGCCTTGTTTACCTGAAGGCACCTCCACGACAACAGATATGCCCCTGCGCAGCCCCTCCATATCCTTCAACGGACAACACCGTCTGCAGGCACCATGTGGAGGAGAGTCTACTTTTTGCTGATTCTCGTGCGCATCTACTTTGCCCTGTCGCCCAGCTATCTGCACCCGGACGAGAACTTCCAGGGCCCCGAGGTCATTGCTGGTATGCCCCTTCAAATGCGCATCTGACTGCAGCAGCCACTGACGAGCTTGCAGGACGTGTCTTCTCCTACCCCGTCCACGAAACATGGGAGTTTACCTCCGCAAACCCGATCCGCAGCACCTTCCCGCTATGGCTCGCATACGGCTGGCCCATGTACATCCTGCGCTGGCTCTGGGAGGGCTTTGGCTACGAGGTTTCGCCCTCGGTGGTCTACTGGACGCTGCGCGTGCTTATGCTCACCTTGAGCGTGGTCATGGAGGATTGGGCCATCCATGAGCTGGTCGAGTCGCCCCGTGCCCGGCGAATCGCCGTACCGCTGGTCGCCTCTTCGTATGTGACGTGGACGTTCCAGACGCACACTTTCTCGAACAGCCTCGAGACACTTTTGGTGTGCTGGAGTTTGGTGCTGATTCAAAGGATTGTCCAAGACAAGGTACGCTTCGGACCGCTTGCCGATCCTTGGTACGCAACATGCAGCTAACGCAAGGTGCAGAAGAGCTCTGGTATCTTGGCCTCGTCCATATTGGGCTCCATGATTGTTGTCGGAGTCTTCAATCGCATTACTTTTCCAGCGTTCCTCTTACTTCCGGCGTTCAGCCTGCTACCGCATTTCCAGCGAAAGTGAGTACTCTCGTCGCCCTTGCGCAAGTCCCATACTTACATGCGCAGGCCATTTTCCTTCGTCTTCCTCACTCTATGCGCTCTTTTGACAGCTTTCATTGCTATCTGCGTAGACACAGCCTTCTATACCCCTGGCGAGTTCGCCTTTTCAAAGGTCTTTGACGGCGCCGTCATTACTCCACTCAACAACTTCCTCTACAACTCTGATTCTGCAAATCTTGCTCAACATGGCATACACCCACGATACCAGCATTTCCTGGTCAACCTTCCTCAATTACTCGGACCGGCGTTTCCGCTCTTGTTTCTTCTGCGCCGAGCACACCTTAGTCCGATCCTCGTTTCCGCGCTGTCAGGCATTGCCCTGCTCAGCATCTTCCCGCACCAAGAAGCGCGCTTCTTAATTCCCGCGGTCCCACTCATACTCTCCTCCATTCGTCTCCCAAGCCCTCGCTTTAGGAAGGCCTGGATATCGACATGGGTCATCTTCAACATCGCTCTTGGCGTCTTGATGGGCGTCTATCACCAAGGCGGCATTGTCCCTGTACAGATGCAGATTGCCAAGACGAATGAGACGATTACACACGCCTTCTGGTGGAAAACGTATAGCCCGCCAACTTGGCTATTGAACGGCAAGAATGAAGAATTGATCACGATCGATCTCATGGGCATCCCCGGCGAACAAATGCTGGAAAAGGTTAAAGAAGTCCTTCCACCTTGTAGAACTAGAAAACCTCCACAGATCGAAGGACGAGGCGCCGTCTACATTGTAGCGCCACGATCAGCCTATTTTCTCAATCCATACCTGGACCCATCCCTGGACCCGGGCCAAAGAGAAGAATTGTCTCTGGACGAGGTCTGGAGCTATCGACGACATCTGAACCTAGACGACATGGACTTTGCAGACGATGGATTCTGGAAGACTATGGGTAGAGTTGTAGGAGATCGAGGACTTGTTGTCTGGCGAGCCACACAGCGCTGTTGGGCCACACCACAATAAGCAAGTAAACCTTCTTTTCCAAACAAAGGCGCTTTATATTTAGGGGGGTGTGGGCCGGTTCTGAAATTTTCGGGTGCAATGGCATGGGAAAATGGGAATGCAGCGCGAACTATCCTGAATCTTGGACACTTTATCTCTTCACTTTCGATTTCAGCACCAGATACCCACTTGACATAGTTTTCTTTAATATCAGATCTCAACCATTTCTCTAAAATCCGTGTATCATCGAATACAAAGCACACCATTTTCTGTCTATATGCTCCTGACAAGTTATTTGTACATGGCTCTCAATCTCCAAGTGATGCGACGAAGTCAACCAGATATATCCTACATACTAACTCTACCCAGCACGAGTGAACTGATTTTACAAAGCCCCGCCCAAAACACGTACAGCCCACATACTTAACCGCACGCTCAGACTAACCTTGCGCTCCGGCTTCTCAAACTCCGTCTCATCAACCGGCTTCGCGTATTCACTCAGCCACTTGACCTCCTCGCCCAGGCGTCTGCGCAGCCCAGGATCAGAGGTAGCGATGATGACGTTCGCTTCTAGATCGAGTTCATAGCTGCGCTTGGTATAATTGCTCGATCCGATGACGGTCAAGCTGGGATCTTCATCCTTCTCTACCACATCTGCGGAAGAAGGCGGTGATTGCGCCGGACTTGACGGCGAGGGGAAAGTAACCCATAAACCTTTGGCGTGATATGTCCATCCGCCCTCCTCGTCGACTCTGCCCCGCTTCCACTCGCGAAGCTGGATACTCTCGCTCAACCCCTGGTTGCGCACTTTGCGCAGAAACGTCTTGGCGAGATGTGTGTATGCGTCTGGTAACATGCCGCTTACGCCTTTGCTCCCGAAGAAGCCGTTGGCGTGCGGGTGTGCGGTGAGTACGGTGCCGCTTGCTGGTCGTGTGGCGAGGAGCATGCGTCGGAATGAGTGTGTCATGTTGAAATACCCGGCTGTGAATGTCCATGTCGATGGGCTGAAGGGGGGGTGGGCGAGGGATGTAAGGATCTTGGTGAGGGCGGGGAGTTCAGTCGAAGTGTTCAATAGTGGTACTAAGGAGAGGACTGGGTAGATGGTCGTGGAATTTGGTTTTGAGTTGTTTGAAATTGCTTTCGGCGAGTTTGAGGGCGTGAGAAGGTGGGAGAGGTGCTTGGATGCTGCGTCTTTGAACTTGCTTGCACTTTCCAGGGGTGATGGGGCGGGGTTGGATGACGGCCACAACATGCTGTAACCCCCTGAGCCTGGAGCGTCAGAGGGCTGAATGTCGAAGCTAAGTTTTGCAACGCCGTCGTGGATCTTAGCAAAGTAATCGGTCAGATCCTTTGAGCGGAAGAGGTGGTATCGATCTTGTCGGTTGCTGAAGTAGTCACTGCTCAGATTGGCACCGGACATGATAATCTCATCATCGACGCCATATAGCTTCATGTGCTGCAGGCCCCAGCCTTCGTTGATACGCTTGGGGATGTACTTTTTGCGAAGACCAGTGAGGTTGGGCGTATGGTACATGCGCACTTCTACCCTTTCGGGACCAAATTCAGAGATCAGAGGAGTGAGCAACGAAGCGCTTGATGGATCTGGCGTTTCTCTAGTTCCACGAAGAGAGTCGGTGAGGAAAGACACATGCAAGTTTGGGTTGTTGGCGAGAGCATCTCTGATAGTGGAGATGAGTTCGTGTTCAGTTTTGCCAATATAGAGAGTACTGAGATAGATGCGGTGTTGAGCTTTCGAGATTTTGTCCTGAGAACTGTTAGGACCGAAAGTTGGATTGAATCTTGTGTGATGTCTCACATCCTCATCAATGCTTTTTCACCCTTTACTCTCAAATATCGAAACTAGGAGATTAAGACATAGACTGGGTGAAGGATACAGAACAAAGGCTTGGTCATTCACAGCATATAGAAAATATTCGAGCACAACTCATGTTAGAGTTGAGAACAGAAAGGCAATCTTTGGGCAAAGCCCTTGGAAGAATGGAAAGGGATGACTGTCAAGAACAAGACTTAGAATAAGGACATGAAAAACCGTATGAACCTACTTTAAGCGTCTCGTAAAACTCTGCAGGGGTCTTGATGATTTGAATTTGTTCTGGCTGAATCTCAAATCTCGGCGCGATCTTATCGAGATCGGTGGTTATCGTTGCCAGCATTGAGGCCTGACTTTGCGGTACTGGAGAAGCCATACTCGCGGTTGATGATGAGTATCTCCTGGTTGTCTTCAAGGTCCGACTTGGGATGCGGAAGCTGCTTCTCCCTGCGATTCTGGGGGCTTGTATTCTTATCAAGCTTCGTATTATCATATTGATTGATGCTATTGCGCGAGGAATGGATGTATACGTTCAGACTCCTGAAGTTTTGATGCTCTTTCAGAGACAAGGATGCTGTCTGACTAGGGCTAAGTCGGGCAAAGCGCGTCCTGGGGGCTTGGCACCGTCAATCGTGAGCTGCAACATCCGAACATCACAATCGGTTCAGACAGACAACGCCGCCATGTCGACCCTTATGAGGACCCTGCGCAACTTGCGCAAGATTGGATTCAAGGTGAATATCTTACTCAGCTTCCATTGACTCCGCAGCGCTAATTGACCTTTCCCTGCAGGACTTTGGCCACCAGATGCAGGTACGCACGCATGCCCGCGCTTTCACGACCGCTCGCGACTATGACTGACCGAGTCCACTTGCGCATATAGCATATCGGTATGATCTCCTTGGACGCTTGGATTAGAAGGGCGGGTGCTGACCAGGCGTAGGTGACACGAAGGCTGGCACATTTATTGCCATGGACAAGTACGGCAACAAGTACTTCGAGAACTTGGAGCAGGAGCTTCCCCGTAAGCTGGATTTATGCTACTTTTAGGGGCGCAGATAACTGACAAGTTCACAGTCAGGACGCGCTGGGTAGACTACAAGGACCATGAGTTCGACCCGTCAGTCACCTCCATATCTTGAACTAAAGCTCCGACTGACTCTTCACAGCTCCCAGATTGAACCCGGATGGTACGAATTCCTGGCCCCAAGCTTAAAGTCTTTTCTTCCCCCTCGACCTGGTATCTAACTCCCATTGTAGGCACGCCTGGATGTCATACATGGTCGATAAGCCACCTTCTGAGGATAAGCTTCTGCAACGTCAAGTTCGCGTCTGGGAGCCCAAGGAACATAGACCTACGCTCACTTGGAGCCGATCGGGATACAAGCCCTACAGCACGTACGTGCAACGATCATAGATCGAGAAATGGATGCTAACAACGAATAGAGTAAAGAACAAGTACTCTGCTTGGACACCAGTAGCAAAGGCACGACAGTAGACTTTGGATATTTTCTTTTGTGCGGCATTGTATATATCAAGAATGAATTCAATCGTCCGACTTTGAGTCAACTGTGTTTTATGCTTCCATTGGCACGATCGAGGACCCTTTAGAATCGTTGAAGGTGAGACTACAGTGACAGGTCAGTTGCAAGCGTCAAAGTCTTTACAATCGTGTCATCCATGGTTGCGTGGTCTGGTGTTGTTTTCTTATCCTCACAAACAGGACACTGAGTATCTTCACGTGGCTCTATATTTGTTGAGAGCATCATCAGGCCCATTCCCTGTGTGGGACAGGCTACCACATAAAGTGACAAGGGGAGGTTGTATACTCAGACCAGGTCAAGACGGGTGCTTTGGTCGGTGTTGCGGCCAGCAGTGACGCGTGTATTGATGGTGTGGTGCCCATAACCGTTTATGGCGAAGTCGGAGGAAGGAACAGGGTTCCCCCAGTGGCGCATGTAGTGGCATCTGCAGTGTCATGGTGCGAGTTGTGCAAATCGTGCGATGGACTAGGGCCACCTCATGTCAATAACGTGTTGGCAATCGGAATGGCATGACAGGCTAGAGTACAAGAGCTGTTGTGAAGCGAGCTAATGCCTGAAGGTATTCCCAGGCATTGCGGGACTCCGCGGGGCTTTGGTCCCAAACAGTCGGTCGGAAATGACATCCCAGATGAATATCCCCCGAGCATGTGAGCGATTGCCGAGCCTCTGTTGCAAAGGCCGTTGGAATGCATTCAAGCCGTCTCGTGCAACCTGAGACGAATGCAGAAGCTGTTTTCGCATCGACAGTCATGCAGACTCATAATGAGGGATAAAGGGCTTCGAGCACGTAATACTTCCCGTTGGGGTTGAGGTGCTCAAAAGGGCGGTTTGCTTGCCGGACGCTTGCCCCAGATGCGTGGGCTAGAAGAGGGGAGCATTTTACAGCATTCGGCGCGATTGGATAGTGCTTTGGATGTATGTCACTAGGGTGCGAGATACGAAGGCACGAGAGCGGGAGAACTGTGACTCAAACCATGGCGCCTATCAAGTCTGCTCAGAGCAGACTCGCAACCAGGGCCACCCGAGCGACAGCATAGCACGAAGACTGCAATTGCACCGGGTCTCTTGACCTTGTGCTGCAATGCACAGCTCGTGCGCTGCGTCTGCACGACTCTGGCCGAAAGCGAACGGCCCGTGTAGTCAAGCGGTGAGCGTTGAGTGGATCCTTGCAAGCAGATCGCGAACGGTTCGGGGATTCGGCCCTATCTCTTTTGAAGACTATCTAGACGGTTACCTCGACAGCCTTAGAAACCATCGAATCCCCGTGTTCAACCTGTCTGACATACCTGATCCCTTGCCGTGGACTTGTTTGCTTGCCTAATCTTATCAGATGGCAGGACGTGCATAAGTTTTCTGGTGGCGCCCCGGAACCCATTTGTCGAACAATTACATCACACTCTGCCCGTTGAATCGCGTAAGCGCGTGAACATCAGTCAGTGCGGAGGAAAAGGCTCTTTGCGCTCCACTGCGGCAAATCGCGAGCATCTTGCCGGCCACAAAAGAAACAACGATACCCCGGATACGGAAACTGGGACTGCAATCGCCGTTTGTTTACTTTGCGCTCAGTCAGCGGAAAACTTCCTCGAGCCCGCTTGCCTCTTCCCGAGCCTCCCCAATGCGACACTCCAATCGCCAATAACGAGAGTGCTGGGAGTTGTTGAACAATCCACCACGCGGGCATTGGGAGATTCGAGCCATCATGTTTGCCCGCTGCAAAGGCTCCATCTGGCGCAGCGATGACTTTTCGCGGTGTTTTGAGCAGGAGTACGTACAATTTCTTGGATGCGCTGCAGCACCATTACGCCCAGTTGAATGGTCATGGGTGGTGTTTTTTTGCAGCACTATATGATCGCATGGGCGCATTACTACTTTTCTTGAATAGTTGGCTGACGGTGACATAGCTATCTCCAGACTCTATTTCCTCTCGCTGTATGCGGACTTTCCGTCGTTTACTTGCTGATACAGCTCTACTTCGCCGCCACCGCAAGCACATACTACCACGCCTACAGTATACTAAAAGATCCGCGGAGCGTCTGGTCATTTCAAAGCCCGCACTACGACGGCGACGCGACCGACAGCGACTCGGAAGATGAGTTCGACCGCAACGAGCAGCTCGCGCTGCACCCAACCCTCAGCCAGCATTCCACAGTCGCCGTGGACAAACCCCGCGGTCAAGTCACAGTCGTGGTACTAGAGGAGGCAGCTGTGTTGGCACAACTGGGCATACATATCGCCGTGTTTATGACGAAGGCATGGGGAAAACATGGACGAGTTGCAGCTATTGCCAACATTGCTGTATGGACATATATCGCCACCCTGGCTTCACTACGGCTGCTCTTCTCCAGCACGAGCAAATTCTCCTTCCCGAAGCTGTGGTACCACACTGCCTTCATCTACGGCTTTCAATGGCTCTTCACGGTCCTTCTCTTCCGATCCGCCATTATCCATCCACGATCAGATGTCCACCAGAAGCTGATGATCAGCGACTTCGCCCTCGTTTCGCTACTCTTTCTTATCTCGCTGTGCTCTAGGAAAGGCAACAAGGCGGTGGAATTGGAATATGAAGGGGACATTGCGCCAGCCAGAGAACCAACGGCTAGTGTTTTTTCGCTTGCTACGTTCAGCTGGGTCGATCCTATCGTATGGACAGGATACAAAAAGACCTACGAGCTGTCTGATGTCTGGAACCTTGCACCCAAGGATAAGGCTGCCGCAGTCATTGCGAATTATCGACAAGTCAAGAAAACTTCAAGCCTGGCTCTCCATCTTCTGAAGCACTTCAAGCGCGGCCTTTTGATCCAAGCTGGTTGGGCTGCGATCTCCGGATTCCTCACATTCGCTCCTACGCTGCTCCTGAAAGCCATTCTTGAGTATGTTGAGACTCCCGAGCTCACCCCAGTAAATGCTGCATGGTTTTATGTTATCCTCCTTTTCATCTCAGGCTCTCTGTCTGCCCTCGCGGATGGACAAGCGCTATGGATTGGTCGAAAAATTTGCATTCGCTTGCGCGCCGTTATTATCGGCGAAATATATGCGAAAGCACTCAAGCGAAGGGCTGCAGCGGGAACGGACAAGGTTCTCGGCGAAGAGAAAAAAAAAGAGGAGGATGATGAGCCGAAAGGACTGAAGCGTATGATGACCCTTGGCAGGAAGAAGAAGAAGGCTGTCGAAAGTCCAAAGCAGGAAGATGCGCCGAAACCAGATGCCGAAGCTCAAGTCACAACTGGCGCGATCATCAACTTGATGGCGGTAGATGCTTTCAAAGTCAGCGAAATCTGCGCTTACTTGCATTTCCTGTGGGCAAACACGCCAGTTCAGGTGGTAGTAGCTATCTACCTTCTATATCGCATTCTCGGATACAGCTCAATCGCAGGTATCGGCATGATGGTTGTCCTACTCCCCATCAACATGTATGTTGCACGTCAATTTGCCAAGATTCAGAAACTCATCCTCGCGGCTACCGACGCTCGAATCCATACTACAAACGAAGTCCTCACCAATATTCGAATCATCAAGTTCTTTGCCTGGGAACAACGCTTTATCGGCCTTGTGAATGAGAAGCGATATGTCGAGCTAAAGCACCTGCGAAGAAGATACATCCTTTGGGCCGTTGCAGCTACCATCTGGTCCGGCTCACCTGTGTTGATTACATTCTTATCTTTCCTGGTATACACCAATGTCGAGCACAAGGCCCTCATTCCGTCTGTCGCCTTCACTGCATTGTCGCTGTTTCAAATCCTCCGGATTCCGCTGGACCAACTCGCTGATATGATCGCTCACGTCCAAGAGTCCAAAGTGTCGGTCGATCGTATCGAAGAATATCTAAGCGAGCCCGAAACAGACAAATACTCTCAGCTACTCACACGCAAGAAGGATGAGGATGATCAGCCACTCATCGGATTCGAAAACGGAACTTTCAGCTGGGGCGGGAAGGACATGACTGACAAAACCGCTGCGGATGCCTTCAAACTCATGGATCTTAACCTGAAGTTCCATGTAGGGAAGCTTAATGTCGTGGTCGGCCCAACTGGGTCTGGAAAGACCTCGCTGCTTATGGGGCTGCTGGGAGAAATGACAAAACTGAAGGGCGATGTATACCTGCCTGGAGGTGTTAGCCGTGAAGAGCTCAAGCCAGACCCAGAAACCGGACTTACGGATAGCGTTGCCTACTGTGCTCAACAAGCATGGCTGGTGAACGGCACTGTGAAGGACAATATCGTATTCGCAAGCGATTGGGATCCGAACCGATACGAAGAGGTCATCGTCGCTTGTTCTCTAAAGCGTGATCTTGAGATTCTTGATGCAGGAGATGAGACGATAGTAGGTGAGAAAGGTGTCACGCTCTCTGGCGGCCAAAAGCAACGCATTTCTCTCGCTCGCGCGCTATATTGTAAGGCACGACACGTCCTTCTTGACGATATTCTGAGTGCTGTCGACTCACATACCGCCAAATGGATTTTTGACTACGCCCTTTACGGCCAACTCATGGCCAACCGCACTTGTATCCTCGTTACGCACAATGTTAGTTTGTGCCTACCGCATGCCGAGTTTGCCGTTGTCCTCGAAAACGGAAAGGTGGTTGCGCAAGGAACCGCGGCCGAAGTTATCAGTTCTGGTAAGCTCACGGAGGACCTCACCAAGTCCCGACCTGCGTCGCGAGGAGCATCTAAAGCACCCTCCCGAGTAGCTTCAGACATCAGCGCTGCGCAGGCGCTAGGCGAGGTCAGTCATACCAACGGATCTGCAAACGGCAATCTCGACGGCGCGAAAGATCAAAAGAAGAAAACGCCTGCCAGCAACAGTCAAGAAGAGACCAAGGCCGAGGGAGGTGTCAAACTGGGCATCATCATTATGTATCTCAAGGCTATGGGACCTTGGTACTACTGGGTAGGTGCTACCATCGCCTTCGTGGCTGCGCAGATATCGTCTGTGTCTACCAATTTGTGGATTCGGACATGGGCAAATGCATATGCAGACAAGGGCTATGCAGCCATGGGCCATCACATTCGTTCACCCATCACCCATGCTCCCACGTTGAACGGGATGGGTACATGCATGAGCAGTGCTACCTGCAGCTGGAACCTTCCCTTTTTCAATCAACCAGAAGAAAGGGTCTACTCTTACCACTCCATGCAAACAAGCTTCCAGAATGGAAACAACGACGTTGACTCCGCCTATTTCCTCGGCGTATATGCTGTTCTGGGATTAATCTTTATGTTCATTACCTTCCTTCGAGAAGGGTTCCTTTTTGGTGGCTCGCTTGCTGCATCTCGACGCGTGCACGAACGCTTGATCCAGAAGGTGACACATGCGAAGTTCAGATTCTTTGACCAGACTCCCCTTGGTCAGCTGATGAACAGGTTCTCCAAGGATATCGAATCCGTTGATCAAGAAGTCGCGCCTGTTGCCATAGGTGTAGTACATTGCTTGGCTTCGATCATCACAATCGTCATCCTCATTTCCGTCATTACGCCAGCCTTTTTGATTGCCGCGTCTGTTATCTCGGTTCTTTACTTCCTTATCGGTCGTTTCTATATCAATTCGTCCCGCGACCTCAAGCGACTTGAGTCAGTTCATCGAAGCCCGCTATATCAACAATTCGGGGAGACACTGTCGGGCATGACTACAATCCGAGCGTACGGTGACGAGAGACGTTTCATCCGCGAGAATCTGACCAAGATTAACACTCAACATCGGCCGTTCATCTACCTCTGGGCTGCTAACAGATGGCTTGCGTTCCGCGTAGATGTAGTTGGCGCGATGGTCGCTTTCTTCGCAGGCACTTTCGTTGTCTTAAGTGTCGGACGCATTGATGCTGGCGCTGCAGGTCTTGCGCTTACATACGCTGTTACATTCACGGAGAACGTCTTGTGGTTTGTCAGGCTGTACTCTGCAAATGAGCAGAACATGAATTCCGTCGAGCGTGTTAAGGAGTACCTCGACGTAGATCAGGAAGCACCCCCTGTCATTCCGGAGAACAGGCCTCCATCCAACTGGCCAAGCAGAGGCTCAGTGGAGTTCATTGGTTACAGCACACGATATAGGACAGACTTCGACCTGGTTCTGAAGCAATTGACTTTCAAAATCTTACCAGGCGAGAAGGTTGGTGTTGTTGGTAGAACTGGTGCAGGCAAGAGTTCTATGGCACTTGCATTATTCCGAGCCCTAGAGGCAGAGAAGGGCAAGATTCTCGTTGACGACGTCGACATCGGGATGATTGGTCTGCAAGATCTGCGGGAGAACATCGTCATGGTACCGCAAGGTAAGCACTCCCTGCAATTTTCTGGCAATATAAGCAAATACTGACCTCGTCCAGATCCCACCCTCTTCACAGGCACTATCCGCAGTAATCTCGACCCATTCTCAGTCTTCACCGATGAGGAAATCTTCACTGCTCTTCGTGAAGTTCACCTCATTTCGACAACGTCGCAGCCAACGTCTGGTGCCGGCACACCTACTGAATCCGTCACACCACCCCGAGCAATCGAGATTCCTAATCCCACGACTGGTGCAGTCACAGCCGATGTGAACGCTAGCTACTCAGCGTCTACGGTAAACCCATCGTCCATCCTTGCTAATCGAGACTGGGAGCGGGGTGAGACACAGGACGATACCATCGTGGTCATGCCAAGCGGCCAAGTCGCAAACGATCGCGAGGTTGCACAGGCTGCAATGCAAGCAGATAACAAGAATCCATTCCGCAATCTCAACTCGCCCGTTTCGGAATCAGGATCTAATCTCTCGCAAGGCCAGCGCCAGCTGCTCTGCCTCGCGCGAGCGCTTTTGAAAGCGCCTAAAGTGCTGTTGATGGACGAAGCGACAGCATCAATCGATTATGCGACAGATGCCAAGATCCAAGAGACGATTCGTCTGATCAAGAATACTACCATCACCATCGCACACAGACTGCAGACGATTATCGACTATGATAAGGTGTTGGTGCTGGACAAGGGTGCTGTCATCGAGTTTGGCGACCCGTACGACCTCATCAGGAAAGAAGGTGGTGATTTCAGGGGTATGTGCGAGACGAGTGGCGAACTAGATACCCTGATGGAGACCGCGAAGACGGCAAACAAAGCAAGGGAAGCCACGCAAGCAAACAGCGACTAGGAGTCATTGACTGCTGGAAGTATGAGGGCATTTAATCCTATTAATAGAGAACTTGTCAGGATGAACGGGAGAGGCGCAGACTAAAAATTTCTTTCATTGTAGAAACCGGCTTGGACCTCATGAGCATGAGAGGCAGAGCATGACCATAAACGGGTGAATGCGTATTCACGAAGTAGTATGGACAAATGGGAGGCACTCGTGAGCGAACCCAGCATTTTTCTTTCATTTGAGGTTCATGGTTTATGGAGTTTGGGTGGTATCATTGGCTGGGCGGCATTTTGTAGCTTTCCCATCCTGTAAATATTTGCTCCAAGTCGAGAGACCGAAGAGTCGATCACATAATCCAAAAAGGTCTATCAGCAAAATCGAAGGTGTGATCTCACCCGCATCGTTGAAGGTATTTATCAGCGACGGGCATCAAACGTGTCAAGAACGCATCTTCTATATGCCTTCATTCCCTTTTACCCACTGCTAACTCCATTTACACGTGCAAGTAGTGACGTTGTGGGTTGCTAATCCGAAACTCTCCGATTGGCTGACATCCGCCCCGATGGGATTTTCTGATTACTCTCCAGCCCAACTGGCACCAGTCTCATCGCAAAAAAGTCCTCTGATTACTTAAAACAGACCATGCATTACACCGGCCAAGGCGCTGTTTATAAGCAGGCGGTAAGAGCAGGCAGCCCGACCCTCATTGCATGGAATGAAGATGGCGCTCAACGCCTACTTGTCATCTAACCAAAATCAACCCTGTCTTGTTTTTACCCCCGTGAATCACAGTGCTGCGTCTAATTCTGAATCGGTTGGCGTTGGCGAATTGGAATTCTTGTATCCAATCACGTTAGAGAGAGCGAGACTGTGTTGGGGAGAACATCGTCGAAGGGGGTCCATGCAACGATGTGCTGCCTGGGTTGACTAATGCGTCGATGTATTGGTGAGCAGGTGTTTGTCATCGATTGGCGTTTTGTGAGATACAGGGCTGGATGTAGATATTGGTGTTTGCTGAACAGTTTCATAGCACTTATAGTGATGCTGCTCTCGCATTCTTGTGAATGAAGCAGAGTAGTGTGTAACAATTCTTTTGGTTAGCACGTATACTATTTTGCAACTTGGCCACTGTTTTACAAGGAGGAAGAAAAAATCTGGGACGGAAAGATGAAAGACCTCATTCGAGATGCGCCGTTTGGCCAATTAATGAGATATCTAACACGGAACCGCGTCTTCCTCTACCCCGAAGAGCAACCCGGCTTCCAATGTCCACACAGCTACGAAAACGACAAAGAAGACAGCGATGAACACCACAAGCACATCCAACATAACAAACATGTCCACGACACCCCCACAACCCCAGATCCTACCGATCCACCACTCACCACCGAGCCCATCGTCCCCGCTCTCGAGAAAATCTCATCCATCCCCGCTGAAGTCGAAAAAGCAGAATCAAGCCACTCCTCACATTCCTCCGCGCCCAGCGAGCTGCGCCGTATAGCAACGCTGGGCTCGCAAATTGAGCGCACCAAGACGCTTCCGTGGACAGAGGGCAGGCTTGAGGCGGAAGAGGCGCTTGCGCTGCAGAAGAGTAAGACGAGGAGTATGCGTGTGCAGCCTACTAAGACGGCTGATGGCACGGTTCTGGTTGATTGGTGAGTTACGAATCATCCTGAATTCAGTAGAAAGAGCTTTTTGTGGTACTTGGATGAAAGCTGACAAGAGTAACTTTTAGGTATACACTAGACGACGCTGAGAACCCACAGAATTGGTGAGTGGAATTTACTCTATAAACCCATCTTTTGATGCTACAAGAACAATGCTGATGTCTATTTCTCTCTCTGTAGGTCTCAGGCGAAAAAAGCATGGACAGCTTTCCTAATCAATTTGTACACGTTTATCGTGTATGCGAGCTCGTCAATCTATGTTTCCAGTCAGTTGTTGATCATGGAGCGGTTTGGCGTCGGCGAGTTCAAGGCTTCGCTGGGTCTTGCGCTTTATGTGTTGGGTATGTTTAACAATACCGCTGGGAAATAGATATTTACTAACACGTTCAATCATAGGTTATGGAATTGGTCCGCTGCTATTCGCGCCTTTGTCTGAAAGTACGTATACAATTTCTCACGACCAGCTTATCACGATTGTGAAGCTAACCAGTGTTACTTCTACACAGTACCGCAATTCGGTCGCAATGTGCCATATATCACGACATTTGCGCTGTTTACGATTCTTGCTGTTCCGACATCCCTCGTAGATAATCTTGGTGGCTTACTCTTTCTACGCTTCTTGCTTGGATTCTTTGGAAGTCCGTGTCTGGCGAATGGCGGTGCGAGTATGGGGGTACGTATCTCTTTTCTATGTTAGTTGACAAGATACAATGGAAGCTAATTCTGCCCTAGGATATGTACTCACTACTCTATATTCCATATCCACTCGCAATGTGGGTAGTTGCTGCGTTCGCCGCACCAGCTATTGGACCACTGCTCTCAGGGTTCGCAGTCTATGCAGAGAATTGGCGCTGGTAAGAACCACTATGTGCAATTTCCACGTGAGGCATTGACTGAAATTTTAGGTCCCAATGGGAAATCCTTTGGATGGCAGGCCCCGTTTTCCTGCTCTTCTTTTTCTTCCTCCCCGAGACGCAGCCGACAACCATCCTCCTGCACCGTGCCGAACGCCTGCGTGCCGTATCCGGAAATGCTCACATCCGCACACAAACTGAGATAGAGCGTGAAGGTATTACTTTCACTGCCATCATTATCGACGCCATCATTAAGCCAATCGAAATCTGCCTCAAAGACCCTGCCATTCTCTTCGTTAACCTGTACACCGCACTCACATACGGCATTTACTACTCGTACTTTGAAGTTTTCCCGCTTGTATATCCGGTTATCTATGGATTCAACGTTGGCGAAACAGCAATTGTGTTTTTGTGTATCATTGTAGGGTGTTTCATCGCGGTGTGCATCCATTTTGCCTACCTCAAATGGTACCTTATCCCGGATATTCTGAAGAACGGCATGAGAGCTCAGGAACATCGACTCGTCCCAGCAATCTTTGCTAGCTTTGGGCCACCCATTGGGCTGTTTATATTTGGTGAGTATTTCACATTGATAATGAGACAGAATCGGATCTGAGACGGTACTAACGCCAATCAGGTTGGACGGCACGAGCTTCAATCCACTGGATTGTGTCTATTATAGGCATAACGCTCTATGCTGCTAGCGTCTTCATCTTGCTGCAGTGTATCTTCAGTGCGTATCCTTCCCTCCCAAAACCCTCTACCAAGTGTTTCTAACATTGGCCATTTAGCATACGTACCAATGTCCTATCCACAATACGCTGCATCTCTCTTCGCAGGCAATGACTTTTGCCGCTCGCTCTTTGCATTCGGTGCCATCCTTTTCTCTCGGCCAATGTACATCTACCTCGGCGTAGCGAAAGGCATTAGTCTGCTTGCCGGATTGAGCGTCATGGGAATTGTAAGTGCAAAAGTAAAACACCGAGCTTGAAATAATAGACTAACCCAAGACAGCTCGGGATGTGGGCACTATGGCATTATGGTGCAAAGTTGAGAGCGAGGTCGAAGTTCGCTATTTGAGAGAGAGGAACTGAGTAGAGTCATCAGATCATGACGAGAATTACTAATATTATAATGGCTGAAGCGACACAACGGAATACTAGAAATATAATGTCTTCATACAGTGTAGGAACAGGCGTTTGAATTTAAGCATTAACAGATTGTACATAATGATCTCATCGACCGTTTTTGCGGGTACGGCACTAGATGAGCTTCTTCAATTTTAGAAATATTCAAAGAATAGAAATGACCACAACGGACGATCGCTTCCTGGACAGCTAGGTCCACATAAATCATGGATGATATCAAGTAAATCCAGTAAAGAGATATGAAGAGTAGTTCGATGATTCTAATATCAATCACTTTCTCCAGTCTCCACCCCCTTTCTTGGCCTCCGGCAGCGTCCAAACTTTGTTAGAATTCCAACGATTTCTTCTGGGCCCCAGGTCATCGAAACAAGCAAGATGGCGACTAGTGGTACGGAGACAGCGAAGAAAAGCCAGAGGTTGTGGGCTGGACGCTCGACAAAGGGCTTTAAATTCATTCCGAAAAAAGATGACACAAAGCTCAACGGAATGAAAACGAAAGCCAATCGAGTCAACTTTGTAATTACTTTCGCTTGCTCAATTGCTTTGTTTGACTCAACTATACCAGCCCTGCTTAGGAGAATGTGAAGTCGGCCTTTACAGAGGTTCGAAAGCGTTTCTGTTCTTCTTAGCAATGCCTCGTAATCCTGAATTAGGGTTTGAGCGAGGGCGCTGTTCCTCTCTCTTAGCGTCTGATCCAACGGTCGAGGCCAACCCAAATCATTTGGGCTAAGTGCTTGAATAGTTTGTCGCAAAGATTCAGCATGCTTGTCGAGCAATCCTTTGAAGTATATCATATTCGCTGGAGTGATGCTGTGGTCCGGCATGAATTCTCGCGCCATATCTTCGCTGATTTTGGACTCAACCGTGTTCAGAAATTGGACTTCGGAATATGCACAGCTCATGAAAACGTCATGCAATGCATAGAATGGGTCTTGAGCCATGATATTGCTGTCTAATGTTCTTCCGTAGTCGAGGTGTATCAGCGATGCTGATTGCTCCATTACTTCCACCGGGCGACGCTCATGCGAGATAGACATGCTGCCTGCATGTAAAGATGCAAATGGAGATGACCGTATCCAAGGTAAAAATGTTTCCCGACATGAAATCTGATTGCTGCGGATTGTTTCTGCCCATGGCCCTGGCTGATTGGGTGTCAATTGCTTTCCTGTGTCTAGCCAAACAACGGCTTAGTCTGTCAGTATGACGCAGTATATTAGAGCATGCTAGGCCTACCAGTCCAACCTTTTTCTGTGGTGCCTAAGCATATGGATGCCTGCTGCTCTATTGCAAAATGATTCTTATCAAGGACATGATAAGCGCGAACCATAGATTCTGAGCTAGACGCGTTTCGGCTGACTCTTTTCCCCAAATCGTTGTAGTATTCTGACATTTTTCTCACTGCTGAGTCCCGAAGATCATCCAATTCTATTTGATCAATATCCCCAAGCTGGGTGGAGAATTCACCAATAGTCATGTAGTTAAGTTGAATTACGTTTCGTGATGTTGACATGAGTGAAGGCTGAGCAAAATACCTTTTGCTGGACAAATTCGAAAGAAAACTCAGATGACGAAAGAAATACTCAGGATCGAGATGAAAAACAATTCCTGCATAAACCAGCCACTGTGGACATGGCTGTCCGCGAAGGAAGAGAATATTGCTCGTGTCTGAGTCGGCATGGTGGACGAGATCCAGTGGCGTTGTGAGGGGATGGTATTCTGCTTGCTCGTCAAGAGAATACTTGTAGAGTGTCGCAAAATCAGGTGATGGCGTGTAGCCACACGTAGATGTTCGTTTTGCATGGGTATCGAAGGGCTTTCGCAGGATGTGAGCAAGTCTGGTGAAGTGAACACCAGCATATAACGAGGTGTTTCGCTGTTTCGCATACGCTGATATAGATGCGGTATACTGTTCTGGGCTCCCTGAAGTATATTGGATACTTGTTAGACTAGTATCTTATGCAAGGAAATACCATACATTGTTTTGCAAGATCGGATCGGATCGACGCCGGTCGCTGATCGCGAGTGAAAGCTGGAGCAAGGCAAGTCATGGACTAAAGAAACATGGGACACATATCAATGATTCTAAAATTACGAAAAAAAGGCCTACGATGTGATATTTAAAGTTGTCCAATAATGGCGATATTGTAGAAGTCCAAAGTGAGGCGAGCTCTTCACAAGGCAAAAGGCAAACGGCGCGCCCATTTAGCGTTGCGTAGCCCAAATGGCCAAGACTTGATCATCACGAGAACGTGTCTGCGCGCAGCAACCTATGAATCCTTACGATGCTATTGGCCCACTTTGCACACTTAGTCCCGCTACTGCGACCAAAAAGCTACTATGCCATCAAAATCGGCCAGTGAAGGTTCAATGATGTCTTGCACTGCCCCAAGAGTGACGTCAAAGTACATTTCCACGCTTTTGTCCTTCACCTTGCGGGCTTCTTCGACACGACCGCTAGCCTTGAGAAGCCTGCTCTTCCAGAAAGTCGCACGTGTGAGTTCTGGTCGAAATATTGCATGTTCATTGAATATCCTCAACGCCTCGTCAAAATGTATACTGTAGTTCATTAGTTGTCAACAGAGCCCAGAATTTGAGACGGAGGGGAAGTACTGACGCTGCCTCGTTCAAATTGCCTGATCGAAGATGATGCTCTCCAACCTTTATATGAATATCGCCTGTGTGATGGTGATTTTTACCAATAGTAGAAAGGAATTGTCGAAGCGCCCGTTCATGGTAGCTAAGACTCTCGCCCAAGTCACCATTCGAGGCAGCCACATTCCCAAGCGCATACAAAAAGCGGCCAGTTCTACAAGCTGGTCAGTTCATAGCATGTAGGCATGTATTGTAGTACATGCTGGGAACAGGACTAACATGAAGGACTCGTGATCATCCTGGCCATATGCTGCCACTCTGTGTCGCAATCCTTCTTCGAGCGTCTGCTTTGCCTCGCTTAGTCTCTCAGTTATCCAATATGCCAGACCGAGGTTGACATAAGGAAAGGAAAACTGGGCAGGCGCGAAGTTTGGCATCTGTTGCGCTACTTGCAAACATTTCTTGTAGCAGCGTTCACCATCGAACCACATTTTGTTCATCATGAACGCATTACCAAGCTCATTCCAAGAAATAGCTAGTCGCTTGTCAGTCTTCAGCCTTTGTCTATCAATCTCTGCAATCGTCATTTCGTTGAATTTGCGAAAGTGAAAGAGCGCGAATTTGGGTTGGTTGCTTTCTGTGCCGATGCAACCAAGGTTGTGGTGCGTTTCGGCCAACAGGGTTATCAACTGCTGCGCAGTATCCTTTTCTGTTCCACTTTCTTTTCGAACATGTGATACTGCTGATTGTGCCGCTTCTGCAACGGATTGAGCATGTTCGATAAGAGCCTGGGACTCGACAAAGCGCCCCGTTTCATGGTAGTACCTAAACGGTTATGCGATTGTGCGATCGTATGCTGAGACCTGACTTACCATCCGGCGTCGTTCATGAGTTTGCAATACTCGATCTTGATACTGGTGTTGTCGCATGCTTGCATTAAGCGCGATCCATAACCATTCAGACTTAAGACATGAGGGAATAGCTCCTCACACATTCGCCATCGGGCAACAGTATGGCGCCAGCCAAATGCTGCGTATGGCCACTTTTGTGCAAGTAGATGAAGTGCGGCTGCAAATATATTCTGATATTGCTCCTTACCCATCTTAGAACGCGTGACATCCTGTACCATCCTATGAACGGAAACATTCTTTTCCGTCCGATCTTTCGCTAATAGTGAGGTTTGAAGCAGTTCTCTTCGAGCCTTGAGGTATGCACCATGTGTGTTGGGATATTGAACCAACTCAACCGTTGAAAATTGCTTTAGAATCACTTCTTGTATGCTGTCTGGATCAAAGAATGAAATGACCTCTAGAAGCAGTTTACCATGCCGAAGGCTCTCGACTG
Organism: Pyrenochaeta sp. MPI-SDFR-AT-0127; assembly: GCA_020747015.1. NCBI lineage: Eukaryota > Fungi > Ascomycota > Dothideomycetes > Pleosporales > Cucurbitariaceae > Pyrenochaeta > Pyrenochaeta sp. MPI-SDFR-AT-0127. Next base: position 71,129 of record JAGTJM010000082.1, on the reverse strand, counting down.
CCCAGGCTGTAGAAAGATTCTTATCGTATCCGTCGGATTGGCCCAGTTTGTGATCATATCCTAAAAGCTCTGAATGTTCTTTGTTTTCGTCCCAAGTATCGAGAAAATCTTGGAAACTCATATGGTTTCGGATGATGACACCAGCCATTTGCGCTAAAGCAAGTGGAAGTCCCCCTAGCCTGTCACCAATAGCAGGGCCATTGCCTTTACGCCTGGTCAGTCGTTCAAGCATTTCACCAGACTCTTGTGGACTAAACGATTCGATATCATGGCCTGAATCAGCCAAAACACTAGGATCCTTTGCTAAAGGATCTCGGCTGGTGACCAAAAGACACCCAGGTCCTCCGATTGGCCAAAACCTCTCAAGGACCCGGATGTCATTTGCATTGTCTAGTATCAAGAGCCATGTTGGCTGTCTCTTCCGTTTCTCATCTGCGAAATTTGAGAATCTTGCTGGATTAGAGAGCCACTCTTTGGCTAGGTTCGTTGTTATGACTGGATCTAAAGCTTCTTTCGATTCGGCCGGTACGAGGCCTAAGCTAACAGCAATTTGTGAAATTCCATCAGATATTTTCGATGGCTTATCCGCATAGACCCAGAATATAGCGTCAAAGGCGTTGGAGGCTTTGCAACGATGAACGTATTCTGTTGCAATCTGGGTTTTACCCATGCCACCTGGGCCGCAAAGTGCGAAGCTTCTAGAGGGATCACCATCTTCCCTATGAGATATTCCTGGTGCGGAGAAAAATTGGTCTATCTCGTCGAGGATGTTTTGGCGGCCATAGAAGTCTTTGTTTCGTGCGACTGGAACAGAATAGCATGGTAGTTTTACACCGTCGAGCTTCAGATTGGACATTATGGGTATCAGCTCAAATCCGAGGCCGGAGGATATAGCAGAAGCCGGGACTGTATCCGGAGATGTTCGTGGGGTTGAAATAGTATCAATTAAATCGTACGCAGGCTCGTCAAGCTCGTCTGCTTCGGTGCCAGCTGTTCATTGCCGAAGCATTAGGGGATCAAAGACCAAATCGTGTGTGAAAAAAGTCGTTGCTTACATTGTGGTGAGCCGCTTGAAATGCGGAGACGAGAGACTTCGAGCGCGGTCGCTATAAAATTTCGCACTTCCGCCTCATTGCCAACATTGCAAAGATCCTTGTGATCGCAATCCACCACGACAATGTACTCCTCCCTACTTCCAGTGCGCGCAAAATCCTGTTCCACGAGCTGTCTCAGTGGTTAGTCACAAGTGGGTAGCATTGCTTAGTTGGGTGTGCACCTTGACCCGCCTTGAGCCAAACAAATGCTTTAATCTTGTTTCACGAGCTTCGCAGACAGTAAGTATCGGACACACTACTTCGCTTTGGTCAAAAGCTAGTGAGCTCTGGGCCAGTTTTTTTATGTTCTCATGTTCCAACGATGGCGCTTTGAGACCCAAACCTGCAAGGTGAGGAAGAAGAGCAACATTTTGCCATTTTTCTTCGACCTCAGAAATCGAATGAGGAGTGCCTAGAAGTATGACACCCGCCAAAGACTTCTTAAAAGAATTGTATTGCTGTTCTGTACGCTCGTAGGCCAAGCGGAGTGTCTAGATCTAGTCAGCAGATACAATAGCTCAGGAGTGGGAGTGGACGATAGAAGAATACCTCTTTAACAATGAAGCCTCCTAGGCTGTGACCGACTAGGAGAATAGCGCAGTTACGAAGCTGGAGAATTGTGAGCCAACTTGGCCACGAAGGATGTGCGGGTTCAGTACCTGCTGTTCTGTCGACCAACGTTACGATAGACATCAGGAGATGTTGCCCATGCTCAATAAGGCTTGGCCATAGATCGGTATCTGAATTACTGATGTCGTGCTCGTATGAGAATAGACCAATACTAGGAGCCTGAACTCTGGCTAGCCATAGTTTGCCAGCCTCGTCAGTCCAGTTGCTCGGCCGCTTGGTGCCTATACCGGCCACTGCCACAAATCTGGTACGCATGAGTAACATTATTGTAGCTGCAGTACATATTTCATACAAGGTCTCGAGCTTTTTGTCACGATAAAGTAAGCGCAGAGGACGCCTGGTATGAGTTGCTTTGCCACCTTTGGAACGCGGCATTGCGATCGGATGCCACCCTGTTATCTCCCGACGGACTGCGAAGGCAGTGACGATCTAGCATGTTGCTCCCACAAGCAACGATTGGCGAGGCAAGAGTTGCTGAGCACGGGTGATACGATGTTTTGAATGAAGGTAGGAAGGCACTCAGGCTTCAGGTGTTGCCCTCGGTGCATACTTGGCATTCTTTGTTCACCGGAAAGGAGGCATGGCTTGGCCTATTACGTTTTACCCCGCTCCAAGGGACGTCACCCGCAGGAGGTATATAGAGCAAGAAACAACCTAATTTGACGTTTCTGAAATGGCCACGCTTTAGCAGCGGATTTTGATGTTTCAACCCACAAGTCTACAGCAGCCTATGCTGCCGATAAGTGTGCTGCCAATAGTAGCGTAACAAACACCAGAACAAATAAAATCCCCCAGACACACTTCAGGTCGAACAAAAAGTATCAGGAAACTGTGCACTGGCCATAACGGCTTCGGGAAAATCCACTACGGAATAGCAACGCCATATCAATAAAGTACACTACACCTGCATTTCAGGACAAGTTCTTGTGCTAGAGCGAACTTCAAGTACCCCGATTGTTAACATATATAACATCGCGAGGAGTATCAATGAAATCATCTTAGCCCAAAGTTAGCATTAGTCGTCATGGTTCTAAGCAGTCTAGCTTGATGTCTAAGGCGTACCTTGGCTGACCATATTGTAACATCTTCCATCCGAAGGACGGGCAGAAGAAGCCCGAAGAGAAGATATTGAGACACGCCGATTATTTATAACTAATAATTCTAAGGATCGGGACATCGCGGAAAGGTGCATAGGAACACACAGTTTTACAAAAGTGCACTGAAAAGTTTGATTGCAGTTATATATTGATCCATTTCTTCGGTACTCACGTACGTTAGCTAAATCGACGTATTTGAGTGTATTGGCTGCGCGGATGAACGTCCTATGCTTTTTGGTTCAATTATTTATCAACTCTCCAGATCATAAAGTAAACATCCTCCAGTTCTGAAATTGTACACGAAAGCCTTCCCAACATCATTGCTTCCTTTCCCCTCTTCATTCTTCATTGTCTCCCACTTTGACTTGTACTTGAGTAGCAGATCGTGCAACTCCTGCAAGTACTTACGTTCGGCTATGGGTGTCTTTTGAATCGCATGGCGCCAAGAGTCAGGGTCACTGAGCCGTGTTTCTTTGATGAGACCCATGATCTCCTCTTTGGATTCGATGGCTGCGATGGGCGCGGACTGGAACTCAGAGAGAAGTTCTGTGGATCGCGTCTGTGCGGCTTCGACAATAGACCATTTATTGCTTTTCTTGGAACGGTGTTGGGCAATGAGTACATCGACGTTTGACTTGGCAGCTGTCGTGGAGGACGAAGCAGGGGCAGTGGCGGCCCTTGTAAGGCGTTGAGCTGCACTGCCCTCGCGCCCTTCTCGGTCTCGTAGTTCATTACGAAGATAATTGAGTAGATCTCCAGTGCGAAGGTCAGTGTCTTCTTTCTTAGCAATCGATTTGACTTTTAATTCAGGCTTGTCCGGTGCGACACCGTGCTTGATCACAATGACCCAGCTATGTCTATCGTCCCGGTAGTGACGGAGGATGTCCTCGATCGAATGAGCATCAACAGCTAGCTCTGCTGTATAACCGTGAGAAATCAGTTCGGATACCATCTTGACACCAGCGGAACGGAGCACGTTGGAGTCAAAGCTTGCTACTAAGCAGTCACAACGGCGCGGCATCCAGGACACTGATGGAGTGTCTTCTTCAGCATGCTTCTTGAGGAATGCTGATCTCTCCGGTTTTTTAAGGTATCGATTCATGGAGTTGACCAGCCTGTCCCATCCAAGATTGACACCAACAGCATGATATCCGGTAGTAGGATGCGAATGCCCTGGGCCTCTTGGTCGGTGCTCTTCAATCAGTTTGTCGTATCGTCCCCCTGCAGCGAGCACCTCGCGCTGCTTTGTATCGAACAAGCACTGAAAGAGAATTCCACCAGAATAAAATTTCTCATTGAAGCTGCTCAGGACACTGATGTAAATCTTCCGCTTCACATTCCATAATTTCATATACTTGACGACAGAGCTAAGGTGTGCGAAGATTGCGTGCGTTCGGTCGAGATACTTCGTACCCTCAAATATGCGTCGCACCTTCGAGAATGCTTTCTCAGGCGTATCTCTCCAGTCGAAGCGTGCTAAATCGTCCAGTGATGTTGATGAGATACCAATTTCTGAAGAACGCAAGTCGTTGCGGATAGCCTGCCAGTTGTTTTTCGAGATGTTAAGTTTACTCAAGACCGCCTTAACAGCCGATCGCTGTGAAGTACTGATTCTGCAGAACTCCATGATCATGTCCAATAGGTCCGCATGATTCAGATGAATGCACATGGGCGTAGATCCAAATGAAGGAAATTCGTCTATGATTTCGTCAACCACCTTTATCACTTCGGCCTCTTTCAGGGCAAGGTCGAGCGTGTCGTATGAAAGAATATCAAAATCAGCTTCCCCATTGCTTCGCGGTGCGCCTCCATAATTGTCACGATATACGTGCCCTATGGTGAATGTTTTCTCCAAGAATGGGGCGCCTCGACCGATGCTTCGCGCATAGGGCAATGTCAGGTCATAAGGTAGCTGGACGAGGGTTCCAGAAGGATCAAAAAGCTTCACCACGTTGTTGTTCGCGTAATGATCCGACCAAGGAAGAAGTAACTGGCGTTGAACCTCAACCGCGCCATGACTTCGGAAGACCGTTGCTAATCGATCTCTGACGAGATTCTGCAACAGCACATCATTGGCCTTGATGGTTTGTGTGGTACTACCCATGTCCCAAGCATAGTCCTTTGCTTGCGTTTCTGGCTTCTGAGAGAACAGGGCAGCCATCATCTTCGCGTAGTGCGGGGAGTCACGGTCGGAGAGAGCTTTGAGAGCCTCCTTGACCGCCTCGTCTTCGATCTGCACTGGTACTTTCCCGCTCCGCAGTAGTTCTGTGCAACTGGGTCGCTCAGAAGGTCGGTGACTAATAAGAGACTTGATGATGCTTCCTTGAAGAGACTTCTCGGGTGTTTCGAAGTCCGGGGGAAGGTCATGCTTCCGTTCACGTAAGGTTCGAATAACTTTATCTCTCTCCATAGCTGTCTTCAGTGGAAAGCACATCTCGAAGAAGATAATGCCCATAGAGTACATATCTACCTTGTCGTTGTAGTTCCCCGTGACGCTCGAGCTGAGTTCTGGTGCCACGTAAAGGGCAGTACCGACGCTTCGAGTCATGTCTCCATCCTGAATGCCCGCAGATATCTTCTTATCTGGTCTTTGGTATTGACCGCTAGTGGCCAGTCCAAAATCACCGATCTTTGGGATTTTTGCCACGTCGATGAAAATGTTGTCGGGTTTGAGATCGCGATGTATAATGCCATGACCGTGGATGTGAGCCAGGCCTTCCAGAATCTGTCGGAACAATCTCCAGTATTCATCCTGATCGTCATATAGGTCCCTGCGAATAAGATCACGAAGCGTCTGCTTCTCACAGAACTCCATTTGGATGTACAGGATAGATCGCGATGATCGAGCAGGAGTGGAGCTAGAGAAAGTCCGCTTTTTTACCATAGGCGAACGAGGACCAACACTGGCAGTTCCTGTCTCGTCCTCTAGATAGATGTCAGCTGTGTAATAAGGCTGGTAGAATATTGATCACAATATTGCTTACCAGAGTCGGAACCGAATACTATGGCACCGTCATCGTCCTCCGACTCGACATCGGAACCAAATTCAATCTTAGGGTAGCCACTTGAACTGATGAAATCCAAGCCTCCAGTGCTCCTACTGAATCCTACGTCATCAACTGCCTCTTGCGAAATGTCGGTATCGGACTCGGAGTCGTCCGCATTGAAGGTCGTAGATTCATCCTCTTCTGCCTCCGAGAAACCAGGAACATCCTCTTCTGGCCAAGCTGTATAGTAGCGAACTACACAGCTGTGGTTAAGCCGTGACAAGAGCATCACCTCAGAAAGAACCTCCGTGAGTGCCGAAGCAGACTTTTGTTTTATCTTCTTGATAGCATAAATGCGGCCATCTACTTTGTTGCGAGCTTTCACGACCTCGCCGTAGCCACCTTTGCCTAGCCGGCCTTGTTCAACCCAATCAGTTGCATATCGGGAGTAAGATCCTCCAATGCCAGTTGAAGACTCGCGACGAAGTTTGTAGTGGCCTAACGATGTTGAGGAATGTCTAGATCGCATTGGCGTAGAAGGCTGTTCAAGTACTGGAACATCGTCGCGAAGAAACTCGCATGGAATAATGTCGAAAGCAGAAGGCCGTTTCTTGGGGTCAGGCTTGAAGAATTTCCGCATGATCTCTTGAAGTGGTTCAGAACAACCAAGCGTGTCTGACAACTCCTTTGGGGAACTGTACTTCTGCGGAGCATCGATCCCGAATAGCATCTGGAGAAACACAACTCCCAAATCCCAAACGTCCGTTTTCCGCGTTCGACGGGCATCTTGTGTAAGCTCAGCAGCAACCCAAAAAGCTGACCTCGAAGTTGCTGAAGTTTGTTCGCCTCTACAAAGATTCTTCAAATGATGTAGACTCTCCTGAAAGCCCGCATCTGCCAGATTCACTGCAAGGCTTCCATTTGTTGATTTCCTCAAGAGGATGTTGTTGGGATGTATTCGTTTGTGAACAACGCCATTTCGATGATAAAAGTCGAGTGCCTCTAGAAGTTCGATAGTCCAAGAGCGTACTTTTGGAAGAGCAATATGTCCATCGTCCTCGAGCTTTTCACCCAAAGAGCCTTTATTAGCATGCTCCATCAAGATGTTGATTTCCCAGCCAGAGTCAGGTAGGTGTTCGATTTTGAAATCAAGGACAGTCATGACAGCGGCTTGCCGTATTCTCTTGATCTCCTCCATCTCCTCTTCAAACTCCATAATCGCCTTTTTTAATTGAGGCCCAGCAGCAGAGTTGCCGCCACCTACGCGAGCGCGTTTCAGAACCAGTGTGACTGTACTAGCATTACCAACAGGCTTTACCAGCAGTTCTTCAGTGATTGGCCCTCTACGAAATGGAAGTAAACCTTCCACTGCACTACAATCTATCATTGTATCCTCATGCTGCAGGATGACGGCCCTATCAAATGAAACGTAATTGACGTTAGCCTCCGTGGGAAAATACGAGGTCGGTGTGATATTTGATGCTCTGTTCTTGCGCTTGGCCATCAGATCTTTGCGCCGCATTTCATCCCGGACCATCTGTTGCAAGACGCGTTCTTCCTCCGCTTTTTCTTCGTCTCTCTTTTTCTGGAGATCTTCTTCTTGTTGCTTAGCAATCTCGACTGCTTCAGCTTCCTGAACAGCCCGTTCCTCGTCCAAATTCTCAAAGGTACCGTCGTTTTCGCGAACAGCTACTTCATCTTCAAGAGCGTCCTGGATGGCTGTTGCTATTTCATGAATCATTACTTCGCCGACAAGTTCCTTTGGCCGAGTCTTCAGTAGCCCTTGGATCTTGTTTCGGGTGCTGTTTCTCAGGTTGCTTCCTCCTTCTAGGGTGAGTGAGGGTAACGATTTTGGATAGGTTGCACTGATTTTTGCGCAGAGCGTGACTGAGATGTCGTGATTCGAGAACGACTTCAGCTTCAAGCGCAATACACGGTCGGTTGTTTTCTACATTTACGTCAGCCCTTTGCTGAGCCAGACTAGAGTCATGGCCATAAGACCAGTGTGCCTATTGTGAACACAATGAACTTTACAAAACATACACTCCATGCTCCTGTAGCCTCGGATTCCTCATAATCTTCCATGAAAATTGCCTTTAGGACTTCGCGTTCGTCTTCCTGTGCCTTCTCGTAGGTCTCTGAGGGCTGTGACACCATTGAAGGGCGCACAGGCTGCATCTCATGGACAGGACTCGTCGGTCCGATACCATCTTTCCAGTTCGATGTGGAAACATTATGCTGGTGTTTTTTGTTGCGCGGTGTCTTATGCGGCGCCATATTGAGCTGACTTGTGGATGGTTGAAAGCGCCGTCATGGAAAGATTGACGGAGAGACTAGCAGCCGAAGCTGCCGCCCTTCACACTGCAGACATGTTGATTATTCAACGTTTGAGTGAAAGAGCGCGGATTAAGACGAAGTGCGAAGACTTCGTCAGTCGCCAGCACACATAGCAAGTCACAGTTAGTGGGGGGCAAAGGACGCTAGCCCCGCTTTCGCACCAATCCCTGCAGGTGCTAGGCTAGTTGCCAGACGCGACTTCCTCAAGTCTCAAGGGTCCACAGCGCGCAAAACACGCAACCTCGCGCCTTCCCACGATTTGAGTTGTTAGTGGTATACCTACTGGAAATTGCTATGGGAGTACTCGGGATTAGTTCTCTGCCATAGCGGTCCGCATCACCGCGTTCAATCGAGCGCTAAGCCTTCGTTTCCGCGAGTAAACAAAGCCGCCAAACAAACCAGCCAAACCACCCTCGCGATCCAGTTACGGTCACCGGCAACTTGCTCGACACTAACAGGGTCTGAGTATATATTCTGAACCTGAGCGTCATATCATCACGATGTTTTCGTGGATTACGGGTCCGCGGATCACCAATGTGATTGAAGACCTCCAACCAGGTACGCCGCAATGATGTGCAGTGCAACTCTCGATTCTAATCTGTATAGAATCCAACTATGAATCCACGTTCATTGAGCCACCTGAGACTCCAGCCCACCAGTTCGCAGTCAAAGCTTTCAAGCATGCCATATTTGGAACTCCCGCGCCAGACGACGCAAACGAAGGTTCAACCAAGGCTGAGAGGAAAGCGAAGCTAGACCTTGCGAATGCGAAAAACGTAGACCTTCCCGCGCCCAAGGAAGACACCCCGCCATTGTCCCCCTCAAAACAGCCGGGTGGTATACTCATGACTCCAGGAACAAGTCGAGGAAGGAAAACAGTGTCATTTGGCTCACAAGTGGTCGACAATGAGGGAAAGAGGGTCAATATTGGCAAAAGTGGCATACCTAACGACTGCCCTGGTAAATTCCCCAGCCCTTGGACGCCAGGAACCCAGTTGAAGCTTGATTCCACAAGCGACAAAAGGCCCCGCACCAAGCTCACGGAAGCTCTACTCGACGCACGCACTACTACGCAACCAAAGTCGGGCCAAAAGCCGAAAGCGAGAGACGATAGTGATATCACAATTGACCTTGGAGCACCACGTTCTGAGTCTGGAAAGTATTGGAAAGAGCAGTACGAAAGCTATGCCGAGAGAAGCGAGAAGGAGATGAAGAAGGTTATTGCAAAGCAGCAGTTAGCGAAGAAGTTTGCAATGAAGAAAGATGGCGAAGTTACAGAACTGGCTACCAAACTTGAGCAGGAACGGAAACGGTTTAGGCAACGAGAGCGGGAACTGGAACAGCAGAACAAAAGCTTCGAGGACCGATTGCATCATGCTGCCGCTGAGAGCGCAGCTGCTAAGATCGAGGTGGCTGCACTGAAAGCGCGCGTGGCTACTTTGGAGAGGTCGATCACAATGCCCTCATCAGAGTGTCAAAGTCGAGCGCCTTTTCAAATCTTTGAAGATGCAGGCAGAGAAGCTATACAGTGTCTGCCAGAACAAGACGGAGTAGTCGAGACGCCGTTCAATCCCTCCAATAGCATGGCTTCCTCGAGCAAGGAGAATTCATCGCCAAAGCCTGGGCGAAATCGTCGCCAGTCGATGCCAGATAGGTCTACCCGCTCACATGCTCTTCCTAAGCTAGGAACAGCGGAAGGCGAACTGTCGGTCATACTAGGCAAATCACCCCATGCGCATGGGCAGATCTCTGCAATTAATTCCGGCCCCATACTAGAGGCAGCCACGCCAGAGCAAGCCCCAAAGTCACCGCTCAGGATCCGAAGGACGGACCCAAGCAAAGAGAATACAGGGCCCATGGTGCCTGTTACTGCGCTTCCGTCCAGCCCACTCCCAATGCCTTCCCCTGATCCGTGGCTAGATATGCAGGAAAGTTCAATACCGCAGGTGGACAGGATGGCAATGCCCGGATTTTCTGGTCAGCCATATTCCCGGCCAGCATGGAACCCTCCACCTAGACAACACCGATCGACCAAGTCGGTGTCGACTGCTAAAAAGACAGTACATTCAACAAGCTTTGATCGACGAAATGACAATGCTGCGCTTGGCTCTGAAAAAGTCGATCGGGCCACAATCCGAGCCCAGGGTAAGGAGCGGCCAGCTCGAATGGAAAGTGCGGAGTCGAATGGCACAGCGCCAAAGATCAGTCACAAATCCGATTCCGAGAGGCAGAATTCTAAGACCTCGAAAGAGGCCGAATCAGTCGTCCTACAACCTTCTACCGATTCACGATTTGACCTGTCGAAGGCTACGTCTCATCACGCAGAAGGCTCAACGCAAGTCCAAGGGGATCGGGTCGAGCTATTGTCCGTCGATAGGAAGGAGCAAGCGAGACGGCGACTTGCGGAGCGAAAGAAATTGAGAAAGACCGCGCCAGTTTGATGTTTCTTATCTCTGGTTCATCCACTGTTTTGTGGGAGGGTGGTATGTTTGACAACGGCGTTGGTGGTTTACAGTCCCAAGTCTCAGTCTTGTTTGGGAGTCGTGTGGGAATTATAAGCATTGTTGGAGTCCAGCATGATACCTACCCATGCTTTTTTCTGCTTTGCTGAACACTCTATTCTTTATGGGGCTTGCACAATTTTAAAGAATATTACTTTCTTTACGTCCTGTGGCGTATTTGGGGTATCATTCGGGCCGTGGGTCTAATGTACAAAACATGACATGCTATGCGTATGCATCCCTGAACGCCAATCAATGCAAGGGATCGCTTGCACTTTGTGCATCTCTCAGTAGAATGAATATCCATCACCTCACATGCACCTCACTTGTTCCCTGCAGCAATCCCCTCTAACGCTGCATAAACCGCTACAGCACTTTTCTCCAATGCACTCCTTTGTGTCCCTGACATTTTACCTAATACATACTTACTCACCACATTCGGATCTCTGCTCTCTGGTCTCCCAATACCCACACCAACCCGCCACCATTTCATACCACCAAGGTGCTGTTGACAGCTCTTGAGTCCATTGTGACCTTTTGCGCTCGCCCCGCCATCACGAACAGTGACTTTGCCAAGCGCAGATTCGAGTTCATCATGCACGACAACAAGGCGACCCTCTGTTGCTGAGGATCCATACTGCGCTTTGACGGAGCGTAGCCACTCGCTATACGCTTTCTTGACGCTGTTGCCCGAGATGTTCATGAGCGATGTGGATTGCCAGAACGTCCAGTCGTCCTCGAGTAGCAGTGCATCTCCTTCCACCTTTCTGTACCCTCGTATTATGCTAAAGCTCATTGTCGAATTGTCGGGCCTGGAGACCAGCCCTGATAGCCCTTTCTGGAAGGGTTTGTAGCCTTTGCGCTCGGACACGTACGAGGTGACAACATGACCGGCGGAGTGTAGTGTATTTGCGTAAGTTGCGCCGGGATTGCCGATGCTGCATATTAGCAGAGGGAAGGCTTTCTGTGCAACATCTTTCGCTAGGGGCATTGAGCGCGGTATCTTGGTCGCTTCGTCGGTCGTGGGCTTATGTTTCTTTTTAGGTGGACTATGTAGAGGTTTGCGCTGTGGAGAAGGAGCTTCGTTGTCGGTGTCAGAAGGCGTCAGAAGAGCAGGTTCGTGAGTTTGTTTCTTTTGTTTGCGTTTTTCCTTGCGGCTAATGGGTATTGTGGGCTCAATTGCTTCTTCAAGGTCGGTGTCGTCTGGCGTTGAAGTCTGAGGGTTCTCGGTTGAACGACTTGCGACAGGGATCAGCCGCTCCGTGGTCAGGCTGGCCACGTGCGCACGTGTGCCCGCGTTTAACATTTCGCAAAAGTCAAAAAGATGTGAAGACGTGGATCGACGGAACTGTGGGTGGCAATGGCAATACTTGTACTAGTCGCCTTGATTATTTACGCGCTGGATCTCTCAATTCTGCCGTGGTTGAGAACAACCGATATGTGGAAAGCATCGCCACAGCCACATCGAAGAGTCATAGCGGATTTGTAAGGGCGGTGCAGTCACAAGCCTTGTCCTAAGCCGCCCTTCAGGATTTCTAGGGTGTCTAGAGACGGGAAAAATCACGGAACTAACCCTGGTCATGCAATACTGCTAAGTTTTGAGAGACTTCCAGTGAAAGACCACTCGATCTCTTGGCGTGCATCATCACTCAGGAACAAGGGTCTCGGTGCGGATCAACTCCGAAGTAATCACATCGCCACTTGCGCGTTACCACCACTAATTTCCTCTCAGCCTTGCTGCGTCTATACCATTTCTCATTTTGGTTTCGAGCTCATACAAAATAATAGTCAACACTCGGCTTCACTATGCCTGAGAGGCCTGCTACGCCACCGCGAGCAATGCGCTCGGCGGGCAAGCTGCCGCCAAATCCTCCCACCCCAGAACAAATTCGGAGAATGGTACCGTGAGCCTTCGACAAGACATGGATTCCTTACTGATGGATAGGTAGGAAGAAGCCCGTCTCAAAGCCAAAGCCGCGGCACAGCAAGCCCAGGCTTCCAAACCCACACCACCGCCTGTCGCTGGCGCAAAGCGAGCATATTCCTCCATAACTTCCTCGAACGCCCCGACACAAGTACGCAATGCAGCTGCTGCTTCTCCGCAGAGGCTGGATCAGAATGGTTTCATGCAGCCGCCCTCGAACGATTATATTCAACCGGCAAAGAAGTACGCGAGGTCGGACTTCATTGATTACGACTTCAGTAAAATGACGGATACGAAGGGTGGGTTCTTGAGCACCGTCGATGATCCGCATAATAAGGCCATGTGGAAGGGACAAGCGCGAGAAGAGCAAAAGCCTGAAGGCATGGCCATGGCGGAGTGGGAGAGGGAACGTGTGCGGCGGAAGCTGAGAGAGAATCGAGCGGGGCCATACGAGCCTGGCATCTCGATTCTAGATACAATCAATGGAAAAGAGGAAGAAGATGAGGACGCTGCATTGCTGGAGGCTGCAGAGAATGCCGAGATCGAAAGCGGGACATTCAAGGGCAAATACGGCGATGGCAGGCGCGATATTAAGGGCAAATGCCGTGAGTGCAGTTCTTTGGAGATTGATTGGAAATGGCAAGACATATTCGGAATCGGGGTTTGCAATATCTGCAAAGAAAAGCTTCCGGACAAGTATTCCCTCCTCACAAAGACCGAGGCTCGAGACGACTATCTGCTCACAGATCCCGAACTGAAAGATGAAGATCTTCTCCCACATCTCGAGCGCCCAAACCCTCATAAACAATCCTTCCACGCCATGCAGCTTTTCCTGCGTTTGCAAGTCGAAGCTTACGCCTTCAGCCCGGCAAAATGGGGATCGGCGGAAGCACTAGATGAAGAATACGAGAAGCGCAGTAAGATCAGTAAGCAGAGAAAAGAGAAGAAATTCAAGAACAAACTTGAAGATTTGAAAAAGCGGACGAGAGTGGAGGCCTATAAAAGGGCCAGACTAGGTGGATCAGGGGATGCACAGTTTGGGCAGAAGATCAAGGGCCGCTATGATAGGCATGAACATGAATGGGGGAGAAGTGTGCTCGATCCGGAGACAGGAATGACAAAGAAGAGGTGTGAGGAATGTGGTATGGAGGTTGAAGAGCTTGAATTTTGAAACCATTCTTACCATGATCAAGTCTAACAGGTTTACTAGAGTATGGGGAGGCCTTGCAAGTGAATGTTTTAATACCATATGATACCCATAGATTGAATGAATGAAGCGCTACTATTGCCACAAAACAACATTAGTCACGAGATAACTTGGCGGGGCACTATATAGACCTATGCGACAAACATTCTCACTCAAACCTTTTTTGTGGAGCGATTTTGCGGCCACGGCTATTGTACTTTACTGAAGGTGTTGGGGAACGCTGTGTAGCAACAGCACAGCTACGTGGTGCAGCAACAATACACTGCTTCTTTGTAGGCCTTGCTAGAGGCTGTGAAGCCTTTTGTTTGGCTCTTTGGAAAAATTGTACAGCTTTTCCAGGGTCGTGAGGTTGCTTATCACGCTCTCTTTGAGCCTTGCGGCCAGCGACCTTTGCAGCCTTCACGGCGTTGACTCGGACTCAGACTCCCCTTCTCCCTCATATTCTGAATGCACTATTCTTGTGTAATGTTTTTTATGACTTATTGCCAGCTTCTTCGAGTATGCTGTACTGAGAGACATGGACATTACCACATCGAGCAGCTACAGCGCGTGTAAATGCTATAAGGTGGATAGATACCTATTAGTAGCTTATGCCTGTGGTAATACTCTAGAAATTCTTTTGTTAGGTGACTCCCATGGCCGTCTATAAGTGATAGGCGGTACCGTCTTCGAGCTATAGCCATTGAGAAGCGCTTAGATACCTGCTAGAGCCAGGCAAGGCCAAGCCTATCCTCCGACCAGCCACCGCTCTAAAGAAGGCTATATGTTCTCCTACCTGTTTATCCTCTACCTAAGTTGATTGGATGTTCTTAGAATCAGCCACAGATATGAGGCTGGCGGTAAGGCTATACTATCAGCGCAAACACACGCCAACAAGCTTATCCACTTACGGTTGCCGTCTTAAAGCGTCTGCTTAAACTGCTTGTTCTTGAATAGCCTCTTACTAAAGATTCTCCCCGTCTGCCGATAGCTCCAGGTCTAATTATGAAGCATTGCTCATCTATACTATATGTATTCTCAGGCTACACTTCGTAGAGATAGATTTTGCTGCCTATTTGTTTATATTTTAACTTGAATGTATCACTAGAGTTAGTAGCGTGGCGTTGGCGACCTAGAGAAGTGCCCGCTTGGGGTGATGGTGCGCATTTGGTGCACAGACGGTACCCACCTACCGTATAAACTCGTCACGGGAGGCCGAACGCTCGGCACGGCCCCTCCTCGTGGTAGTGGAGCATTTATGAACGCCCGTGCAATAAACCTTGAATATCTTGCAGAGGGGCAAGGTTATGCACACTGAGATAGCTTGCAGCCAGTAAATGAGCTAGGAGCGATGGCGTGTTTGCAAAGAATATCTACTAAGCCTCATTTGACACGATCCACAGTTGTCCCGATCCCGCAAAGCATTGCCTAATTAGCGTTCGGCCACCGTGTCGAGGCTATACGGTACCTACTCAGCCCCTGCGGCACAGTTTCACGGCAGAGGTCTTCATGGCTAAATTGCACTTGATGACCTCGTCCTTTAAGACTTTGACTCTTTCAGTGAAAATTGAACACATCTCTATATAAGTTACATAAATATCTTGGAATAGTTAATCTTTTTTTTGGTTTCCAATGCCTTTTAGTCTTCTTGCGGTACTCGGCAATCTCTTAGAGCAATATCTACATCACCATGCCGTGAAACAGTACGAGAAGAGAATAAAATGGCGAGCCAAAGCTACGGCGGCCTGGAATGCGCGTCTGCCCCCCGCTCGACTATCAGAGGATATCTGCGGAGTGAGGAGTGCTGGACTGGACGTATCTCCTCAGTTAAATTCGCTATTCTTCTGTAGGCTCCCTCTAGAGATTCGAACGCTTATATATTCGGGCATCTTAGCCGGCAAAGAATTACTGTTTCTAGTCGTCAATGAGATTAGGGATAAGTATGGAGACGAAATAGGAAAAGAGAAAATACCATTCGAGCTTGCGTGCCGTGCAGCGCGAGGATTGTTATATTTTCCCATCGCTTGCAAATTAGCGTATGCCAATACACTGCCTTCCGATCATCGTCTGACAACAACTGACTGTGTCTCAGGTATACGGAATCGTTTGATTATCTATATACCAGCAACACGTTCCGATTCACTGGAATCACAGAGTATTGGTGTTTCACGCGGCTCATGTCCAGGCAGTATTTGGATTCGATCCAAAGCCTTCATCTCCAGTACGCGTACATTGGTGTTGAAAATGAAAGAGATATAAAAGTTGGTTTACCGCCGTATCATATCGATTGGTGGAACGAAACGTGGGACGGCATCTGTAGGATGAAAAGTCTGGCGCACGTTAGAGTTGATATACACAGATATGAATCAAACCCGTGTGTGCATGCTTATGATGAAGAATTTTACTTCTCTCCTCTAAAGAATCTTCGAGACCAGGTCGAGCTTTAGGTACGTGTTACATGGAGGAGGCACAGTTCAGTGTCACCCGATGAGGAAAGATGGCCGTTTATGATAAGAAGAGATATGACCTACCATGAAGAAATTGATGGCAGTTTCAGCTTGGATGCTCAAGCAGACTAAAAAAAACATTGTGGAACGCTCACACCACACGGCGGTGTCTTATGTTGATCATTGGCTGGATGGAAACTCATACGGCTTTTACGAGTTAGTTTGAAGCTTACAGCTTTCATGCTGGCTAAAAATTATTTTGAGTTTTCATGAAGCATGGATTACTCACTGTTGCTACTAAGTAGTTCAGATGCTAGCTCAAAGCCAGGCGTAGCCACAATTTCGTCCCGAGTTCTTCCATTTCATTGACCACCTTATCCTTCCATGAGTGCATAGATGAATTTTGCTTTAGAAAAGTATACTCAAACATTTCTGGTGAGGACTGTTACGCTCTGCACCTTGGAAGGAACCCTCTTCGAAGGTTCTATGAGCTGTATTGTTGTCATTCTATTCGTAACTACTGAAAATCGTGGAGCTCTCGAGATAGACTCATCGCTACATCTATGAAGATTATGATACTTCTGTGAGAGCCTTCTATTGGCAGGCTGGTATGAACCGCATTGCGAGCTTTGCACCTCATGTAAAATAAAAGTTAGGCCAATATGTAGAAAATTAAACTTGGAACCTGTGACTTTCAACGCATGGTAGCTGCGTATAAAGAGTATTGCAAATTATATCTGGTCAGGACTGAGATGGGGGTACTGAGTTTTACGTGATTAATGTTTCAAGCAGTCACAGATAAGACAAAAGCAGCCGAGAATATGCTTAAGATAGACATGTGCTAATGAGCTACACAGCCATTGGCCCTCCGAATGCAAGGCAGTGGTGCGTTACTAACACTCAGTAGTTCACAGCCTGATGCTTAACGCCCTGCGACATACCCCACTCCAGAGAGCCTCGTCATGCTTACTTTCCTTAGATTTGTATACCAGAGCAATTTCTGCCCCACAATATCCAAGGTGTGGTTGTTCCGAGATATGGCCGCACATGTACGTAATCAAGAAGAAGCCTTGAAGCAACTGGTCACTTCTATCAATCGAGCCAAGACTCACCGGTTTCTTCTCCCCAATGTGCTCTTATGACTACTAAACCGCCAACTAGGGAGCTGAGTGGCTTTTCCACCGGTGAAAGAAGCGGGGTTCAAGAATACTAGTAGAAATGGTTACTAGAGAAGTCGGCCGGTCTATAAAAGGAAAAACTAACTTTAAATCAATTGGGTGCTGCTGAAATACCCAATTTTCGTGAGTCGCAAAATCCAAAGAAAGACTTTTGTTCCCTCAATACGACAGAAAAAGTCATAGTGATTGTCAAAAACACTTTTGTTCCGGTAGCTGTCTACAATGGCCTTCCTCACATCACCGAAGTTGTGGGTGTTCCAGAGATGGATGCCGCAAATCTAGCAGATCTTCGTGCTCTCCTGGCAAACACAATCTTCCCCATGGAGTATCTATCCGATTGATTCATAAGCATTTCGACATTAACGACGGTGAAGTCATGGCCTTCAAAGAGGTTACGGCTAAACCTTTCGGCAATGTTCTGGTGATGCGTCCCGTTGCTTCCGCTGCAATATCTCGGTTCGAAGGCCTAAATTACTTCGTTAACGATGGCGGGGAACTCCAAGCTTACGAATACATCAACTCTGATACTCTCAATCTTGCAGAGTTTCCGGAATTTTTGGCAGAGTTCTGTGCTCTTGTTGTAGAGCGTGGTCTGCAGAGGAAACTGAGACTAAAGACAAAATCTGGTTGCGATGTTCCTAGTTGGTCCGAATTCGAGTATCCATGCCACCGCAGTACGATGATAATCCTGAAAGGTATGCCAGTACCTGAAGGTGATTCAGGGTTCACAGTGGCCACAGAGTGGGGAGCGCCAGCATTGGACGCAAGCACCATGCCAGATGGTGAAAACAGCCCCATGATGTCGTGTTTTAGTCATTGTGTTAGTCATTGTAATGGCCATTGTACGGCACACGATTCGGAGATAATAGATGGAGGGATGTGGTACTTGGGTGGGAAGAAGCTTGAGGCTGGGGCCCCAGTGTATAATCTTATGGCCGCTGTGGTAGAGGTCTGGGGATGACCTGAGTTACTCCCGCATGGACTTTACTCCAATTAACCCTTTTTTTCAAATGTTCAGTTGAACTTGTCTGACTTTATTTTTGCATTTAAACGAAAAATAGGTTATTATAAACTAATTATTTAGGCTACCTCTAGGTCCTAATCTAGGCTAACTAGCGGCTAGCCTCTAAAAGTATAAAATTTAAGTTTTGAAAGATGATTTCTTGAGTATATGTGCTTACAGGGCGGAACGAGGAGTCACGTGATTGATGCATCCGTGCATTCGACTGCGACTTCTATCTTTGATCCGCATATCCTCCCAGCCTAAAATACGCACAACCTAGACTCACATATCTTTGACTCTTTTGGCCTCTTATGGCCCTCACCCAGCGTGTACAAGCCCAAGTCTGCCTACCTACTCAGCCTTGCGGCACAGCTTTGCGGCACAGTCCCTCGGAGCCCGAACATAGTTCCGACGCGGCTCATACTGTACCTTCAAGACCCGAACTTCTTCACTGATACCTAGGTATTGTTCTATGAGCCACGTACATATTTTCAACAATACGTGCCTCTAGCATACTTAGCTGGCATTCAGCTTACTTTTTGATTCCTATGCCTCTAAATCCCGTTACCATGCTTAGCACTTTGTACAACCGTGCTACACGCAACAAAGCCGTCAAGCGGAAGCAGCAAAGGGATAAATGGCGAAAAAAAGCTACGGTGGCCTGGAATGCGCGCCTACCCTCTGTTCGCTCCTTAGGCGAGACCTGCCTGGTTAGGAGTACTAAGCCGGACGTATCTACTCAGTGGAACTCGCTCTTCTTCCGTAAGCTGCCTCTAGAGGTCCGAAGGCTCATGTACACGAACGTATTAGGTGGGGAAGAACTTCTTCTCCAAGTCATCAATGAGAACAAGGCCTATGATGGAGACGAGATAGGGAAAGAGAAAATACCATTCAAGCTTACATGCCCCGCGGCACGAAGATTACTAGCTTTCCCGATCTCGTGTAAACTAGCGTACGTGTATACCTGAATTGTGCTTAAGGTATCGCTTGCCAATTGTCGCCTGGCGACAGCTAACTATGGTTTAGATACATGGAATCGGTGGACTATCTATACACCTGCAACACGTTTCGACTCTCTGGAGTTACAGCGTATTGGTGTTTACGGCGGCTCCTGCCTAACCGATCTTTCAGCTTGATCCAAGACCTCTATCTACAGTATTCATACCCTCAAGCTTATGACCTGGTAGAGGGGCTCATTTTGGGGATACCGCCCTATGGTCGTGATTGTTGGTACGAGACCTGGGAGGAGATCTCCAAATGGAAAGGTCTGAAGCATGCGAGGGCTGACATTTTTATACGGGCGCCGTATATTCATGTTAAGTACGAAGATCTTTTTTTTTCTCCACTAAAGGATCTCCGAGATTTGGTGAAGGTTGAGGTACACGTTCCTTGGGCAAAGCACCTTTCAGTGCCCGAGGGAAAAACATGGCCCTTTATTGTAAGAAGAGATATGGTCTACCATGAGGAGAGTGACGGATATTTTAGCTTAGACGCTGAGTGAGCAGAGAATCAGCAGCTAAAGATGCAGGAGGCATTGCAATGCTAAGAGGTTGACTGAAAAACCACAAAAATTGAAGTCTGGACTTTCATAGCAGCAGCGCATTTGCGCCCACAGATTTTCTATCCATAATTGAATGTGAAGCTAGCTTGTCTCCCGGTATGAGCTCTTAAGGCCCGTCGTCCCAATGCGCAACTTAAAACGAGACCAACTTCCATCATTGTATCGTCCCAACGAACTGTGACCAATCAATCACCCTGACAAAACTTAGATCCTGGCTTTTGGTGTGGCCTGCGGCTTGTTAAATGTGCCGTCTGCGCCAATTGGTCCGCCGCCAGGCCGGACGATGATCCAGGTCCCAACCGCAAACAGCGAATTGGAGTCTGCATTTCGCAGAGGATCAAACTCAGCCTCATTGTTGTGCTGTGTATTGATGGAAACTAGGTTCTGCGCGTTCTTTAGGCCTGCACCGAAGTAAGAAGATATCAGCGGCCTAGCACGACAAGCTGAGAGGGGAATGTGAGCTCACCGTAGGGAGTGGGTTGGAGGTCTTTCGTCGCTGGGAACGCTTGTTGCGTATGTGTCAGCTCGTGCACAATGGTTTTGTCCGTTAAGAGGAAAAGATCGATTGGTGTGAATTTCAATTTCGCCGCTGCTGGAATCACTATCTTGCTGAGACTCGTATAGACCGATGACGGGAGATCGGCAAGATCCCTGATTTTGAAACCGCGGGCACTGCGGAGGTACCAAGGACAAAATTGGATTTCGGAATAGTGGTTCCACACGGTCAATGTGATCAGCATGGTGGGATCTTTAATATCAAAACAATTCCCAAATCGACCACCCGGCTTCGACAGTTCTCCTTTCGTGTAAGCAACGTTGCGATCTTTGTTTATGTAGTCTCCTGCCTTGTTCTTTCCAATCCGCTTGACGATGCAGTAGAAGCGAACGTCTATGATGTTCTGGGCGAGCGAAGTCTGATCGTTATTGTTGTGCTGACTTATCCTTGATAAGGCTTCGAAGCGGGCTTTGACATATCCAATATCCGTTAGATCAAAGCGTCGGCCAAACAGTGTATTGTGCCAGTTATCGACGTCCGTATTGATAGGTTTCCTGTCGAGTCCCGTTACAGCATTTGCAATGAGTCGAAAGGCCGTATCAATTCTGTCTTGGACGAATTGTGTGTCCTCTGAAGCTAGTCTTAGCAGATCGACAGTCGTGGGAAAGAGGGATGACACTGACCTCCACAATCTTGATCGATCATGTAGCCGTGGACGCCGCCGTGAAACTCGAGTAGCAGCACAGCAAGACATAGCCATATGTGCAACATTTCGAGCTCTAAGTGTTGGCTGGTGCGAGACAATGCAAAAGGAAAATTGATTATTCAGGCAACTTATGATGACAATGTTCATGGACTGCGCAAGAACGGATGGTTTTGTTGCTGAACATGATGCCTTTTGAACAAGAGAATTTACATGCTGGTCGGCCAGCGCTTCACCACTTTGACTCGTAGGTCATTATCAGCAGCAGGCTATGCCCAGCGATTCAAATGTTGGAATTCTTCGCTTCGTATCCTCGCCGCATTCTGGCCCTCTGAGCTACTCCCGGTATGTACAGCACATAGCTGTTGGACTACAGGTTTGGTTGATTTCATCGATGGGATGCGAGCTGATTTCTGCCTCGGCAGTGTTTCGAAGCATGTCCAAGGTTGAAAAAGCATATGCACAGTGACTCGCCGCTCAGCTGCATCGGACTTTGAGAAGAAACCAACCACAGTGCTTGTGCTATTTTGGAGTTGAATTGGACATTCTGTTCAATCGTGCCACATGTGACCCGATCACTCGAATCGTGACCTAGTGTTCGGATGCAAAGTGTGAGAGATCTAGGAGATAGAAAGAGAGGAAAGAAGACTTTACATCTTGGAAAAAAATGGTAAAATCCTGTTAGTAGTTATAGCATTGCCAATTCAAGGGTATTGAGGCAAGCAGAAATATCGTCTCTATGGTTGTTTATTGTGGAACTTGGAACGTACATGTGTTGTGTATTCAATAAATGAGTGTGCTTAGGTTGCAGTAAGTTGCAGACCTGATTTTCCTTTCGAATATTTAGGTATACAAAGGCCTTGGAATACAGTCTTAAAGGTGGTGACAGGCCTCAAACCAGTGCGCACAAAAGTTCCGAAGGCTGCCATCTAGGGCCTTCGGTTGAGATTCTCGACCACGGTTGTCAAATTTGATCCTAACACCCACTATATAAACCCCCAGTCTCGCACTGAAATGCCAACTCCCAGAACCTCGACACTCACCCCACCAAAATGTCTTTCTTCACACCCCAATTCCAGATCGTGTCCGATCTTCATCTAGAGACGCCCCTAACTGCGCCGCAATACGCTTCCTTTCGTATCAACGTGCAAGCCGATAATTTATTTCTGCTCGGCGATATAGGCCTCGTCGTAGACGCTGGACTGTTCCAATTCTTACGTCGCATCCTTGAACAGAATAGAGGGTGCCACATCTTCTACGTACTAGGAAATCACGAACCCTTTCGTACAACATACGAGCATGCATACATATTGCTGCGCAACGTCGAACAAGAGGCAATGGACGATTTCGGCGGTCGTTTCAAATTTCTATGTCGCGATCGCTACGATCTAAACAAAACCATTACCATCTTGGGTTGTACTTTATGGTCCGCTATTCAACACAACCAAGAATCAGACGTTGCGTCGCGCTCGACCGATTTGAATAGCGAACGTGGTATTCAAAACTGGACCTTGGAGCGGCATCGAGAAGAACACGAAAAAGACCTCGTGTGGCTGAATTCTCAAATATCTGCAATTGAGGAAGACGAACCACACCGTCAAATCATGGTCGCAACGCATTACAGCCCGACAATAGATCCAAAGGCCAATGATCCGCAACATGAGGGGAGTCCTGTGTCAAGTAATTTTGTCACAGATTTGTCACAAGAGCCATGTTGGCTTTCCCCGACAGTCAAGCTCTGGGCTTTTGGACATACGCATTACAGCTGCGATTTTCGCGACGAAAAGACTGGAAAGCTTGTTGTTGCGAATCAGAAGGGGTATGCAGGTCTTGGTGCGGGAAGGCAGGCGGGAATGAAAGCGAAAGTGGTAGAAGCGGGGAAGGAAGCGTGGGAATTGGCTGAGAGGAGAAGGAGTGGCGAAGAGGACCAGACCCGAGCGACAGATATGCAGATTGAGAAGGAGGTTGTAGGAAATGGCGAGAAAAGAATTGACGCGAAGTCACCCAAAGTCTCATTACTGCATCGCATGATCTGCCGGATACGAAGTCTTTGCGGTTCGCGACCAAAAGTGCACAGTAAAGACAAAGAAGATAAAAATGTTCTAGTTAGGAAATTTAATTATTTGTAGATAGGCAATGGCGTTCGAGGATAGGGGTTCATAACCAATATTGTGAAATAACGCGCGAAGAACGGCAGTCTATTTACCTCTTCGGTTTGAAGTAAATCGTGCTCAAGCTACCGGCACTTAAAAGCAGACAGGTTCCAGTAAACACGACAACAGCCTTGTACATTCCGTGCCCATATCCTCCAGTGTCATTTGATTTTCTCAATAAGCCTGCACTGATAGGACCGGCTAGAATGTTACCAACACCTTTACCAAAGCAGAACAGACCAAACATAGCTTGTGAAGCAGAGGTCTCTGTGCTGATTGCAGTAACCATCCTAGCCCACATCGCCGTATATCCTGCACCAAAAAATCCATACAGCAGAGCAAAAAAGATAAGCGGCATCAATGAGCGCGCAAGTCCCCATGTGCTCAATGTCGCGATTGCTGCAACTGATGAAGATACGGTAATGAGTGCGTTCAACGACAGGTTCTTGTCAGAAAGATAGCCGAACGTGAATTGACCGGCAACTTGTGAAATGCTCATGAGCGCGAGTAGTAATGCGCCTTTCGACACCCCCAGACCGATTGATGATGCGTAAGACGGTAAGTATAGAGAAGGAAAGAAAAACCCCACTCCCATCAACAGATTGCTCAGACTATAGGTCCAGAACAATCTTGCTTTGAAAAAACTCCAGTCAGTCCTTAGGGTCACATTTTGTTGCTGTCCACCACGACCCTTGAGTAAAGGAATCAGCGGACCAGTCAATACGACCAGTGCAACAGCAACAGCCCTTAAAGTTGTACGATAGCCGAATCTCCGCAGCAGTGCTTGAAGTACCAATGGCGTTACAGCACCAGAGGCCCCAGACGCACTGCACAAGAGTCCATATGCCATCCCCCTCCTTCTCACCCAAAACTCATCTACCATGGACAGGATCGGATAGTAGAAGATGATGAATCCGATGCCGTACATGACCCCTTGCGTCAAGATGAGTGTACCCAACCTATCTGCGAAGCTCCCCGCAATCAATCCTAGAATACATAGCGGCCATCCTACGAGAATCATATGCACCCGATATATGGACCAACGTCTGATCAGTGGCGTGATAAAGGGAGCACCGAGATACGAGATACCTGACGCAGTTGTGCCAACGATGGAGATGTAAGAGTTGTCTTTGAACGCCGGAAGTTGTGAATAGTACTCTTGGAACACGCCGAAAGAAAGTGGAAAGCCCCAAAGAAGAGCTTCGAAAACAAAAGCTGCGAGCAGTAAACGCCATGCAGCGAAGCCACCATCAATGGGCGGGAGACTGGATGCTTGGTCCGAAAAGGTCGTTCCTCCTGTGTCAAGCTCGAGATCTTCGTGGTGCTGAGCTGGCAACACCGAAGTCACGATTTCTACTGAGGTGTCCCGTGGTTCCATCGGGTTTGAGGGGTGTTGGTCGGAGTCTAATGTTTGAGGTTCACTCGTATTATTTGAAAATCAGCTCTGTGGGCTATAATTTAAAAAAATTATCGAGAAAGTAGATGAAGGAGTTCCCAAACAATCGTGCATGCAGCCTCGGCTGTTGAGATGTACTTTGGTTTGTACATCCATTAGTGCGGGGACACTGCCGAGATGACGCATGTCCTCAGCGATAAGTGTGCCAACGCTGACAACAAAATCCAGAGTTTGTCAGCATCACATCTTGGGCCAAACGAGACACGAGTAATGGTTTAGGAACACAGGCATCATGTGAAATAATATTCGTCATGCTTTCTGGCGAAGGAAGAAAAGATCACGTTTTCCTGTTAGAATCGCCGTACCGAATTGCTTTGTTAGTGACATACCAGTAAAATACCGACGCAGCGGTCCTGCGCGCCAAACTTGAGAATCCATCAAAAGTATGGGCGGTAGGAAGCTGAAAATCTTTACTGATCCAAGACTCCTACGCTCCTGGCTCTGACTCGACAGGGTATAATACCTAAGTTCTTATTCCTCCCACGGCCTTTCTTCGCGTGCAGCACGAAGACAACGGCTGTTACCGACAACGCCACGCACTAGGACGATCATAATCTAGCATGCAGGGCAGAAGGTCACTACCGACTTTTATGGCCTGACATGCATCTTAGCTATTACATGGGTTTGCAGGCGAACGTGATATCGAAAAGTGTGACATGCCGGGTTCAGCTGCATATGTTTCACCACCGTTGCGAAACAACTCGGGATATAGTGGAAATAAGACCCGCTTGCCCAGGAACCGCTGGATTTTGGTTGTCGGTTCATGGATTCGGGCCTCAGTTCTTTTCTTTATTCTCCGCACGCTCGGGTTTTTTGCACAGAGCCCGAACATATGCACCGTGCCTCACGGGGCATTTCAGGCGCGCTTGCATCCGATCTCTGACATCCCCATGTTCTTAAGTTCCGTGACCCTCGTCGTCACCCCTGGCCCAACATACGTAACGGGTTTTCTCAATGTGGCAGTGGAAGTGACCTCGCACGAATCTTATAACTTTGCAGGTCTACTTGGCCAAGACTGTCTTGTAGGGCACCAAGCAAAGAGACCCCTTTTCATCCTCACTCTAGACGCAGGGCTACGCTATGATTGACTGCATGATGTACTTCAGTGTCCCATACGACCGAGGCCTCTCTTCGGCCTGCGGGGTTTGTATACCAACGAGAGCTTCTAACTATTTGTCGCACGATCGTTTTGGTCTGCTGCTGACGTTCTGCACATGGGAATACAAAATAAACCTGTTAAAGATGCAGGTATGTTTCATGCTATATCGTTTTCGGAAGGACTTTCCACAGCCCAGATTTTGACAGCGCTTGCCAGGTTCTGGTAGAGAACAGGTGATTGCGCTTGTCAAACCACCTTTAGCAACTCTTGATTTTTTTTTAAAGTTTCGTTGAGGTTGAGGACGGCTTGCAAAAGGGATAGGCACTAAAGTTGCCATGACTCGAGAGCCGCGCAGATCGCGAATCCTCCACTGTACTTCGCTTTTTTTTTCGGGCTCTTCGGCGTCATTGCCGGTGTCACTTCTACTTTATCACAACGTCCTTGTTACCCCACAGGTTCTCTAGTTCTCTGTCACTTTGGGCCGTTCGGCCTTTCCGTCGGTGTCACAGCTACCTTATTACAACGTCCATCATACCCTGCGTGCTTCCAGTCGCACATATCCTTGCTCTCTTCTCACCCTTCGTCCGAAGATCTGCCTAGTCCACTGGGCATTGTTTGAGGTTTCGGGCAGTCTTTTGTATGGCCTGAGGATGTCTGAGGATGTAAACTCGCTGATGAAACAATAGTCGTGTTGGCCAGGTGTTGCCTCATCGCAGCGGGGTTTGTTTGGAGTTGCAATATGCAATACAGGCATGGACGCCCATGGGCAAGTAAAATCCGACGACGCGGTTCTAACGGTTGTATCAACAAGCGAGTTTATCCTGGATCTTCAAGGACAACAGTGATGACGGGAATTACTGAATTATGGTATCACTAAAATGCTGCACACTTGTACAAAGGGAATTGCCTAGAGCTGCCGCTGCATTACGCGCATGCCATTCTTATGATGATGCAGCGGCGTTTCGTCTCCAAACACCGAGTGCGCGACCTCATTTGAACTCCTTGAGCTCGGCGACCCCTTCTGATCAATCCGCTCTACCACAACGTTCAAATCCGTCCTGCACTCGATACCGCCCAGGCTCTCGTCGCTATCAATCTTGCTCAAGCCATCGCTTCTGCCCATTGAGACCCCCTTCTTAGTTCTGGAGGATAGCTGAATGGACCCTTTATGATCCCGGCTCAAAGCGTTCTGTGACTTTATGTGATGCCCTGAGCGGACATGCGAGTTTGGATCAGTGGATGAGTGGAATTCCTCGGGGTCCATGTCGTTTTGTGGTCTGCCCTGTGCGAGACGGACAACAAGTGAGGCCATGGACATTTCGATGTTGAGTTTGACAATGTAGACGACAGGATGGAATTGAATATAGACGACTTGGTTCGGGAGGAACATTAAACCGATGAGTAGAGCCTATCAAACACACGTTATTAGCTATTAAAGTTCTTTCGTGAGCGATGAATCGTTGGTGACCTACATCCATTGCGATACTGACGACCATCAACTTCGCATTGAAGCCTACAAGTGGCTTGTACTTTGTCAAACCGTGCTGCTTGACAAGTCTGATCTTCACGGTCCTCAGGAAGTACCAGTTTAGCCCAGCATCCACAATCAGAATTAAGACCTTGGAAATCTTGTCCCAGATGTTGTTAATCTGAACGAACGTTTTGCTAACTGGTGGGACGGTGTGGGCAGGGATCCAAATGATGAAGACGGCGATATTGATGGAGGTGATAATGGCGACGGTACCCCATTTGATGTTGCGGACGGTGCTGCGATGTTCGGCAATGAGTGCGATACGGTTGATGATAATTTGCATGAGGAGTTGGATTTGGAAGACCCAGAAGAAAAGAATGAAGAACAGGACCTCGACACTGTATGTTCATCAGCATATGAACTTGTGCATGCATCATCATGGCGAAGGATACTTACGTTGGTCCCATCTTTCCATTTAGGAACAACCACCCAATGATACCAATGACGAGGTTGACAAAGATCTCTCCCCAGACCATATAAATGTACGCAGACCTGAGCGGATTGCGATTCCGTCGCGTCTGCTTGACAGCCTCCCATACCGTTAGAAATCCAAAGCCGATTGTGAAGCCCGCAGCCAAAGCCGCAAGCTGGAAGTCCTGCACTGAAGTCGACATGATGTAAAAACCGGGTAGTGAAGTCTCGTATCACAAGGAACGAGTGTTCGGCTGTTGAAATTCCCGAGAAAGAAGAAGGCGGCGAGGGGTTCAGGATATCAATATACTGTAGATCTTCTAGAGAAAGGGGATCATCCCGTCTCCGACTCCGTGGGAGAGGGGGAAACTGCCGCAAGGTGTAGCACCTTGCATTCTGACTCGAGACGGCAATAGTGTGGCTATTAGCGGGGACAGTTTCACACTGCTTCCAACAGCATTGGCAGCCGTCCGACCGGCGTACCCTGCGCTACTCGTAATCGCCTATCACCATGACTTGAACCTGGCACTTCGAAAGGAATAGCCCTGAAAGTGGACCTTTGTAGTTATGGGCTCGGGAAATCTCGCGTGGCGAGCTTTACCTAAAACGCACTGAAGGCTGCCCCACAAGATGCCAGAACCGGCGAATACACCTAGAGGAGATATTGTGGCCGACGCCACGACCAAACCCTGTCCAATGGGTAGTATGGCGAATTTCGAGTGACATGTTGACTGAGCTACGGAAAGGGGCCCAGATGTTCTGATTGGCGTGAGTGTTTTATGTTCGAAATGGCATTGAACCTGCATTAGAGGAATGGCCCGGCTCCTAGCATAGTAAATGCGGAGAAAGGCGACCCAAGTTCTAGGCACAACAATCCTCATGCTTTCGACTTCAGAGCTGAGCTCAGCACCATCGCACACCGAGTGGATCTACACTGTCATCGGTGATCATGCCCCACATACGAGGTCAGGATCCACCCACCCAGGCCCTCTCGATGCGCGCTGATCGACGGCAGTGAATATCGAATTTTCTCCTAATAGTACTTCAGCCAGCCTACATTGAGGCCGAGGCGCTCAGTATTCAATGTATGACATCTAGTGGCTACTCTCTAGAACCCGCAATTGCATAATGCCCATGGGTCTTTCGCACTGTTGAAACCTTCTCGGGGGTGTGGTCTTGTCAGTTTGCGCCCTTGTGCTTGGTTGCCGCTAGCCCCTGACTAGCAAGGAAAAAGTTACCGAGGCAGGCTAGGATTTAGTGAGGGTGTGTGCGAGTCAAGTCGATCGTCAGTCTCGAACTGCTCCTTATTTCCAGGCCGGCATTGACCGCTATTGTACGATGTGGCGATGAGCTTCTGAGAAATCTTCATTGAAATTGTGTCTGAGGTTGCCGATGGATTTCATGCCCAGTTTCTGTCTACTGGGTGACTTCTACCTGAAACAGTAAGACGAAGAGGCAGCGCTAGCGCATATCATGAAACTTCGCATAGAACTGTGTCCAATCAAAGGCCCTGACATGGCAACCTATTTCGGAAGGCGGCCAACGGCACACCAAATGTCGAACCCCAATGCCACGTTATCGGTAATACCAAAGCTGGCAAAGGGCGGGCGCCACACCAAGACTGTCGTGTGAGCCGCGACTTAAAATGACTACACCGGGTGTGCGACTCTTTGCAGCTGTCAACAGATCGGTTAATGTTCTAGCCACATATAACAGGCGAAGATATTAAATCTAAGGGAAATTTGTTAAGTCGCGTAGATTGATCACAATGGTTGATTGGGTAGATAGCTGCCCACAAAGGCAAGAATAGGCTTCGTCGTGGCCTTGCACTACGGTCTAAACGCATGGATCATTCCAAGCTCATCTGACAGGGCTAACGGTCGGGAATCGCTCATTGTTCGACCCAACCTTGAGCGTTCCCGCGAACAACTTAAAGCCTTGTCCTGCGTTGATTGAAAAGCCATGTCGTAAACGGAGGCGTCGGATATCGTACACATAATACGATGCTCCAAGACTATAGCCTGCAGCCTCGGTTCTCTCGAAGCTGAGGTTACCCCTCATATCACCCATGCCACTAGTCCCTTGAATCGATGCCAAACTCATCTTGAACCTCCACAATTCTCACACCGCGTTGATCCGCGATTAAGCCCATTAGACCCTGGCCCACATCCTTCATCTCATTATATTCATGGAGGAGTTTGATGTGGCCTTTGACAATCTTGTTTGCCGCAGACATGACGTCGAGGTCTGAAATTACACTATCATTGTTAGTTAGTCCTACTTCAGAAGATGCGGCCTCTTCGATGAGGATTTGAACAGCTGGCAGAGCAGCAAGGGATGCTAATAAGGCTCTTTTTTGCGACTTCAGTTCGGCCAAGGTCATCTCTTGTGGCGTATTTGAATGGCTGGTATCTATGGGAGTCGGCGGAGGTTGCTGAGAGAGGCTGAGTTTGGGTTGCGTGGTTGAGTCCGTGGCTGCTGAGGCGGGAACTTTATCAAACTTCATGTCTTTAGCCGGACTCTTATGCTCAGAAGGTACTAAAGCGGGCACGTCCGCTACAGTTGTGGTGAGTGAATCGTGCTTTAGACCTTGCTGTGTGTCGGTTATCATACCCCACTTTGGCAAGGAGACACTCCCGCCGTTCACGGTCTGCGCTGGGGTGTTATTGAGTTCTGTAACATGGTCTTCCGCGGGTGGAGGGTGCAGATTGACCTCCGCTGTCCGGCTCTGTACCTGGAAACGGGCATTGTCTGTGGTTGTAGTGGCCATGCGATCGGGGTATTCGGATACACCTGTGCACAATGGTCGAATGGAAATGATCTATGGAACGTGAGCGCATGGAAGAGAACAAAATTGATCTGGGACAGACTGCACTGTCAGCCGCCGTCACATCACCGTCAGTCTGACGGGCATAGTCTTGCGCGTCGCCCATTAATCGCGCTTGAGACGATGTCCCAGCCATTGAAAGATTTTGCATCTCAGCTGATCTAATTTCACAGGCCCGTGTGCCGGTATGCAAGATCGATGAAGTCCCGCGAGCTGCCATCGAGGGGCTGCCGGGGGTATCTTGGAAGCCATGTGGGTCCGGCAAAGGGTTCTTGTGGTTTACGATGCCGCCAACTCCCTCATGCAACGTGTTGGAAAGGAGGCCTCGTTCTGATTCTGCATTCGCTTGATCAGCTTGAATCATGATGGTTTTGTCAGGCATCTCAGTGCGCGCATATCGCTGTTCTGGGCTTTGGAGCGCATGAACGTGCTCGGCTTCTCCGGAAGTCTGTCTAGCTCGCAATGCTTCTATGGTAGCAACAGGTGTGTTCATATGTGTATCAGTAATGTCCTCCATTTGGTTCTGATCAATTGAAGCACCAGGCTCACAAGTCGTGGTCTGATCGCGGTTCACGTGACCTGCTTGCGCATTCTGCATCGCCGCCGCATCGTGCCCAGTTGGCTCCTCAACAGGGCCAAGTCCTGATCGCGGCAAGGTCTCGTTGGTCTGAAATCCTGTGCAGTCGTGGCACTTTTGGGCCAAGGCTCTGTCCTGGTGCATCGCGGCGACATGCATCCCACTGAACATGGACGCGTCGAGGTGAGGTGAAGCATTGCTCCGCTCAGCATCCAAGCCATCAGTGCGCTCTGGGACATTGCTGCCAACCCACTCGGCGAGTGGTCGGAGAGTGCCACTGGACTCTTGTGTCGCGTCTTGGGGCGCTTGGAATGAAACTGGCGCCGTTGCGGAAAGCTTGTCAACGGCTTCGTCTGGCACGCTGACAGGCGAAGACGTCATGGGCTCATCTTCAGAGTCCGGCACCTCACCTCTGGCCTTTGCAACGGCCATACTGGGGGGGACGGTGGATGACTGCCGCGTGGTGGTGATGTTCGGAGACAGCCTGGGAACGGCTTGTTCGTCCGCGGAGCCTGGCGGAAGCCAATGGCGGGCGCGCCTTGCTTTCACGTAAGCCCATAGATTGCGAACGCATGAAATGGGCAAACAGCGACTCTCCTCTCTGCCCATCACTCCGCGACACGACTGATTCTCCGTCAAAGTACGCCGAATGCCTATACGGCCCTGAAACGCTCCACAAAGGAGCCTTTGAACCCCGATAGTCCACCTTGTCACGCCTCCAGCTGCGACGCGCCTCCTGCCTATTGACGGACCGAGATGGCGGCAAAGCCAAGAGCAGCTGTCCTTGTCGCGCTGCTGCTCAGCACTGCGACCACCGCTCACGAGCATCATGTGAATAAAATTGCAGACGGCCATACTGTGTCCGACGATCCTATCGTAAGCCAGCCCGATAAGCTGCCGAACGAGCATGCAAAAGGCTAATCTTGGTGCCAGGACTCAACGCTATGGGTGCACATCTTGATTCAATCGTTAGCCTGGGGGATTTTGTTCCCCACGGGCATGGTGCTGGGAGTATGTGCCCGGACTTTACAGCCTCTGCACAATTTGGACTAATTAGAGACCAGATAATACGATCAAAATGGCACGTCCCTGTCCAAACGGTCGGCTCTCTCCTTGCGGTAGTAGGCTATTTCCTTGGCCACAAACACAAGGGCAGGCAGTTCACCGAGAACGTACACGCCAAGTTCGTCCCGTACATTATGCTCATGTTGATAGCCCAAATCGCTATGGGCGTCTACTTGAAGTTCCACCTCGAAAAGGGCATAAACGGAAGAATACGAAAGGTCGTGGTCAAGGCACATGGCATTGTTGGAAAGGCTCTGCCAGTCGTGACCTGGGTTCAATTCGTGTTTGGAGGTATCACAGCGCTCGGCTTCTGTAGGGCCGACCATACTGGACAATGTCTGGCCCACTTTATCATGGGAAGTGCTTTCATCGCCTATGGAATCATCCTTATCATACTCCTCCTGGTCGGCCAATTGTGGCTGAGGCGCACAGGACGAAGCCAGGAGTTCTTCGATTCGCTCGTCATTGCCGCATGGGGGTGCGTGAACACGTTTACCGAGCATAGATGGGGAGGACCTTGGGCGCACAATGATTTGCAACACACGTCCATGGGTATCATTTGGTGGGCTGCTGGGCTGGTTGGCGTTTGGCTCAGCCGCACAAGAGATGGCCGACCGAAGCGAAACCTAATACCCGGCATTGTCATCCTTATGACAGGCTGGGCCATGTCCGCTCACCCCCAACATTTGCCCATTTCGACCATGATTCATAGTGTTTTCGGGTATACCCTTATGGCCGCAGGAGCTGCTCGTATTATCGAAATCTCCTTCGTTCTCAAGGACCGCAGCGCCACTACGGATGATGGCTCAGATCCCAATAGCTTCCAGTATCTTACGCCATTCCTCCTAATTGCCGGCGGATTCATGTTCATGGGCGCTACAGAGGAGCAAATGCAGCTCCTTGACGATGCGAACGTTACCCACGTATCCTATGTTCTCATCCTGTTCAGCATAGCTTTCTTGCTATTCTTGTGTAAGTCATTGCTCGCCTTTCCTGACAGCTCACTGCTCACCCATCTTCAGTTGTCAACATGCTTCTTCACCTCTACGCTGTCCATGTATGGGGCCAAAATACAAAGTCTGATGCCGAGACTCCTCGCACAAATGGCATGACAAACGGCCATATAAGTAGACATCCCAACGGCTATGCTAGAGCTGAACGCAGAATTAGAGACGCTGAAGAGTTTGAGCTCGAAGGCCTTGATTCGGATGATGAAGATGATGAGGTGCTTGGAGATAAAGAGAGACGACCGCTTGTCGCGCAACATTAATCACATTCTTGGTTCACTCTTCTCGGGTACAGGTGCATAGGAAACGGCGTTCACACATGATTTGGACGTTGGTCTGGAGTTTTTCCAGTTGGCGTAGGTTTTTGCAATAATACAATCAATCCACATCTTACTTCCAGATACGTCCGTCAACCCTTAATCCTCGCAGTAGCTACGAACGGACCCGTCATCGCACTCTAAAAACCTTGCATTATCCGACATGAGCACGAATATCCCGCCATCAGTTTCGCCATGAACATGAATCTATGCGCAGCGTCTCGACCTTTCGTTGAGCCGCATGTCTTCAAGAATAGTAGCCAATGCGCGCTCGACCTCGGAGCACATCGAATCACGCAAATTCGCGCAAGGCGACTATGACACACAAAATGGCCGTTAAAGGTATCCCATGTGTCAAAATCGACATTGTCATGTTGTGTATTGTGGAGCCTTGCACAGACATTTGCTCGGCTGAAGCGATGGACAGCCGACGACAACCGAGTTGTGCTCTCACGACTCCAGTACGACTCCAGACAACCAATTTGTGTTCTCGCTAAGCAGTTAACGGACATTTTGCCATGGCGCGGACACCAATACAGACAAGCGACTACCACTTTGAGCTTCTGAAAAGCTCTTCATCTTACCCAATGATGACGACTTGCGGTGTGAGTGTTTGTGGCGTTGGACAATTGCCAGGCTACCAGGCCATGTCACCACAGAGACCCACATGTGCACCACTGCGAAAATTCAGTCACGACACATGTGAGCTGGATCGTGAGATTCAGGATCTGGTAGTGAGCGTTGTGGAAAATTTCTTCAAATTGTAGGCCTATATAAAGGTAGCAAGATGCGGGTCACATTGGAGCATCACCATCAGCCTGTCGAGTACACAACCATACTACAATACTCTAAATCCCAATAAACTACTTTCGAACTTCATAAATTCATCTCAGACTCCCTCACCTACCATCAAAATGAACAACATCGATTCCCACCCCCGCGTTCTATCTCTTAGCGCCGGCACCCCCGATTCCTCCATCTCCTCCACACCAGTAACCCAGTCGAGACGCGAGTCGCACGAGTCTGCCCATGATGCGCACCACTTCACCTCTCTCTCCCAAGAAGAGAAGACCCACATGACCATGAACATGGCCATGAAGAAGATGTGGAAGGAGATCAAACACGCCGCCGCTGAGCACCATCGCAGTGTCAACGCCGCATATCAAGCCAGCTACGGTTACGGCACGAAGACCGGGCCCACGGCTGGGAACTAGGTCCCATCGAATCCAATATGTTGGCTGCGAACATGTCGCGAGAAGACGAGACTCGATGTAAACACAACGCCAAAGTAGCGAACTGGAAATCTGGATACACATTGAGTGTAACACATGAAGAGTCTGCCCGAAGCAATAATTAATCGGAATGGGGGAGAAGGATTAAAGAGGCCCAACGATCGCGATCTACAGCCACCGAAAAGTGAAATTTCTAGCATTATACCACGAGCATTGCGCCCAGGAGGAGCACATTGAGGCTCTAACAACCTGCCTAAATAAATAATATACACTCTTGAAATATGTTTTTGTACCTTCCAATTTTTAACGTCTTCTGATATGACAAGTGTGTTTTTCTTCCAATCTGAATGTCTTGTACTTACCTCCCTACTTGCTCTTTCTGAGTGCATGTAATGATCGGACGTCCTGCGGAGTATCATTCGGGGCACCTTCGTCCAACATATTCGATGGAGCCATTATGATATTAACACTCTGTTCGCAGTCACATTGAGGCTACCTGAAGTCACCTAGTTCAGTGACATTTTCTTTGAAATTGCTGTCTACATTGCAAACGACAACACTTCGTGAGCCAGTATTCACCATAATTGCGTCATACTCATCATCTTCGGCAATTGTGCAGACTCAGAAGAACAAAGTGAATACAGTAATCAGCATTCGCAACAAGTTCATAGGCACGGTAAGAATCTGGCCATCGAGTACATTCCTGACAGGTGCAGGTGGCCATCAAGCATTGACACCGCTATACATCACTGGGCCAGAGCTCCTTCCAAACGAGTACCATTCGAAATATAATATTCAACCCGCCCAGAACTTCCGGTGATAGAGACCAATCCCATCTTCCACGAACATATTTGGATTATCTCCATTGGTCTCCAAAGGTCCACTCTGCCGGTCCATTGACTCCATAATCCGTTTTATACGTGGCATCGAGTAATAGCAAAGAAAGACAGGGTAGTGGCAACCAGCGGGCAGCGCAAATGGCCCAGTTGGCACTGACAACCGGACCCTTGGTGTTTCTCGAGATTCACGAAACGTATAATCCTCTGCGTTGCTTTTGGCAGGTCTGACCATCACGATGTAGTTTTGTTAAGAATACATCGTGATTGAGAGATTGGAAGTTGCATATCCGACTTCAAAAAGAAAGATGAATACACTTCAACGAAACGAAAGCGATTGGTGTGGAGGGCCAGGATATACTGGATGCAGCTCTAAAATTTGTTCTTTTGCACATCGAAACATAGTTTTGAGAGCAGGAAACAACTACCGGTACGGCATCCTGAATGGGTGTGCTTCGGTGTTGAAAACAAAATCGTCCAGACTTATCTCGTCAGGTTCACTGAAGGTGAGGTAGAAGTACTTCAGTGTTTCGGCCAACCAGAAGCTTTCCATACTGTCATATTTTTCCACCGGCACCTTCATGACGTCTCCAATTGCAGCGTTAGCAAACTCCGTTCGAGTATGGGTGTTAATTGCCTGGAACATCTCCCATGCAATATCCTGATACTTCGAGTCGCCCGTGATTCGGTACATGTAGAATATTGACTCAATAGCTTCAGGCCTGAGAACGTACCGCCCGTCACCAACCTCGCTGAATGGACTTGAGCCGGGTTGCGAGGTATACTCGCATGCTGACAACGTGGGACACGCGGTCATCGAGAAAACTTCTGGCATGATTCCATTTGGTGAATTCCTGTATGTCCAGGCGCAGCCTTCAGAGATCTTACGGCCGATATCAATATGGGTGATATTTTCGAAGAGCCGCCCACCAAGAGCAAACATGCCACCAGCAAAGCATACAAGGTGCTGACCCTTGTCATCCCTGATTACATTTACGCTAGCGCCGGCGATCAGGATATCTGCTTTGTCATGCACCATAGGACGGAACAGTGAATGTGTTATCGGTGTAGACATTGCATACTCGTACATCCTGCGATACTGTGCTGCTACTGGGCCGATTCCGTTAAGTATATAGCAGAGGCTCCCGGCCGTACAAGTCCAACAACACCCGCAAAGTTGTGGCAGGGAAATTATAGATCATAGTTGTAGTCCTAATGAGAGCGAGAAGAAGGGCAGATTAGTACTTACGTGAGTGGTCACTAATGATTCCCCGCTGTTTTATGTCTTTTCCTCTCTTAACTAGACCCGTACTCGCATATTCCTATTCAGCTCCAGATATCATGATCGCTACTAAATCAGCGTGAGTGATTAACCAGCCGTATAGGAAATCGAAGCGTCCGTGGAATTTGGGAAGCCGACAACGTCGTTAGGAGAAATCAGGGTCGTAGTTCCAACAAGTAAAGGACATTACGTACCGTAAAAGCGGTTTTGTTTAACTTTAGTGATTATCCTGTACATTTGTATCACGAAGTGTGACTCATGTATATATCCTAAAAGAATGTTCAATAATCTAGGGTTGTGTATAAGAATCGCCGTTCATGTATGCTCCTTAACACAGCTTCGATATAATCTTCTCTTTACTAGATTGGTTGTAGCCTTGAACGCTGTCTAGTTTATATAATCGTAATTCTAGTACGAATTTTACGGCCAAATATGGTGAAAGTAGGCCACTTGTCCAATTTCCAGTGGTGCTCCTCTAGATGCCCGACACGTTGAAAAGTCTCCCCTCGCCCGACTTTCTTCACAACTATGCACATATTGCATCGACCGTCATGGAAAATACCATGGCTCTTTGGACCATTCACTTGTGATCGATACTTCTTCCTTTGAGCAACGAGGACAGCGTAAACATCGTCACCTTCAACACCAGCGAAGTCGGGAGTCCAGTACTTCCGCACTTGGGTTGAGTCATACGACCGAAATAAACCAGAGCCCTCTTTTGGGTCCACTGCGAAGTCTCTGCAAGGCTTGTAGTCAACAAGTGCAGACAGATCAATCTTTTTAACAGGCGCGCGGATGGTGAGAGAGCCACAATGAACTTGTCCATTGGGTCGGGCGTCAACGGTCACGGTATCAACTCGTAGGTACCACTTTAAATATACCTTGTCGTGTGGTCGCATTATGAAACTAGCATAATCATTAAAGATAGGCAGATCGGTGGAAGCCCATGACCAAGATGGCGCATGGTAGGAGGTCGCGTCATGGCTTCGGGGTAGTCGTTGAGGCTTGCGTTCACTTAGCGATGTGAACCATAGAAGCTCAGCCGGAAGTATCTGCTTCCACAAGCCTGCTATCGCCTGTAGCATAGTATCTTGTTCAATCTTGCGTATAATTCCGTTAATGGCGACCAACCTATCGGTTGAGAAGGTAAGGTCGGAGTTGGTATAGATGTGTAATATCTGGCTCCAAGCCGCCTGGAAGTCAACAAGCTGTTTTTGTGGTTTTGATAACTTGGGCTTACTCTGTAGAGTAAGCTGAAAAAACTCTTTCTTCGGGTCGACGTAGTTGTTCACAGCCGGACAGCCAGCTGCCGGTCGAAAAGGACAACCTTCGTTCGCGGAGACTTCGCAGCATTCCCACATAATTTGCTCCTCACCAAAGTATAGGGTACGAGGCGATAAAGCTCGTTCTTGCAGAACCCACCCCCGACTCTGTAAAATCCCTTCAGGCAACCTTTCCTTCATTTCTGGCTCATGGGAACTGAGGCAGAAGTTCACGCTGATAGGGAACTCGAAAGAGGCGAGCGGATTCCTCGCTCGAAACAGACCATCTTGGACGTTGGAATCAACAAGAGCTCCCAGAGTACAATCGCTTCCTCGGTATATATCGCCCATAATTGCTGACTCCTGTTGCCAATCCTCTTTACAATCCTGAATTATGCAGAGCGAATCTATCCAAATATATCGATAGT
Source organism: Pyrenochaeta sp. MPI-SDFR-AT-0127 (assembly GCA_020747015.1). Taxonomy (NCBI): domain Eukaryota; kingdom Fungi; phylum Ascomycota; class Dothideomycetes; order Pleosporales; family Cucurbitariaceae; genus Pyrenochaeta; species Pyrenochaeta sp. MPI-SDFR-AT-0127. The sequence continues at coordinate 32,502 of JAGTJM010000082.1, read as the reverse complement.
TCATTTTCCTAGCAGCTGTGATTGCATGTTGAAATGTGAGTGACAGAACGTTATCGTCTACACCAGTATGTAGTTGATGAAGACTTTGTTTGGTAAGGCGAAATTGGGGGTACCGAGACCAACGATGACTCAGAGTCACGTACTGAAAGGTCACTGTCGGATCATTCCTTATAATGTCTGAGACATATCTCAACTGAATGGAAGTCGAGTCTTTTGATGGCGTAATGTCAAGAATTCGAGCTGGAAGCGAACTAGCTTGTGCTTTGAACACAGAGCACTTTCTATGATGGTGCTTACAAGTGCTAATCCAATCACGAGCAAGGGCAAAAGTAGCCTGTGAGCCTGTCCAGAGGCTAAAGCGTGCCTTTCCCTCTACGCTGTTGGGATCTCTTGTAATATCATTCCCAAACCCGCGGCGATAGGAAAGGAAACCTTGTAGTAAGGAGTGTTCACCCAATTGCTGATCAGTATCATGTGTCGCCGATTCTACTATTTCAAATCGAGGGGGCCCAAGACCTCCATGCCAAACTCGCAAAGACAGCTGCGAATCGAGAAATTTGGGACGTTGGGGTGGCGACGCCCACTTCCAATTCATCGTGAGAATATCCAGCTGATTTTGTATTTCACTGCGTCTGCTCTCGCTTGCAATTTGCAGTTCGTCAGATAGCTTAAGTATTCTCCGGAGCAATTGCTGTCTTTCTTGTTCGCGCTGCTTCAAGCTATAACTTATCAGTGTGCAATGGTGGCACCCTTGGCTTGCTGCAATGAACAGTGGATCGAGACGTAGGTGAAGGGCAACTGATGCAGTCCCAGGTGAGCCATCTCTCCTTTTTGGACGGTAAAACCCTTTTCTAACTCCCATGATAGAACAGTTTGAGCAGATTTGATTGAGATGTACGCTAGCCTCCGGTTCTGATGCGACCCTCTCCTGTAGGTGCTTTTGGTATCGATCCTGCATTGGTGACTTTCTGAGCACAGCGAACGCTGATTTACAGAATTTTGCCGTTAGCAATGCAACCAAAAAGAATTATGAGATGCTTCTCTAGTATTTCAGGATCATTGGGAATACCTTCAATGCGCGAGTCATCATTGGTCCACATGGCCCAATGCAGTGGCGGTGGAGACACAAGCGGAGGTGGTAGGAGTGAATGCAATAAAGGTGGTGGTGGTGGTGGCAGTAGATGCGATAGATGCTCATGGCGGGGCAATTGAGGAGGAGCTGGACGTCGTGGACGTGGTGGTTGATACTTTCTGTCCTCAAGTTGCTGTTGTGGAGCCAGAATCATATGACGAGGCCTGAGTTCGTAAGTCATGTTGCTTGATGAGTGCGAAGAAGCCTAAACATCAACGAAACGCGATATGGTAAGTTGTGACGACTATGTGATAATGGGGCCGAGGCTCAGAGAATGGCAGTTTTTTCGATGTCGAGGTATATGTGTGCCTATTCTTTTATGCGTTGACAAGCAAGAGAAGATGTAAAGTAGCAAAGAGGATCTCGCGGCCCTGTGGGAAACCTGAATCCTTGTGCCATAGACCGTAAGCACGCCCAGACGGCCGTCTTACGCTCTCATCTAAAGTATGCGGTTCGCGACGCATGATGCCTGCGCTGCAGTGGCTAAGCCGCATGCTTGTTGAGAACTTAGCCAATCCGTGGAACTGCATGACTCGTATCAAGCCCTTTTTCTTGTAATACGTCGAATGCCCATCGCTTAGCTACGATGTAGACATGGACAAATGGCGATTCTCAGTGCAGAGTTGTTTTTGTCATAGTGGTGGGGCGGGGTGCCTCTTTCCTAGTTTACCAAAGGTCGGGCGCCTGTTGTTCGCGCTAGGAAAGCGGCAGAGGCAACATCGTTGCGTATTCTCGCGCGTGCTGGTTAGCAGAATAATGTCCGAAGTTTAGTCTCACGCTCAGTTAAACACTTTTCACTTGACTTCTGTGATAATGCAACAGACATTGTGCATTAGTAAATCGTTATTGTGTTAGTATCCTAGGTTGAGTGCTATCTAGCTCGTAGGATTAGGCATTAGTTGAAGCTTCCATTTCCTGCAGACCCTTCAGCATCTCTTGCGGGTTAGGGAGGTTGTCAAATGTGAAAGGCGGCGGGAGGCTTGGCGTGGTAGAGTCTAGAGAGAATCAGTGCCGGTGTTGCTGCAGGTGGATTGGCAGGAGGGAGTGAAGTTTGATGCCTGAACTTAGAATAGCAAGCTAGAGGTTGGGATATTAGATGCCTAATGTATGGGGAGTGCGATTGCGCGTGGACTGTGCCATGGCGGGGTTAATCCGTGCCACATACGGACGGCATATCATCAGCTGTGCCGCGTTGAAGAATTCCTCTTTAATGATACCCTCATGATAGCTCCGTTCGTCGAACCAGGTCTTTATACGTATCAGTCACGAACTCTATCTATTGTCCAGGACCGTTCTGTCAATCAAATAGCTTCTCTTGACTGTGTTACTCTAACGAAGCTTAGCCATCATCCGTGGAGACACCGTAAGGTCTACAACAAGTGCGCCGTCTCATTCAAAACACACGGGATCTTCAAACTTGTGCTGCCCTGAGGTCTGCAACAACCGCACGGCCTCAAGTTGACAGAACGCTACCCAACCGGTCACTTACTTTGCCGTAGCCCACCACGGCACCCCTACATCTGGCGACTCCATAGAGCACCAAGCTCAGGATGAACACCAAGATGGCCTCAGATCCCGAGAACAGTACCAATTTGTCTGAACAAGATCTTGGTCAAGTTATTCGTTCGTTTACTCGTAAACATAAGCTAATCGTTGGTATTTTGGTCGTCGTGCTTTTTGCCCTAGCATTTAGGGATTTTTGGCACGTTATCGTCCGGAAGAGTATCATTATCGACCGAGTACCATACCGACCGGCTCATCCTACAAAGAAGTCAGCATAGAAAAGTTGGGCAGAATGCACATCAATTGATCATACAGTTAAGTTGCTTTGGAAGATATGTCGCTGCGGCAATAAAGTGCTCTGAGCGTTTCTGATCGATGGCTTTCCTCATTACGACAACTCGGGCGATTGGCGCACTTATGAGGGCTTCCTCGGCTACAACTTTTGAAACAAATTCAAGGTCAGTACATTTATGTGCATTTCGATTATAATTCTCTCTCCAACAGGAACACACACTGACCCATCTCTCAGATACGGCAAAGCATTGTCGTCAGCTTTGTGATGGGAACTGTGACTGCGTTCATGCTTACCTTTTGGTCTCTTGCAACGAAAATCGATCCTGGTTCAAAACTTGCGCAGAGTCACCATAACCAGGCACGATCATCGCATTTAAACAGGAAGACAACTATTGAGTGTTTGTGCAAACCCAAATCACGCGTGCTAGGCATCGACTGGTTTACCGTGGCGGCAAAAAGTTGCGATGCGAAATGCAATGTTTGTCTGGATCTGATGGAAAGCAATCACTTTCGAGTACGGGGCTCTAGATGAATCTTTGAGATTTTAACTGAAGATATGCTTGGCGGGCATAGTTCAGATCAATTCATTAACAAATTAACAAGAAACATCACACATACTATAGTTGAACTAAAAAAGAGAAGAATTGACTTCTCTTTCTTTCATTGCCCGTCCTATTTAATGCCTTGGAGCTTTTGTGAACTCATCTTAACAGAGAGGGATACTGCTTTTAATGCTAGACCAAAGCAGGTAAATGAGCGACTCTCTCCTATACATTTCAATTTCTTTCTTGTCGTCTCGCCCTTTTCTCCCTTATTTTCTCATTCTTATTGCCAGGTCTACTAGCTTATTCTACCGACCTGACCTTGCGGGTGCGATCAGCGTCCGTGTACTTTTGGTTCACTATGGCAGAATTGTTAGTGTACCATCTTCGAACATGAAGCACGTTGTCATCCTTACCCCAGACAGGAAACTCGTTCAATGAATCCCAGTCCTTATCAACAACATGCTGAGCCGCAGTCTCGAAAGTACCGGTAGGTATATAAATGGAGTGCTCTGTTCCGTTGTGGTCGGTGTAAATCATATTGTTTGGTCGTACAGTAAACTCGCATTCATCTGGGTTCACTTGTCTGACCTTGCGAGCATTCCCTCGGTAGGCGACAACGGCGCAAGTATTTCCACCGCCGGCTGAACGGCAACAGCCATCACCGACAGCGGCTCTGCAGGCTCCATAAGAAGCTCCAGTGCAACCGGCTTTGTTAAAGGTGTAGATATCGTTTCCTACGACGCAGTGGTCACAGTTGCCACTCTGGCAGAAAGGAGCGCCGCCAGTACAGCAGTTGGCGTAACCGGCGTCGATGCACGATACCTTGGATCCTCCACATCCACCGGCAGTCCAGAGGTTGAGGTCGATGGCGCTGCATACAGTGGTGATGCATGCCAGGGCAGCAACGAGTTTGTTGGCGAAATACATGTTTATTCAAGACTGTCGCTAAAGAACTTCTGGATGTAAGATTGTTGAAGAGGATGCCACAATACCAAAGGAGGCGCAAGTGGTTCTTATAGCGTTGCCGGTCAAGGTGTAGCCAACCATACGACCCTGTTCTCACCTCACATATCAGGAGACACCTATAGTGTGAACTAGACTGCAATTTATTTGGCGTAATGAATGTGATCCACTATCCCACTATCTGTATAGCCTGTGCTTCAATCCTTGATCCCCATCCCTCGCTTTGAATCTGCATCCTAAGTCTTCGTTCTCGGCCTGTACAGAGGTGTATGACGTCCACGCGACTGCCTATTACGATCTCGTCCCCTGACCTGGTCCCACTATATGCTCCTCCTCCGAAGTATCGGCTGCTAAGTACTACATTAGCACAAGCAAGCAATATTGAATGTCAGAGTCACTTACTCCATTGAGGGAATTGCCCGAGAGCGTCCCAGTCGTTGTTGATGAAGTGTTGACAAGCCTGCTTGAACTGCCCCTGCGGAATGCGGATGATATGTTCGACTCCTTCATTATCCTTGTATGTCATACGGTCTGGCTCTTTGGTAGCCGCAATGGGTTCAGGCACTTCTTGACCAGCAGAAGGCATGGGATTGTTCAAGGGCTCTTCTTGATTTGCTTGCGGTTGTTCGGACATTTTTAGATGGAGTCTACTATCTTTGTTGTTGAGTTCTGTTAGAATTATGAGATTGAGGTCCTAGAAATAGGCATCAGGCGAGATTCCAGGCTAGTGGGAGGCCTCTTCTATCACAAGGTAGTCAGGTACGTCATCGAGCGTCATCAAGCGCCGAGAAAAAGATCTTGTAATAGTAGCTGCGGCTAAAAAGGTCATGATCTGCGCCGACTACGACGAGAGATTAAGCGTGCTCGTCGATGTATAGAGCTGACAGCATGCTTGCTGAAGGACGACCTGCTATGCACCTCAAAGTTTGCCCCACTGTGGGTACACTTATTGGTTAGACGCGGCCTGAGAACCTTTACGTATCGCAGTGCGGATATATTTCAAGGGTAGGAAGTTAGCTGCTGACCGTATCACGCGTTCTTATCATCGGCGGGGTTTACAGGCGTAAGAGATGGGAAAACGACGAGCCTATACCTAACCTTACTCTTGAGGTCGGCAGATACACCGAGAGCTACGTCCAATCATGGGTCTAGTCACAAAGAAGCCCTTTATCGACACAGGGACCTTCGAAAATCTACATCACTCCAATTGACCGTGAATGTTTCATCGCTTAGCAAGAGCAGCACAACAGAATTATTAGAAGATTTATGAAGGCCAGGTTGTTCATCTTAATGATTGTTATACATGTTATATTTCACGTGTTCTAGGCAAATCAAGGTTGGTAGCCAGTCTGTTTAATCTGCCATCAAGCTGCGAGAATACACGGGCTGGCCATATCGCACCACAAAAGGCGAGCTGATGCATAATGATGCATCTAATACCCAGCGTAGATATAATGATGCATCTAATACCCAGCGTAGATAGATGCCGTGGTATCCGAATGGCCAGGAGCAAATCATCGGATATGGCGTTCTCATTCAGAGGCGACCCGATTGCAATTATAGTCATCGCACTAGTTTATTACGCTGATGAAGTCACCTAAGTTAAATCAATGTAGGTATGCTTCATGTTCAATCATCGAACTCTACACTGCAAAACTGCTTTGGCTCTCTGATGATTGATGCTATGTGTGGTGTTTCCCCTGGAAAGCATAATGACTAGGATGTGAGGTGTGAAGGATTTCTGCTTACTTCTAAGGACTCTGGCTAGGTTGGATAAGCTGTATCTGATTCAAATCCTGCGCACAAGACAGTACAGTAGTTTTCAAGCGTCTTGATCCTACGCTTGTTCTGCACTGTCAGCCATATCATAGTCTAAGAAGGATCTAACTGTTTGTGGCCAAAACCCACCGTTCTAGATGCAGCCAAGGCGGGACGGGTAGGGGCGAGCCGTGCATGAACACCGCGAAGAGTTATTGAAGTAGACTATTACATGTAATAGCTACCGGGGCACAACCTCCATTGGCTGTTCGGACAGTCGCCCTCGGGCGATATGCAGGTGCTGAGGATATTTTATCTCACAACAATGACTTGCATGATGGCTCCGCGGCGACAGAAAGCCGACCCCATGCTAAGTAGGATACAGTCCCACAAAAGTCTTAAATCTAGGTCCGCTTTGAGCAAGTGGGTTAATATTATTTGCCTCGTCATCACTCATCTCTTCTGCAGCCACGATACATTATGAAACTCCATTGATTAGTCTCGACTCTCTTCCATCTTGTCTTCACACTTACAATGAATGATCGATTCAGCTAGTACCCGAACTACTCTCTGTTATTAAATTCAAAGCCATGCATAGCCAGCTCCGGACTCTTAATCGGATGCTGCTTAGCTACTGGATGACTGCTTCGGCCGTTAGCAGTGTCGATTAGCGCTTACACGAGCTACCTGACTTCGTTAGTGCTCCAGCATCATAATTACTTCACTTTACAATGACCGAAGATGGATAGAAGCCGATTCATTCTAGTTACCAAGGCTTTAGCCATGTGAATCAAGCTGACATGTCGTAAATTAGCTACCACTACTTCGGAAGCAAACCCCGAGCCATGGTTGACCAAACCACTTTGAACCGCTCACTATTGTCCACGGCACCCAATCCTACGGCCCATATGCAGTTGAAAGAAGCCATTTATTTTAAAGGAACACAAAGACGACGGGGCTGATCCGATACAGGAATGCTGTGTCAGGGAGAAAGCGAGCTTCCTGGAACAATGATACATGCGCGTGTGGGGAGATTTGGGATCCAATTGCACACTTTCCTCCTAGTATCTAGCTCTAGAAGTCGACTTATCTCGCTCTGAGTTTACCCTAAGCCCGACTAGCGGAGGTTTATACGATATGCACGCATAGAACCTCTGCATGTTCAAACCACCGGAGGGGTATTGAAACATCCTCCCACCGTGTCAACACTCCCACTCTCTCATAAAACCCAAATGCCGCATCTTTTTTACATAGGCCCTGTGAAGGCTGCAGTAGTAAGAGCTGTGGATATAGCTCCGCTTCTACCCAAATTGTACCTACCCAGACGCACAGTACTGGGACTTCGTCGTCTGTAAAGTCGTCAAGACAGTCCAATTCGTTCATATCATGTGCCACCAAGTATTCGTCGCCATTGTATAGTCTCCATTGTGGAAATCGTCGCACTACTATTTGAACACTGATTGCTGGTGCAGATATTGATAATACTGCCCGATTCACTGCTCCAGTCCAATCGGCCCCACTCAGTTCATAGTCAATAGACACAATCCTCGTCTTGAAGTCTTGACCAGAGGGAGTCTTCGTCGAATATGGCGATTTTCTGAGGGTTTGGACATTGGTAGCAAGCACTGGGAAACGAATATATGCAAAGTCTGCGCAGATCCAAGACCAGGATGGAGCTCTCCATTCTTCTGGTCTCGAGGTCCTGCCAAAATTTGACCACATCAGGTCGACGAATATGTTCTGCACCCAGATTCCAGCCACATACTCCCCACAGCCACGAGACTGAAGATACTTTGCCAGACCAGATATAGCTGGAAGACGATCGGACTGATATGTGATGTGTAATGGACTATATAGTTGTATTATCTTGTGCCACACTTCGAAAAGCTTCTCAGGGCGCCGTTCAGTCGCCCAGACTGTCCTGAAGGAATCGCTTGCTGATGCAACTTCGTCCAAACTTGAACACTCACATCGCGTTCGTGTTTGGCATTCCCAGAACAGTTCCTCGCCTGCGAAGTGAATCATGCGCTTTGCAAGAATCCGCTCCTGCGAACACCAAGCGCGCGATAGTAGGGGATATTCGGCATCATGACTCATTTTATACATGGACAACGGATCGAATGGCCAATAATTTGGCCGAGATCGAAGGTATACACGTGCAACTTGATCGTCTGGTAGTGGAACTTCGAAGCACAAGGTAGGCTTGGTACGGTCAGAAAAACACCCAATGTCGCCGTGTTCATCTCGCGTTGCGGCAATAACAAGGAAGGCATCCCGATAGACTGTTGCCATTTGTGCAGATTCCTTTGCCCAATCTTCCGGATCGTCTTGGATAATGCACAAAGAATCAATCCAGAGAAATTTTATTCCAAGGTGTCGGGTGAGAGCAATTGCGTCCTGGAAAGTTTTGGAAAGTGTGTTCACTTCAATTCCTGCCAGGTGGTTTAATAAGGTCATTTTGGTTGTGCGTAATGTTTTATTTAATGACCCCCAGCAGTGGCTCAAAGCACAGTACGAACCAATTACTTCTGCACCCGATCGTAATCTAATTTCGTTCGGATTGCTAACGTCAAGGACGCGGCTTGGCAATGGAGTGTTGTTTTGGAAACAATCAGGATGTGCGCGGCAGTCTTCGACCCAACGAGAGATAAAGCCAAAACTCTCATGTGATCCAGAATTTGTAAAACTGATTTGCCTCTGTGCGATTCCTCTGGGAATATAGCCAACCCCGGCAGTCGTGAACACTTCAAAAGTTCGATAGCCGAAGTCTGACCTCATGCTAATATTGATACCGTGTGACGACGCCTCGATACGTATCTCTAGACTCGCTAATTTCTTCCCTTGAAGCGAAAGTTTAGACCTAGAGGGCTGGGAACTCGAAACCAGGAACTCCTGCAAGGCTCTTTCATAAGCGCAAGTGATTAATCTACAACCCAAACATCCAGAGTTGGCTTGTTTCATAGCTTCTTCCGGATTGACTTTGTTACCCGAACTTCTAATGTTTTTGCAGGTTGGACAAGGACTTTTTAAATGCCGGAAGCCGGCTTCTACTTCAGTACTCACGATGGGGTCGCCAAAGAGAAATTGTGCTATATGGTCGGGAAGAACTTGGTCTAGATGGATAGGATTGAGCAAGGACGGACGAGTATGAACACTGGCAGGTGCTTCAGGTTGGTTCAGGGCATCCCTGCCGTAGTACATTAGTATAATTCTTATGATACAATTAACTCTGTTTACTCCTTTTCAACAAAGACAGAGGTTACAGAACTGTCCTTGATCGCCTCTGGCTTTTCCATGATTGCGCTTGTATGAAAGTAGCGCAATTTCACTTCAGGTGTTACTGCAGGCAGTGCTCCCAATTTTGCTTGGTCTTCGTGATGAACATTAACATCAGTGTTCGGCGTAGAACAAAAAAGGTGAGCATTAGTCAATGTAAGCCTGAGCAACGGCTATGTTGATGTTTTAATGGCGGGGCTACTAGTCACATGTCGTTGGCAGGGTTGAAGTGAGGGGAACTTTTGCACAGTAAAAACAACCCGCCTTACAATTGATTTCTGGCAGCACAAGCTCAAAGTGTCTTTTATGAGCATGTTCGCGCCGGCAAGTGCGATTCCTCTTGTCTAGATTGGAGTTGCTCCAGAATCAGTGACGCTTCAAAATTAAGTCGAACCCAAAAGCCGAAATATGAGGTGATTCAAGGCTGCATGCAGTATAACTGCGTTGCTTCGTGATGAGAGTTGGGTGAAGGTGGCATGGAAACATTGAGTACAATACCAGATGGCCTACAATCTGAATGACTGTAGTGACCGTAACATATTCATTCTTCAGTCCAACCTGTTTCTGTCTTGAATAGATTCACGTAAGCTGACGCAATGTAGAAATTTGATCTTGTCTGTTTGGGTCTATTCATACCCAACGGCGGCTTAGCATTTGTCAGTGAGGGTATTTATTAGCTCAAATCTCAACAACGGCTGTATTGTCTCTTGGTAATTATAGCCCTTGGTTTATTGCATAGTTCTGTCCTTTTATTATTTAGTAGCCCCGTAGGCCAGGGTACATCTGCTCGATAGTTTATAAATGGCTAAGTGATTACAGGCGAGGTTGTCGTTAAGGAAAGTATGAGAAATTATGCATTGTGACTGGTGATCCACGAGAACCAAGATCAGAGTCGAGATGCAACTTGATGCTTAATGGAATTACCTGGAGATGTGAAGTAGAGACCAAACGATGCAAGTAAACCCCGCCTCACTTCCTCCTAATCCACATTCATCGTACACAGGCGACGGACCGAAATTGCGATTATTTAGACTTCATGTTCGCCAAGCATTATGTGAGGATGAGGCAACATAACTAGCTAGGTGGGTGACCACTAGCGAGTCCCCGCAGTTCTTGGATCAGCGCTTCTCTGCTTGGTTTCACCGACCTTGTCTTCCGCAGAATTGCAGGTCCTGCGAACAAGATGACTATATCATTGTTTTGCTTAAGTCTCTGTCTGCTTCTCACTACATGCATGTCAGCGATGGAGGCGCCCAAGCTGAAGCTCATCATGTACTTGACAGGGTAATGCAAACCATTTCGAAGTTAAAGTGACATGGGCTGAGGATCTTTAGACAGCACAATGTAGTACCAGAACCGAATCTTGTTGCGGATGTCACTCATGTCGCTCTGGCTTTCATGCAGTCTAGGATCTTCAATGACGCAGGACGCACTGAATGGCCGCTATTTACAAGCATCAAAGATGTGCGACCTAAATTTGCAGATGGAACTGTGATTCAAATAGCCATCGGTGGGTGGGGTGACACTGACGGCTTCTCAAAAGCCGCGAAGACAGAGGAAAGTCGAAAGATTTTTGCAAGAAATGTGAAAGCTATGCTAGATAAGACTGAAGCTGATGGTGTGGACATTGATTGGGAGTACCCAGGGTGAATTCACATCTCATGAGATTGATATTTGTTGCAAGATCAGGAGCTAATATTCCTGCAGCGGCAATGGCGAAGATTACAAAATTGTCCCCAACTCGGAGAAGGTGTGGGAGATTGATGCGTACCCCAAACTTCTTGCAGAGATACGAGCAGCAATTGGGTCATCGAAGGTCATTTCAGCAGCAGTGCCAGGCCTCCCACGAGACATGTTAGCTTTCACCCCTTCCAATATACCCCAGATTGTGGACTCTGTCGATTTCCTCAACATCATGACATACGACTTGATAAATCGGCGAGATAATGTGACTAAACACCATACCGGCGTACAGCTGTCGTTAGAAGCACTTGACACGTATTGTGAGCGAGGTGTTCCGCCCGAGAAAGCGAACCTGGGTTTGGCGTTCTACATCAAATGGTTCAAGACCAGTACAGATGCAGACTGCCATGTGAATCCGGTTGGTTGCAAGACAGATCTCATGGAAGATCCCGTCACAGGAGCTGATCTTGGGAAAGCGGGTGCATTCTCGTGGCACGATGCAGTGCCCGCTGACCTCGCCGTGTCGTTCAAGAAGGCGACGGCAGATGGTGTATATGATGCAGTTGGAGGAGGACATTACTACTGGGATGAGGAAGATCATATCTTCTGGTCTTGGGACACAGCAGAAGCTATTCAGCAGAAACTGCATGTTATCCTCGGCGACCATCAGCTTGGGGGTGTTTTTGCGTGGGGTCTTGGGGAAGATGCACCGAACTTCGACCATCTGAGGGCGGCGAATGATGGTTTGAAAAATTTGGCCACAAAAAATGGGGGAAGGCTGTATGAAGAAAGAAGTGAGCTATGAAAGTCTAAACTGAAACATGGTTAAAAAGTATGGTTATTATTCGGAGTGACTGCTAGTCAACGACAATCATCGGCCTAAAATCACAGGAAATAGATGTCACTGCCTTCAGCCATTCACTAGATGATATGGTTCTGGATCAGAGACGAGCAAGCATCGTGGGCTTCGACCGGGTATGTTTCTGTGACGGTGCATTCCACGTGCTCAAAGATAGATGTTTCTCCCGCGGTCGACTAACTGACTCTTAATAACATGGTCAAGAATAGAGTTGAATCTCATGTGTGCTCTAGTCACATCTTCTCAACAGGGCGCCTTGAACCATGACATTTGCCACGTGCGACAGAATCACGTGATCTGGTGTCTGCCCAGCGAAATTGGGACGTGTTGCATAATCCGGTCGCTTCATCGGCTCAATGTATGCCGGGACATCGGCTCGTGCTTATGAACGTTGTGTGAGTGCACCTAAGCACTCGCCGGTGAAGCTCAGCTCGGCCATGTTGCTGACATGTTGTGCTCCACTTCGCCTTTATCAATTGGCCCTGCAGTGCGTCAAGGTGGAGAGTGCAGCGACGGGGTTGTTGTTCACAGTCACAGTTCGCATGAGTCAAACTAGTAAGCGATAGTGTCGGGGTTTGTTTGTTAGCCCCGCGACTTGCAGTCCCAGTATGCCATCATTAATCATCACGCGGGAAGCCCGTGCGTCGACTTCTCTAAAAGTGCGGCGCGCCCACGAAGCTCCAATCTCCACCCTCTCCGCTCGACGACTGCTGCCCTGACTCTGCGACTCCGAGTACGGCATCGCCTAATATACACGATCGATGCAGGGACAGCAAACCCCGTTTCTGCCTTCCACCCCGCTCGCCTACGGCTATCTCGAGGCTTCGAAGCACCACCGACAGCCATTATGCGGCAATAGCGAAGGATGGGGACCCATTAGCCCTATCCGCTATGACTTCACGCCGTGTTTTCTCGATGTCTGGATAGCCGTGGTTGCAGCGTTTGGGATTGTGGGAGGCGCAGGCGCATTGTGGTACCTGTATCGGAACTTCCCCCCACAGCCGGTGAAGCGGAATTGGCACTTTTACGCGAAACTGGTACGCTGATTGTCACGAGAGAGTTGAGATATTTGTGAAGCGTAGTGGCTAACATCACGAACCTGGTAGATTACCCTTGGAGCAATAATCGCCACTACTGCTGTACAGGCAGCGCTTCAGATCGAATACTACAAAGACGTTTGGGCCGGCGACTTCCGCTTCTGGACTTCTGTACTCACTCTAGTGTCCCTTGGGGTTATTTTCCACATACAATATATCGAGCATTGGAGGTCGCGAAACGCCAATGGCGTAGTCCTCTTCTTTTGGCTGTTCTTGCTCATCGCATACGCTGTCAAACTTCGCTCACTCGTCTCTCAAAAAGTCCACCGTGAGCATGTTGCATATTTCGCGGTCTTCAGCGCCAGTGTTGGTTTGGCTGCATTGGAATTTGTCCTGGAATGGCTAGTTCCTAAGCGCTTGAGCGATTATGACATGCTAGGAGATGACGATGAGTGCCCCTACGAATATGCGGATGTTTTCTCGGTTTTGACCTTTGGGTGGATGACACCATTGATGAAGCATGGCTACAAGGCGTTCCTCACCCAAGACGACTTATGGAATCTACGAAAGCGAGATAGCACCCGACACACATCGCAGAGATTCGAGGACGCATGGGCACATGAGATGGAAAAGAAACATCCTTCGCTGTGGATCGCATTGTTCAGCTCGTTCGGAGGACCTTACTTTAGAGGTGCAGCGATCAAGACCATAAGCGACCTGTTGAACTTTGTTCAACCTCAGCTGTTGAGATTATTGATCACCTTTGTGGATTCTTACCGAACTGACAAGCCCCAACCAATAATTCGAGGTGCTGCTATTGCGATCGCCATGTTCGCAGTGTCCGTGTCTCAGACAGCGTGTCTCCATCAATACTTCCAGCGGTCCTTTGAAACTGGCATGCGCATCAAGTCTTCCCTTACGGCCGCAATATATTCCAAATCCACACGTCTGTCCAACGAGGGGCGAGCGTCAAAGTCAACTGGAGATATTGTCAATTACATGGCTGTTGATACTCAGCGACTCCAGGATCTGGCACAGTATGGTCAGCAGCTGTGGTCTGCTCCTTTCCAGATTGTCCTGTGCATGCTCTCACTGTACCAATTGCTTGGTTATAGTTGCTTTGCAGGTGTGGCTGCGATGTTCATTATGATACCGATCAACGGTGTCATCGCACGCTGGATGAAGACTTTACAAAAAGAACAAATGAAGAATAAGGACGCACGTACGAAGCTTATTTCGGAGATCCTTAACAACATGAAATCGATCAAGCTGTATGCATGGACGACTGCCTTTGCGAGCCGTCTGAATGTTATCCGCAACGATCAAGAGCTTAAGACGCTGCGCAAGATCGGTGCTACGCAAGCCTTTTCAACCTTCACATGGTCCACGACTCCGTTCCTTGTATCTTGTTCAACCTTCGGCGTTTTCGTACTCACACAACATCGCGCTTTGACAACCGATATTGTCTTCCCCGCCCTGACGCTATTCAATCTCCTCACGTTTCCGCTCGCTATTCTTCCTATGGTCATCACAGCAATTGTAGAGGCAAGCGTTGCTGTAGGTCGTATCACCGGTTATCTGACCGCTGATGAACTCCAAGAAAATGCCGTCATTCGCGAGGATGCCGTAGAAGATAATGGCGATGAGTCCGTAAGAATCCGAGACGCTAGTTTCACGTGGGACCGCAATTCTGAAGGTCGCACCCTCCATGATATCAACTTCAGCGCGCATAAGGGTGAACTGGCGTGCATTGTCGGTCGCGTGGGCTCTGGAAAATCTTCGCTTTTGCAAGCGGTGCTGGGCGACCTGTGGAAGATTAATGGCGAAGTTGTGATTCGAGGAAAGTCTGCCTATGTTCCGCAGTCAGCTTGGGTCATGAATGCTTCCGTTCGAGAGAACATTGTATTCGGGCACCGCTGGGACCCTCAATTCTATGAGAAAACTGTTCAGGCGTGTGCATTGCGCGATGATTTCGCACAACTTCCAGATGGCGACCAGACAGAAGTCGGTGAGCGAGGAATATCCCTCTCAGGTGGGCAGAAGGCACGACTCACTCTTGCTCGAGCTGTATATGCTCGCGCGGATGTCTATCTGCTGGATGATTGTTTGTCCGCAGTCGACCAGCACGTTGGGAGGCATTTGATCGACAATGTCCTTGGCCCAAAAGGTTTGCTGGCCGGAAAGACAAGAATTCTCGCAACAAACTCCATACCCGTTTTGATGGAAGCCGACATGATTTTACTTCTGCGTGAGGGCAAGATTCTTGAGCGAGGCAGCTATGAACAGCTTATGGCGATGAAGGGTGAAATTGCAAATTTAATCAAGACATCACAGAATGAGGACCAGAGCGAAGCTGATAGCAACCGCACATCCGAAAGTATCATGAGCGATGAAGATTCCACAGTGTACGGCGGAAGTCCAGCCGAAGTCGAGGATGACGAAGATCAGGCGGAAGCTGAAGCCGCCCAGGAGAACGCTGCCCATCTCGCACCCTTGAGGACCGGAGGCGCAACGGCCCGCAGGGTCAGTAACAATACTCTTCGACGTGCCAGTACCGCAAGCTTCAAAGGACCGCGTGGTAAGGTGACGGATGAAGAGGGTGGTGGGCTAAAGAGCAAGCAGACGAAGGAGTTTTCTGAGCAGGGCAAGGTTAAGTGGTCTGTGTATGGTGAATACGCAAAAACTAGTAATCTTGCAGCTGTCGCCATCTACATGATACTCCTTCTCGGAGCACAGACTGGATCCATCGGTAAGCATAATGCCATTGGCTCGTCATTTTCTCATCTCTGAGCTGCAGGCACTAATATCAGCAGGCGCAAGCGTGTGGCTCAAGCACTGGTCAGAAATCAATCAGCGATACGGTGGGAACCCTCATGTAGGCAAGTATATCGGCATCTACTTCGCCTTTGGTGTTGGGTCTTCTGCACTCGTTGTTGTACAGACCCTCATTTTGTGGATATTCTGTTCGATTGAGGTATGTGCCAACATGATCCCCGAGCATAGTGTGCATGCGGGGCTTGCATGTACTGATTTGGTCCTCAGGCTAGCCGAAAGTTGCATGAACGGATGGCGTTCGCGATCTTCCGTTCTCCAATGAGTTTCTTCGAGACTACACCAGCAGGGCGCATCCTAAACCGATTCTCAAGGTGAGTTGTTCCTCATCTGTATCTAACTCGGTCCCGCAGTTCGATCCACCTTTTTTCCGACGAACTGTTCGCAAGTCGTTCCCACAATGATTTGCATAGGCACACATTCGGCTTTGTTTGCACTAGCTAACCTGTAATGCAGCGATATTTACCGCGTTGACGAAGTCCTTGCGTGAGTTGTGACAAGTTTTTCCGAATTATTTGCGTGTTTCTGACATAAGTAGCCGAACGTTCAACATGCTCTTCGTCAATTCCGCCCGAGGTATGCAGTCGGCCACGTTATCCCGTTTGTGTCACCATTAGCTGACTGATGTAGCTGGGTTCACCCTTGTTGTCATCTCCGCCTCCACTCCCATCTTCGTTGCGCTCATATTGCCACTCGGCGCACTCTACTTGTACATACAGAGGTACTACTTACGCACGTCACGAGAGCTCAAGCGGCTTGACAGCGTTAGCCGCAGCCCTATATATGCGCACTTTCAAGAATCACTCAGCGGCATGAGTACAATTCGTGCGTACAATCAGCAAAAGCGTTTCGAGCTTGAAAATGAGTGGCGAGTGGATGCAAATCTGCGCGCGTACTACCCTTCTATCAGCGCCAACAGATGGCTAGCGGTGAGGCTGGAATTCCTTGGCTCGGTCATCATTCTGGCCGCGGCTGGTTTTGCGATTATTTCTGTCACCAGTCACAGTGGTCTCTCTGCCGGCATGGTGGGTTTGGCGATGTCATATGCGCTTCAGATTACCCAGAGTCTCAACTGGATCGTCCGACAGACAGTCGAAGTGGAGACTAATATTGTGTCTGTAGAACGTGTCCTTGAATATGCTGCTCTGCCCAGCGAAGCGCCTGAAATCATTTCTAAGAATAGGCCACCGATCAGCTGGCCGTCCCAGGGCGCTGTCTCCTTTAACAATTACAGCACCCGGTACCGGCCAGGTCTCGACCTTGTGTTGAGGAACATCAACCTTCAGATCAAGCCCAACGAGAAGATTGGCGTGGTCGGTCGCACAGGAGCTGGCAAGAGTTCTCTTACCCTAGCCCTTTTCCGCATCATTGAGCCTGCTGAAGGCTTTGTGAGCATCGATGATTTGAACACTAGCACCATTGGTCTGTTAGACCTGCGAAGGAGGCTGGCCATTATTCCTCAGGATGCAGCACTTTTCGAAGGAACTGTGCGAGACAATCTTGATCCCGGCCATGTTCATGATGACACAGAGCTCTGGAGTGTTCTTGGTATGTGAAGCGCCTACTTCAAGTATTGCAGAGCGGCTAACAAAGTCACAGACCATGCACGCCTCAAAGACCACGTTTCGCGTATGCCAGGGAAGCTGGACGCTCACATCAATGAAGGAGGTAGGTCTTGCAGTGCCCCTTGTGATCCCGTCTGCACTAGAAGTCGAGAATCTAACCAAACCATAGGGTCCAATCTGAGCGCGGGACAGCGTCAACTTGTCTCCCTAGCGCGCGCTTTGCTTGCTCCTAGTAATATTCTGGTCCTAGATGAAGCCACGGTGCGTACAAGACATGTATCCCCTGGTAGATTGACAAACACTGATGTAGTATTGGCAGGCTGCTGTCGACGTTGAAACAGACGCTCTGCTGCAGACCACTCTACGCAGCGGCATGTTTAATAACAGAACCATCATCACCATTGCACATCGTATTAATACAATCCTCGACTCTGACAGAATTATCGTGCTGGACAAGGGCACGGTGGCTGAGTTCGACACGCCGGCGGAATTGGTACGAAGGAAAGGTCTTTTCTACGATTTGGTCAAGGAAGCAAATCTTTTAAACTCTCTCGATATATCACAATGATAGAATACAGTCGCCACGTGGCGAGGCATGAGGTAGCGGGAGAGTTCAAGATTTTGAGTCACTCGGGTGGCAACGCGAAGTGAACCCACAACATGGCATGCGGATGAGCTTCCCCGAGAAACAGCACAGGGTCTCGCGTTTAGAAATAGAGCAAGCTGTGCGTCACTTGACAATGGGCTGGCTGGAACAAGCATGGACCGAGTCGGTCACACAATGAGGCTGCTTGCCACACGACAATCATTCAGTGGCAGGTTGGGCAGAAGAAAAAGCAAAAGACTGGGAAAAATCAAACATTGCATGAAACGGCTTTTGATCGGTGAAACGAGCGGAAAAATAAATATGGTGTACATAGCTGAAAAAATTGCCGAACATCCGGTTCTCATCCCGCGTGTTGACTACATGTTCGACTTTGGGCATTGATCGTAAGGCACTTCATCGGAACAACACTCAATGTGTTTCCCGGCATGAAGCCGCAGGCGTGGGGCCATCTGTGTGTGGTGTGTTGTCACACGGACCCACGTCAAGATGAGCGATGCTGCAACGGGGGTGGACAAGAGCAGCGGTCCGCACCCTGTAACGCTATGGTCGTCCATCCCGGTTGGCATGGCCTTGGACAGGTGGTCGTACAAATGATAGAGCGTTGCCAATCACCACCTTCCTCTTCTCGCCTCGGAGGGCCGGGGTCAATTTGGGGGTTGCCGAATTTTAGCGACCCGTTGGTAGGTCTTGGGTTGCGCTACTTGACATGTACCGAGCGGAACGGCAGTTCCGTTCATCTATTCCTGTCTACTAATGTCCCTGGTGCCGTCTCGCTTCGTTTGGTCTCGAGGCAGAGGAACGAAACCGAGGGCGTGTTACTGCGGCGGGTATAATGGGAGCCCACTTAGGTTTTCGATCTGAAGATGTTCAGTTCAACCTCCGGGTGGGTTAGCGATCGTGGGGGGTTAGTTCGTAAACGCCGCAGTAGGCAACGCAACCAATCTCTTTCATCCTCGCCTGCATATGAAGAGGGTCGTAGTGTGGGCAAACGCGGGCAGCGGCATGTTTAGCGAAGGGGGTAGGCTCCTGTAGCTAGCTCAGTTTGGGGACGTCTCGATACACAGATCCGATTTCGATTCTCGATGCGCGATTTCGATGAGCTAACATCGACTCCGTTGACCAGGCTCTTGGTCGATCGAGAAAAATGCGGCCGGCGGGTGCGGGCGGGGGAAGCCGAGATCTAAAGCAGATTTGGAGATTTACCGTTCAGCAACAAGTGGTTTGAGCCAACTCTGTTTTTAGCGTTGCGGGAAGGAAGTCTGCGGCAAAAGCACCGATGAGGCTTCGGGCGCTAAGGGGGACGGGGAAAGGAGGACGAGGACTGGGCTAGCCCTGCTGTTGACCGCAATTCTGAGCGTTTTGTGTGTGCGGGAGACGAGGTTCAGGGCATTGTGAAAGGTGCTGAGGGGGGTTCTGAATGGTAGGACTGGGATGGACGACGAGGGAGATCCTGGAGATCATGTCACGTAGGTGAAGGGTTGCACGCATGGTGGCTGCTGGGCTGACGCACTGGTGAACTGCCGTGTCACAGAATTGCATATGCGTGGTGGCGTTGATGAGAAGTAGCTTGCTTCTCTGTGGTCTAGAAACTGTGCAAGACGGAGCAATATCGGAGTCTAGAGTGGTGACGCTAGACCTTCTAGAATCCTGGAACGTCGAGCACCAGAGTCTTTGGTGATATCAGTAGTTGTCTTCTAGACAATGGCGGGGCCACTGACCTGGAAATTTCGTTGGTTGCAAGACCCACTACTCGGAGTGGGACGGCATGAGTATACGAGACCTGCAGGTTGGAATCGTACGGGAGAGCAACCATGTGCGCCATTCATCATGCTAAGACCCTAGTGCGTATACATCAGTGCGGAGAAAACGCCCGCAAACCCCCTGTGCCGCACACTCTGGTCATTTTCTCAACGCACTCTGAACCACACTCTAAGCGCGGAAGCCCCCAAAAACGGTTACATCCTGGCTGTCGGGGAAGACGGGAGCTGCAGAGCGGCGCCTCCCCAAATGCCCTGATCCTAGCAGTTGGAAAAGCCTCCTCTGGCTCAACGGCTGTCAACTTTTGTACTCTCGCGAGCTATCGCGTGATAGGATGTGGCCTGTCTGTTTGCTTGAAGACATGTTGGGATCCCCCTGTGTTTACGGGAAGTACGCAGAGGTTAGATGCAGTGTCTCCTGAGTTTAGTGCCGCGGGCCAGGGCAGGAGATATGATAATAGAAGGAAGGCCTGATTTAAAAGCTCAAGAGCCTAGTCAATAGTATCCCTCTTATTTATCCCCGTTCTTTCGAAGATTCCATTGTTTCTATCTAACCCCTGACGACGGCTCAACGTGAGTTTGCAGCATTGGCCGGGTCTCAGAAGAGTGGACAGCTTGTTGTGTTTACTTTTCTGGATTCTGTCGTCAGCTGTTACCGGCTTGCTGCTTTGTCGGTCCTTGTTAATTTCTCAGTGGCTGCGTGATCGACCATTTCAGTCGTTCAATTTGCTTGGTCCTTTCAATCACTGCTACGGCTTAACATCCCGAACTCAAAGCCAGGCTCGAAACCGAACTCGAACTCGAACTCAAAGTTCTTTTGGACCGTTTCGACGCACACTCATGTTGCTTTTTGACCATTGACTAGGGTGTTGATCGGATCTTGCTCCTTCAGGTAAGCACAGCCAGCGCCAGAGTCTAAGCGAAGTCAGCAGTGCCAGGAATCGAAACTAGGGCGAGACGCGGCATGGATCCTCGAGCAGCTGTGCATTGGTGTATCTGAGCCTCCCGCTCGCGCTCAAGCTTGCCTTTGTGGTCTCTTAACCTCCAAAGCGTCGACACTTGACGGACCGATACTGACCACTGTCAACAGTGCAACTCTCCTTTCGTTACGCTACCCAATTGGATCACACATTCGCATGTCACCAGCGTCTTAGACAAGCCGCTCACCTTCAATTCGCTCCGTGGGCTATTCTCCGCGACTAGCTGCAGCTCCCAATGGCGAGATTTCGGCCCGTCGAGCCACCATCGCACAAACCAGAGCAACCACCGATGCGTGCTAGACACAATCCACCAGCACAGGACGAAGGTTTTGGCGAAGACCCGTGGGCTTTATTTACTGGCCGCTCAATTGCTCGCCCATCAACAGTAAGTGTGTTTTTTTGTGTTCAGGTGTCGTTGGACTAGGCTTCGGCCCGCGCCCGCGCAAACGTGCCGCCCAGTTCTAGCGGCCGCTTCGCCCAAACCGCCGGGACAGACGCCCTGCCATCAGGGCAATACTGAGAAACATATGGCTGACAATATTAGGCCAAGTCTTCATGTGCCGTGGACGCCACTGTCAAGGAAGATGCAGAGCAAGTTGCGATAGCCTTGCCAATACCCATTGCTTCGCCCACGCCCCTCGGCAAGATTGTCACGGCTGATGGCCGTGAGCTGCCGTACTATCAGGAAATTCCTGGCTTTGTCTACCAACCGGTTGCTGGCTTCGAGCACTGTTTTACCGCGCAGAGCCTCGCCCAGGGAGCGCCCAGCCCATACCGTTCGCCAACCACGGCCCAGGCACCCACTCGGCCACTCCTGGCCCAGGCACCAGATCAGGCGCCGTTACCATGCGCTGCGGACCATCCATCAACCGGCGCAGGAATGCCGCAGAGCCATGCGGCGTACATGCAAAGCGTCAATGAGAGTCCTCGGGTACGGGTGGCTGGCTCGCGTGTAGCTCAGAGTGTCCCTGTTACCACGCCCAGGGCGGCGAAGCGAAAGGCTCACAAACGAAGTCGATTTGTCGCGCGTCCACAGTACACTACTGCACAGTATCCTAGCGAGGATGAAGATGATGCCGAATGTGATGATGAGGATGTTCGGGTGCTGACTGAAGAGTCGTACTCGTTCTACATTGGCGACTTCATCGAGGTGATGAAATTCTTCCGTCGCCGATTCGACGAATTGACTATGAAGCCTGTTCGATCCATGGTCACCGCTTGGATCAAACAGCTTGAACCTAGACGTCTCAGTGTCTATGGCCCGTATCACAAGCAACTCCCATCGGAACATCCGCCCGAGTGCACCCCGCCATGGTGGCCCAGGGATGTCCCCTACAACGAACCCTCGCACCTTTCCAAAGAGCGTAAGTCGTCTCAATCCTTCAACATTCCTCGGGCAGAAGCTTAGACCACCACAGATCTCCTCACCCTGGCTGTTGATATCACGGTTCAACACCGAGCGATCGATCAGGTCAAGCGTAAGGGTTCTTGGGTTGCCAAGCTGCGACAGGCAGCACAGTATGCCGTTGAGACAACGCCTCCAGAATATTTCTCTTCGTCCAAGAGTCCCACCTTTAATGTGGAGATGAGAGAACGAGCACTCGAATTGATCCTGCCCACGTTGTTTGACGTTGCTCAATCATACGAAGACCATCTAGCGCAATACAACCTATATGAGGATACCGACACAGTAGACCCAGGTACCGGCAGATACCACACGTGGCATGCTATCACTAGACCATCTCGACAGACCACCCAGAGGAAGCGCGCTCGAAGGAACAAGATTGTTCAAGCTCCGACAGCGACAGCGGACTGTGATTTCGATGAATCAGGAGATGAAACCGAGGTCGACGACACGGTAAGCAACTCGTTTTTGCGCCGCCGTCAAAACCATGCTCGGAAACAGGCTCGCATTTCGCATGAAGCCAACAACGTCGCAGCGTCTCGGCAGCAAGTGCCAGAGATGACCGCAAACACACCAACCACAGCAACAACAACAACTGCCATAAGTCGGCCATCGCCAGCCGCAGCACAGCAAGACTACCGTTCGAACCCTCCCAACCCTTCTCCGAACAATTCATTCGACCAATCAATGAATGGCTTGAATCTTGGTGAAGGCATGGAGATGGATGTCAAGGGCGGTGTTCCGCAGTATAATGAACAGGCCATGCTTCACAACGTGTATACAATGAGCCAGCCCATGCATTATTCTGTCAGCCACCCAGGGTATGCCAACCAGGTCTTCCATCCACAGGACAATGGTAACCATTTTACCAATTCCTCCCAACCTTTCACTCATGGCCCAGTGCCAGGCTATGTGGAACCATATCCAATGCTCAATACATCTTTCCCACCTCAGACGAGCAATTCCGCGTTTGACTCGTCAATGGCTTCTACCAACGCCACATTTCCCTACGACTATGACGGTGTGTTCCCCAACACGTCTGCGGCAACGCATACCAACAGATCGTTTCATGGCTTACCAAATGTCTTTGATGTCGATGGGCATCAGAATTGATTGAGAACCGTTCAGCGCCAATTCATTGTACACTTTGCGTCAAGGGGGTACACGACTGACTGCATGTCCATTCGGATAGTGGCCATGCGTGGCCTCTCCTATGTGTTCTGTTTCGGCATTTCTGCTTGCATCGTCTAATGACTTACGATTATGACTATCTCTTTGTTTCAGGCTTTTCATGTTGTCAGCGTCCGTTGTCTTTGTTCCAGCACATCAGCCCGTGAAGCCTTGGGCCTCGTCATCGATGCTGGAACATCCGTTTTGTTACGTTGTTTGCTCGCAAGCTTTTCATTTGAGCCGTCGTCCATGTTATGCAATATACCCTTCACGACGTCACGCCGCTCATGATGGTACGCCGCCCACGATGGCATGGCAACGACCAGGAAACCCCACAGCCGCCCTAATGGTGAATATAATCGGGATGGAACGACTCTCTTATTCTTTCGGTAGCTTGGGTGGGTAAAAGTCACTTGTACAATATGGTATGGAGAATGTTGTGGTGATGGTGCAATACAAGGGATCACTAGAGGGCGGGAGACGGGTAGAGAGAAGAAAAGACACGCCAGTGTCGACTATAATCAATACAATTTCGGTCTGTTACATCAATCAACAGCATCCCATGAACATTGTTTGTGAGCACAAGTGGACTGCCTCGAATACACATGTGGTGATGGAGGAGTGCCAGTGTGGTGACAGCGCGCCATGGGATGAATCAGCCAACGTGTGCCAAGACGCTAAGCCCGTGTCACTGGCCCGGGCTTTGACGGTGACTTTGTTACTTTGAGCCTCTTTCGTTGTTTCGCGACAAACGGCCGTTGATGCTTTTCATCAGCAGCCGCCAGTCGACCTCAACCCCCGACTCGGTCTGCGCGTGCGATACCTAGTCTCCCACCCTGTCCCTTTCACCGCACTATCGCCCACCCATAGCCCTTTCCTAGACCGCGCACCAAGACGCCCGCAACGGAGAGTCGCGACCATGTCGACACCACCACGCGGTGGTAGAGGAGGCGGAGATCGAGGACGAGGCGGACGAGGTGGCAGCGCTCCCAACCGCGGCGCAGGCGGACGCGGCCGAGGCAATGGCCCAGCGCAACACAACAGCGACCGGCCTGCCCAAGGCCTCTACACACCTCGAGGCGCAGGGCAGCGCGGCCAGCGTGGTGGAGCATTGCGAGGGAGCGCAAATACTCGTGGTGCGCGTGGGAATACTCATGGACGAGGCGGCAATACGTAAGCCCCCATCTTCTTTGTGCCTTTCGTACAGGCCGCGGGCGGATCGAGGACCCCATCACCGAGGATGCATATAGGCCGGTTTATCAGGGGAGCACAGTATGCTAGGAAGAGGGTATCCAAT
The DNA here is from genome assembly GCA_020747015.1 of Pyrenochaeta sp. MPI-SDFR-AT-0127. Classification (NCBI taxonomy): domain Eukaryota; kingdom Fungi; phylum Ascomycota; class Dothideomycetes; order Pleosporales; family Cucurbitariaceae; genus Pyrenochaeta; species Pyrenochaeta sp. MPI-SDFR-AT-0127. The sequence goes on along the minus strand of JAGTJM010000082.1, from coordinate 7,839 downwards.
TGAGCCGCTCGCGGCCTATTCTGACGTACATTTCCAGGAACGTTTTCACCTCGAATACCACGGGCGCGCAAAACACGACGCAATATGCGCCAGAAGACTACAAGAAACGACTTGAACGTGTAAGTACTCCAGACCTACCCCTCGAACACATACCGACGTGTGCAGATCAAAGCGGCGCGGCCCCTCCAGCGCGAGCAATTCATCCAGCAAGGCCTTATGAACCCAGAGGGCCAGATGCGCCTCAGCGACTCGGTCAAGCTTATCGGCATCTGCACAGACATGTGTCCAGAGTTTGAGCGAGTGCGTCGTATAGTAGAGAACGATGTCAAACCTCCTGAATGCGTATGTATAATCTTGTCACTGCGGGCGACCCTATCACTGATATGCATCATAGACACCCGAGACCGAACACCTAACTCGCGCCAATCGAATACCAGATGAGTCGCGCATGGTCAAGGCATACGCACGCTCGGCAGCTGGTATGGACGTAGAGCTGGTATCAGAGATGCGATCACCGGCCGCATGTTTAGTAAGTTTTAAGGAAGGCGATGCAAGACCCCGTTAATGATCGGTAGAAAACCATCGACTATTTGTTCGAACGGCTGGACAACGACGAGTTTCAGTTTCTTCAAAGCTGGATCTGGGATCGAACGCGAGCAGTCCGCAAAGACCTCCGTACTCAGCGTATCGAGAGCAAGCCCGACATCAACATCCTCCTCACATGTCTAGAGCGAACCGCACGATTTCACTTGCTATCGATGCATCACATGGCCCAGAGCACAAAGGAGGACTATACTCATCAACAAGATATGGAGCAGCTCAATCAAACCATGATGTCACTCAGAGAGCGTTACACAGACAATCGGCGAGCAAGCATACCTTCAGAAAACGAAGCCGAATTCTGGGCATATCGACTCATTCTGGCCCCACAGTATGCCACAAATCAATTCGAGAATGAATTGCATCGCCTACCCAGTGATCTGCGACACAACATTCGAGTCAAGACGGCCATTGAAATCTTCCGACTGCTCAAATCGGTTCTCATTGGGGACACCAAGTCTTTTGTCCAATGTCAAGCAAATTGGAAGAAGTTGTGGGAGTTGGTCAAGTCACCAAAGGTGTCATACCTAATGGCCTGTGCAGCTGAGGTCTCCTTCAATCGTGTACGGCATATCGTGCTGGATTGCATATGGCGCGCATATCGGCAGGGTAATACCAAGAGGACTATTGTCGTGGAAGATTGGACGACAGATAAACTAAAAGAGGTTCTTGGGCTGGACACCGACCAAGAAGCTGTGAAGCTATGCGAAGACTTCGGCTTTGAGTTCAGTCTGAATGCGGCGGGGCAAACATTCCTGGACATCTCCAAAAAAGGCTATGCTAACCAAGTCCTTCCCAAGCCGATCGAGACGAAACCACAAACATTCTCCGCCAGTCTTGTCGAGTTCAAGCGCCACGATCGAGCGCTGTCAGCAGTCATCCAAGGAATGTCAGTGCCGCAGGCGAGGGCGAACGGGTACTTGGTATACACAGAAGATATGGAATATGGGGAAGAGATGGGAGATGAAAACTCGCTATTCGTTCCGGAAGCCCCAACCCCCAATGTCAACATCTTCAACCAGCGGCCCATCGGTATAGGTACTCCTTCAAGTATCGGTACACCGACTCTTAATCCAGTTGCGTCTCCCTTCCAGCCTAGTAGCACTCCGGCTGCAACCTCGAATCCATTCCTAAAGGCAGCATCACAGCTGCAGCCAACCGCAGCCACGCCCACCTTTACGACACCTGGTATCCAACCTGGGGTGTTCGATGCCTCGAAAGCTCCAATCCAATTCGCATTACCTGGCGGCGCAACCACTACCTCTGTCTCAAAACCTTCAGATGCTCCTTCTAAACCCGTGAATCCATTCTTGCGTGGAGCACCTGCACCCTCAACCCCACAATCGAACCCTTTCGTACCTGCATCCTCGGCTCCGCAGTCGAACCCCTTCGCGAAATTTGCTGCCTCAAAGTCCGAGCAGCCTGTCGCGACTCCACCTCCAGCAGCTACTCCATTGAAGTTCCCTGGGGTGGCTCCAAACGGGAACTTGCCCCAAATAGGCACGCCACCTGGGCTATCTTTCACGCCAACAGGACCACCACCTCAAGAAGCCGTAGCTGCAGAAGATGAATCACGTCAAAAGGTTGAGCAGGAGCGAAGGGAAGCCGCCGAAAAAGAGAAGCGAGAAGCAGAAGCTCGACAACGCGCCCAAGAAGCAATCCAAGAAGCACAGAGAGCTCGGGCGGCCCAAGAGGCAGAGCAGCGGCGAAAGCAGGCAGAAGCGGAAGCGGAAGCAGAACGACAGCGGCGACAACTCCAAGCAGATCGTGAAAGACAGGCGCGAGAGGAACAAGAGCGGCGGATTCGAGATGAACGTCGCCGTCAGGCACAGGAAGAGGAGGCACGGATAGCGCGGATACGAGAGCGGCAATCGGCATTGCATTCACTAACGGCGGACATCATGTTTCACCCTGACGATGGGCTTATGATACAGTTCATTGAGAACGCAGCTCACAACATAGTGCAGGAGGTCATAGTGGAAGAGCAGAAAAGGAGACAGGAAGAATTGAGAGCAGAACAACGTGAACAGCAACGGCTGCTGCTTGCACGCGCGGTTATAGCCCGTTGGATTGGGATTATCCAGAAGCGAAAGCGAACTGAGCAGACTCGGAATAGGAGGAGACGGATAAAGGAACAGCGTGCACGATTGGCGAATCTGGAACAGATAGATTCTGGTGACGCACCTACACCGACAGTCGATCAGCTAAACAACAAATCAACTTTCCAGCGGCCAGCTGCGCCGGCAAGCGCTAGACGTGCACGGCGCACGGAGGAACGTCATGGAGGCACAGTACCCCTGCAGGAGAGAACTTCCGAAAGGACCATGGCTCCAAACGGTTCGAGGCGGACAACAGGGGCGCCAGATACCTCTACTTCGGCACACCTGACCAACGGAGACACTTCCATCACCAGCTATTCGCACTCATATCAGCAATCAACTGCCCCTATAGACCGAACAGAAACGGATTGGTTCAAATTGCGGGCCATGGGCATCGATCCAAGCAAGATTCGCAAGCGAAGCTTTGACTCTAATTCGGATGAGGAAGAACAGCTCTCAATCGAACCAAAGCGACCCAAATTGTCGCCTCCCACGACTGAAGGTCACGAGCTACCTCCGCCAACAACAATACCGGCCGAAGACCAGCTGGCTCGATTCCGTGCCATTCAACAAGCATTTAGGAAGTCTGGATCATCTCCACCTCAGCTCGTCAATGGAGCAAACTCCATCAATGGGCGTTCATCCGTCGACTCATCTTCCATCATTACTAAGGCTCGAGAGCTCATCGCGAACTCACCTACACCAAAGGCTGCACTCTCCCGGCCGTCAGCTCTTCTCGGTACGCCATCAATTAACGGGACGACGACATCGAAAGGAAATTCAAGCTCGCTTATAGCAAAGGCGCGAAAGCTCGTGTCCAATACAACAGCGCAGCAGCACTCACCGCCAAATTCACAGCATGACTGGGGCCGGAGTGTCCCGAACCTCGGGTTTGCTGCATCAACAAACTCTAGGTCTGCATTCGGCAAGAGTACTGGCGCTGTGAATACTATCGATCGCCCAGCATACTGGGGTCGAGCTAGTCGTTTCGTTCCCCGGCATCTGTACGGCAAGGGCCCAGAGGCGATTCGTGCATACAACGATCAATATGTCAAAAAGTCTCCTTCAAGCAGCACGCGACTTGAAAGCACCGAGCCATTTGCGCAGTCATCACCGATCCCGATACAACACTCGTACTTTCCTCAGCAAGGCTTTGCGCAGCAGGATTTCACGCAAGAGCAATACAGCGAGGAAGAAGACGTTAGCGGTGTTGAACTTGTGGATGCTGACATGGAGGATGAGAACGCCATCATGACTGACGAAGATGAGGTCGAAGAACAAGAGCATTATGGGAGCAATGGGAATCAGCAGTATCTAAGCCAACGCCCATCGCAACCACAGTTCCAGGACGAGGACGAGGATTCGGAAATGGCAGATACAGAAGAGGACACGGAAGACGAAGATGAGGGTTTCATTAAAAAGCCTTGGGAAGAAGTGCAATGCGAAGAAGTGTACGAAGACTACGACGAATACACCGAGGACGAAGAAGGCAGTTCGCCACAGCCGCAGTACGCTCCATCTACCAAGCAGCAGTTTGTCCAGCCTTCAACACAACAGTTCGAAAAGCCCGGCGCCACCGAAGACGACGCAATCGAGCTCTCAGATTGAGCAATGCCAAACACCGAGAACGCACATCTAGACTACCTGGCAGCGCGCACAGGAAACATGAACATATCGTTTTGCTCTCTCTTTGTACATTATATTTGTTTTCTTTCGGATTTTCCTGCATCCTCTTGGTGGGGAAAGTGTTAAGAAGCATAGCGAATGGCGTTTTGGTTTTTGTTTGATTGGATTTTCGTTCACAAAAACATTTTTGTTGCGCGCTGGAAACAAATTTACGACCCGTGTTTTTGTGAGCTGGTACGTTTATGATACCCATACACACCTCTCCCTTTTTTTTCAACAACAACAATAACAACAAACAACAAGTACATTTGCAGCAATGGGGAGGGAAATAAGTGTTAGATTATGAAAGCTGTACATATGGAAACATGGAAGCCTGGGCTAGTGAGTGGATGGACGGTTTAGGTGTAGCATATGTACAGCAAAATTAGAAGATGTGTATTGTTGTTGGACAGAGATTCATGATTACTTCTCTGCGCTTGGAGACTTTTGACACGCGTTGTGATGAGCATCTAGACGCTGGACTGTGACTCACAAGATGGGTAGTCTTTTGGGTGCACGATTAATTATCTGATGCAGAAGTTGACGTTCCCTCAATCTGTATCCCGATATTTGGCTTCAAAGGCTTCGGTGATATCCTTGGCTCCTAACTGCAACTCAAAACCAGCACGCCCGACCCCTTGCAGCAACCTCTTATACATCTTCCATTTCATCTCCGAAATCCGATCACTCTCGGACCTATTGCTAATCAAACTCACTTCACGGCGTCTAATCACATCTGACACAAGGCGTCAAGCCCCCCAACGAACGTTGTAGTTGCTCTTCGCCGTTTAATCCATGATGCCCGATCCGCAGTTCCTGCACCTACCGCGGTTCCGGTCCTATATGCACAATCTTGGAGTCAGGTTCGTTCAGTACGTCGACTTCGCGTCTCCACTTGCCGCCAGAAAACCACTTGCGCTGAGGTCATTGAACAGCCGGTCTTGATCCTTCATTTCAGGAATATTGGGGTCTGGGAGTATGAACGGTTTGGTTCATGCATGGTATTTCATTCCATCGATAGAGGATACAAATGGCGGTTGTCGATCCATAGTTCACGCCACCACTTTCATTCGAGAGCTACTTTTCTTTAGGTTGATTTGAATATATGTAGAATATATGGTGGTATTTAAAGATTTATACGCCTAAAACTCCAGTCTACACCAAAAAAAAAGCTAAAGCGCTCTCGCGTTAGTCTTTCGAAGGATGGTAAGCTTTATACACCTGAATCGCCCCTTCTATGCTCTGGACAAATCCAAAAAATAAAGTAAAGCACAACACAACAACCGCAATCCAGAACGTATACCATTGAGTAGAATTCCTCTTGTCGCGCCACTGCTGGAAGATTGAAGTCTGATGGGGCTCATTAAACACCTTCTGCAAAGCGACAAGCTCTTTACGCCAGAACTTGAATTCGCTTAATTGGCCATCTCGCAATCTTCCACATTCCAGCATTTGTAGGTCAAGCTCAACCGGAGGCTTCGAAGATGCACAAATTGATTCGATCCATTTCCGAGTTTTGGGGTCGTGCGATGGGAAAAGGAGCGCCAGCGTTTTCAGAGTTTCTGCCGCTAAGCCTTCGGGAAGAACGTCATCTTGCCACCTGAGGAACGATGCATGATGAAAAACAGAGACTCTTTTACGGCTCCGCGACATATGTAGGTGATCCGCGAGATTGTCAGTCCACACAAACTCTACCCCTGCATAGCGCTGACAGTTGTATGCAGTAAAGTCTTCTTCAAAGCCCATGCCTTCTGGGCCATCAGTCGGGTTTTGGTTAAATCGGGATTCTAGAAGTGTCTTCAGGGACATAGTATCGTCATCCCAGATCAATGATGGCTGCCGCCCCGGAACGTATGGCAAAGGACCGATGTCGACCATGGAAAGGAGTCTGGCGACAAGCATTATGGAACCTTCCAGCATAGCATCTTTCTCGTCTGAGGTCCTTTGTTGCTTTAAGGATGGGAGGAGTTTTTGCTTCAAGTCAGCTTTGGAATGCTGCTCTTGAAGCTGTTCCGCAATGGTTGTGATATTGGTGTGGGTTCTGACGGACGTAAACTTCCCTCGCTCGTATTGTATGGCGGAGTTGCATTCCGAAGTATAGTAAGCGAAGTAAGAATCCCAGTGTAAGTCAGTGGCATTTGTCGTGGCTGGCCTTGTTTGCCGCCACAAATGTTTGAGAATCTCGCGTTGGGTGTCAACCGGTACTGGGAGACTTGGATCTCCGTTAAGCGCCATTTTTGTCAATCACGATGTAATAAACCGAACAAGAGAAGTTGCAGGTATTTCAATATGCTGTTTATTCATATGTGGATGGGATAATAGTGTGTATTGCTGCCTTGCAAGTTCATGCGTGACTTTTCTAACTCCGCCTCCTTTCTCAGCCGAACGTACAAGAGACCTCTGTAAGTCATCGAATCAGACATGCAGGAGATTTATCCTTGTTTATTTGAATTGTCCAGCGCCAATTGCATGGAATCACGGGACCAGCGCCCACCGCAAACCAATCATAGGTTTTCAGCTGCCGCCGAAATATTGTGGCTGAGCCCGCCACACTGTTGCCCTCAAATGCCTCGAGTCACCGGATTAACGCAAACGTGCGGTGCCTTCCTCCCGCTATCTTTTTCTTCTTCTTTTGGTCTGCGAGTCCAAAGGTATTTTGCTCACAACCTTTCTCTCGTTGCTGGGCTCATTCAGTTGGGACGTCTTACTCCCATGACCCAATGTTGGCTGCAACAACATGACCAGCTCGAGATTGAAAATAACGCTTCACCGCCCACGCTTTCCTGACCCTCAACTATCTATCAATATTGATAAACAATTCGATACTTCTGGATGCAGAAAGAAGCCTGCTTGGGTAAAAGGAGAGCTCTGTTGGGAGGCTTGTGGGCCAGCATTAGACGCATACAACACTCTCTTACCAGCGGTTTGGAGAACACTCAAAAATAAATGCACAGATGACCCAGACGAAGTCAGATTGATTGTTAAGGTTTATATGATTGGTCTGGACTTGAGCACTGCTGCACCAGTACTTGTATTCGTGTGCAAGAACGAGTACGCTGCCAAAGAAGCAAAAAACGTCGTCAAGGCGGACGGCATCTTGAAAGAATATCCAGGTTTTAAAACAGCCCTTATGGATATCCTACCATCTGGTGACCTTGTCGAGGTTGCGGATAGTCCAAAATCACGATTCCAGGATGATTCTCAAAATGATAGACGCCCAAAGGTATATTTCGACATGAATGGCCCAGTCGATACAATTGCAATGCCAATATTCATCAAGCACCCGATTGCGCCACTACGGAAGGCTACTGCAAACCTCGGATTCGATTCAAGTAAGCTGTTGTATCTGTTCACAGCGGCACATGCATTCCAAGCAGCAGAGCCACCAACAGACACGATGGTAGGATGGGGCAGTGAGTCTGACATGACCGATGACAGTGACAGCGAGACAGAGCAGGAGCGGGAACAGTTGTCG